>JANTUC010000012.1:1220000-1660782 GCA_026873275.1 Pseudopithomyces maydicus | reverse complement strand
CTTATATAGTTAATAATCCTTCTTTCTCTATAAGTTACTCCTGCCTAAGAATTAATCTTAACTTCTAGAATTAACTACTCTTATAGTTATAATAATAAATTATAGTTTTTAGATATAATATAAATAAAGTGTTAATATATTAGTATAACACTCTTATTAAAGTAGGTAAAATAGAGTTATAAATATCTTACTCTCTAATTAATTTTAAAAAGACTTAATACTAATATATTACTATATAGTTAATCCCACTTCACGAGTATAAGGAAGAGTATAGAATTAAGTAAATATATAAGTTTTAAAATAAAATAGATTATATCTTAATGGAGGGTATAATAACCTATATATATTATATAGAATAAGGTTTCTTAGTCCTAATATATATTTTGTAAGTAACGTTAGCTGATTGAATTTTATTAATTTTTAGAAATAATAATATTTAAAAAAAATTATTATAGCATAAATTAATTCTATTCCTATATATAAATCTTAGTAATATAGAAGTTAGGTCTTGCATTTTATATTTAAATATAGAATAGCCTTATTATTTAATTTTATATATAAATATATTATTTAATTATCTCTGGCTGGGCATCTTATCTAGTAAATTATTTATATAATATAATATCTATTTTTAAAATTGCCAGCGTGGCATAAAATAATAATATATATAATTTACTAAAAAGCTATTTTATAGTTATAATTCTATTTATTGAATTATAGGAATATATTTATATATATTAATTATAAATTAGGTTACAGCTTATCTAAGGGGATAGATTAGGCCCTTAAAGTTTATTATACTAAAAATTTTTATTTTAAAGTATACTTAAGCGAGAATAGAAAAATTACTTTATTATTATAATATTAGTCTATAGAATATAGATTATTAGTAATAATAATTCTATTTATAGAGTAGTTTAAGTGCATTAATAGATAATTATATAGTTTATAAATTTTATTATATATACCTAATATATAAATAAAATCTAAGTTTTTCCTATCTATTTTAATTTTATATAAGTATTATATAGATTATATAGTATAAATAGTAATATCTTATAGTTAGATTAGGGGCCTTTATATATTATATAATATATATATCGCCTAGACGCCTGAATTAATTAAATAATATTATAGCTTAGTGCGTCTTTAAATTTAAATAATTAAAAAGTGTACCTTCCCTAGATACCCTATTAATATAATAACTATATAGAATTAATAGAATCTAATTCTATCTTTTTACTAGTCTTATAAGTTAGCGGGAAACTATTAAATTTATTTTAATTCGTAATTATATTCTATTATATATTAGAACTAGAAATATCCTTTTAATAATCTTATTTATTAAAGCCTAAGTACTAAAAATAATTTTAGTGTTAATACCTATGCTCTAATATATTATATTATATAATAGTCTTCTTAGTAAGTATAATATATTATTATTTAACTATATTTAGTCTAAAAATTACTATTTATAAAGATTTCTAATTATTAATTAAGTGCCTAGAGATTATTATAATTACTAAATTTTATCTTTCTATTACTAGGAGTATGTGTTTATATATATAAATTATAAATAGACTATTAGTTTATATAGTATATTTTATTTATTACTTTAGAAAATAAATAATAGGCCTAAGTTTAAATACTAAGTAGAGGGATTTTAGTATACTATATTCATAAAGCCCTATATTAAGTATATTTATAATTATATTAATTAAGGATTGGAGTGTATCTATAATAGTTTTATATTAATATTTTTATAAGAGTAGATATTCTTCTAAAAGGGTTATATATATTATAATAATTTAAAAGTTCTAATATATAATTTATCTAAAAAGGGAATAGCGCCACCTTTACTACTAAAAAACTTATAATATTAGTATATAACCTATTATTTAGCTTATTAAAGAATAGTGAATTAAAATAATCTTTTATATATAATAAAGTTAATTTATTTTTTTTAATAAAAATGGTCCTCTAGTTATAATATATAATAATAGTGGAGGATTTCCTAAAAGGGGAAAGTATTATCTTACTTATAAAATATATTAATAGAAGTTTACCTAATATAGTAAAGTAAATAATAGAATATATATTAATTTACGATTACTATTATACCAATAAATTATTAATAAAAGGCTTTAAAAGTGTAGGAGATAGTTTTTAAAAAGGACTTATTATTATAACCACGAGGATAGCTAGTCCTAGAGGTTAAGATTAGTTCTCGGACAGGAGTAACTTATAGAGGGAGAAGGGTTATTAACTGCGTAAATGGGTTAATAGGGTAGTTAGTATTAGTATCACGAATAATACTAAATTAATAAGGAGGCCTGAGTGAATCCAAATAATAGATTAATAAATAGGTTAAACACAAGTATTTAGTAGGATACTTAAGTCTCTATATACACAACTAGTCCCATAAGTCCCATTATCCCATAAGTCCCAAAATCCCATAAGTCCTAAAATCCTATAAGTCCCAAAATCCCATAAGTCCTAAAATCCTATATTTGTATATAACTATACCTTATTAGCTCCTATATCTTTACTTATCCCATAAGTCCTAAGATCCTATACGGGACTTTAGTTTATGCGTTATATATAATAGTTAGAACTAGTATTAGTTATATATTCTAAATAACCTGGGATCCAGCGGCTAGAAGTAGAAGTGATTATAATAATAAGTTCCTACCCCACTTCGCGTGAATTATAATACTTATATATTATTTTATATTTTTAGAGCGTGAAAGGAGTATTAAAATAGAATATATATATAGTAGGTAGTCTTTAGGTATTAAGGGTAGAAATTTTTTTAAAATAATAGAATGCTAAGTAATCTCTTTAATAATTTATAATAGTGATATATAGCCTAATCCTATTATAAAAAAGAAAAGGAAACTAGTATATATCTTAAATTTTATAGTTAATATTAAATATAATTTTAAAAATTAAAATTTAATAAAACTTAGTTTTAATATTCTTTACATAAGTAGAATTCTAAGGTAAACTACTAGTACTAGACCTAACTACTAGCCACTATAATTATATAAAAAGTAACACTTATTAATAATACTTAAAATAATTAGCGGAGCAATAGCGCCTAGTAAAAATAAGTTTATACTATTTATAATATTTTATATTATATCTACTAAAGATAATACTATTTCTATTAATTTAGTAGGCCTAGTAATTATAGTAATAAATCTATAAAATAGAATAATTATAGTTAGTAAAGTTTCTTTAAGAAAAGATAATAGCTTTATAATATAGGTATATAAACTATAGGGCCCTCAGGTATAAATATAAAGATTATACTAGGCTTTAGAGTCTTTTTATCTTTATTTTTAAAGAAGAAATAACTAAGAATTTAGGTTTAAATAATAGTTATAAAAGATATTTTAGTAGGGGATTAGGAAGTTATAATTATTATAAATATAAATAATAGTACTATTATACTAGGTATTATTATTATTTATAAGGTAGGAAATAATAATCTAAGGGATATAGATTATTATATAAACAAAGTAATTATTAATTAAAAGACTAATAAAATAGTTAGACTTATCTTTAATAAAAATTATATAGATAATAATAGTATTATCTATAAAGTAATAATTTAAAGCCGATCTTAATTATTCCTTTTATAACTGGCTTTAATAATATATATTAAAGGGGGTATAGGAACCCTTCGCCGTGAATTTAAAAGTATATTAAAAATATATTATATAAGAATAAAAAAGATAAAATTTAAGTAATAAAAATTTATTGCACTATTTAAAAAATATATAAAAGCTCGATTATAGCGGCCGAGTTAAGTTCTAATATAAAATACTAGAAGTTATTATTAAATAATAATTAACTCTATATATTAGAAAGGCTTATCTAGAATATAAGTCTCCATAATAAAGCTTATTTAGAATATAAATAATATATAATATATATATTATAAATGGGGTAGTGGAGCGTGGATCTAGATATATTTAAATTTATTATTTACCTAATATAATATAGTATAGATAGATTAGTTTCCTTCCTAATTAATATAAAGACTTAAGAGTAATATATAAGTTCCCTAGGGAGTTGTTTCCTTATTATATTTAGAAATATATTTAAGTTAGGTTAATATATTTAATATAATTGGCTATAATAAGTATTATATTAATAGTAATTCTTATTATTGGCTAACTTTAGATTACTAAATAAAAATATAAACTGTTTTCTTAACTCTTTATATATTTAACTATAAAAAATTATAATAGTAATACACAGTATATAGTGCACTATTATATATTATTCTTTTATATTTACTATAATTTAGGCTATAATAACTTTTAAGTAGTATATCTCTCTTTTTCTATTAATATTATAGTGTTATACTCCTCATCCCAGAGTTCTAAGTTAATTATTTACGAGATTTTACTATAACTTCTATTAAGTCTTAAGAAGTTAAGACAAGGCAAATATTCTACTACTTTATTACTCTAGAAGAATGACGTAAAATTGGAAATAGTATTTGTATTATAGAAACTAGCTTATAAGTATTAACTACTAGAAACTAATTTAATTCTAATATCTATAATAATAAATATATATTATAGACGTATCTCTAAAGATCTAGGACTGGCCACTCTAAAAAGTTATTATAAAAATTTAAATAAGAGTGGGCAGCGAGCCCACCCATTAAAAAGAAAGATATAATAGAAGAAGAGGTATATTATATCTTTAAATAGAAGGAGAAGTGGGGTATTATTATAATAATTAATATTATAGAACTATTCTTAGGGCTGTCTGTCACGGGGCACACTCTGTAGTCCCGTGGACCGAGGGTGTGCGCGTTGGGGTATGGTGAGTTAAGAGGAGCGGACGGGTAGGTATAAGTCACGTGGGTTGAACGTCAATCAATACAATGAGGTTATCGTTGCCGAATGCTCAATAGTAATCTTCACTGCAGAAGCAAGGGACAGTAGAACTGAATCGAGGATTGACGATGAGGACTATCTAAAGCGGGCGGCCGCTGCTATATACTTGTGGGTGCGAACTGGCTCCGTGGCTCTGTTGCACGGAGCCTACGGAGCCAGGCTCTGTAGGCTCTGTGTCGCAGAGCCCACAGAGCCCAGTCACGTGACCTTCCTCACGTGTCCATGTTGTGCTCAGCGTCCGACCCGTGATCGTAATCCAGTAGGTCATCATAGTAAGCGTGATCGCTGCTCACGCTTCCCTCCCACTGGTCCTCATCACCCTTGTCGTAATTCCCGTACTTCGGTTGCGGCGTAGCAGCCGTAACACCATCTCCCCTTCCAAGTCTTCGGCCCGAAGATTATCCGGAATACAGGGTCCCACTATATTAGCGGGGTGGGCCCCATCATGTTCAGGATGGTCGTGGCCCTTCATGCCTTCTCGCAAGACTCTCGAGCGGTACGCGCTTGCTGATAAGATTTCCCGTCGTGGTTTCGACGCGATGCCGTGTTCTCGTTGCACCAGGCTCAATCTTCCTTGCGTCGTTTCTCCCCGCGATACCCCGAGAAGATTGGTTTGCGAGCCTTGCCTTCGTTCCAACGTCCGTGGTTCTTGTAACGTGAGCGGAGTCTCGGTTTCGGACAGTATGACCCCGTTGATGTTTCTGGTCCTTGGGCTTACTATTTGCAGTGCGATCCGTTGATCGTTCTCAAGCCAAAATTCAAGCTGAACTTGCCGCAGCTGAAAAGGAACAGGAGCGTATTCTTGATGAATTAGCTGCTGCGCGGCTTCGTATCTCCCGGTTGAAGAAACAGAAGGAATTTCTTGATAAGCGGGAGGATAATCAATCTGCTGCCTTGGAGGCGGAGCTGGACCAAGAGGAAGCGGAATTACGGGCTGCGGGTCAATGGGATGGTCCGGAAGAGGAACCGTCAGGAGCCGTCCCAGGCGACGCTCACACCTCTGTTGGTATCGACGATCTTCACGGGTTCCCGCCAGGTGATCCGATTTTGGGCCCGATGTCGCCGAGCTTCCTTCGTGCGATTGGTTTAGCCGGAACTCCTCCAACAACTCAGAGCAGTTGAGGTTTTCTTCTGGCTCCCATGTGTCATCCCACGGGTTTCCTTTCTTATCTTCACCTTTCCATACCACCTTGTAGTAGTCTTTCCCGTTTACGAATCTATGACCCGTGATCTTCGCTACTTCCCATTCTTCCTGTTGGTCGCCATAGGTTTCTGCTTCGTAAACCGCTGGTTGTACGTCTTGGGGTGCTTTTTCCAACAATGCTACGTGAAACACCGGGTGAATCTTCATGTTGCTTGGTAGTCGTAACTTGAAGGTGACCGGGGTGATTTGTTCCATGATCTCATATGGTCCGATTTTTAAGTGGTCCAATTTGTTCGAGGGTCTTTTACTGGCGATGTTTTTTCGTAGTAGCCAGACTTTCTCCCCTTCTCTAGCGCTGGCGGAGCCTTGTGCTTTTGGTCATAGTATTTCCCCATCCTGGTGTGCAGGAAAACTGCGTCTTGTCGTAGCTGATCGTGGTTTTCCCTGATTTCTTTTGCCCATGCTTCGCCATCCGAACTCCAGGACTTCATTGCCTTGGGGGCTTGGTAAGCCGTCGGGTTAAACCCATAGTTCGCGAAGAATGGTGTTACTCCCGTCGCACTATGTTGCGAGCTGTTGTATGCCAACTGGGCCATCGGCAACAGGCTTACCCAGTTGTTCTGTTGATAATTTAGGTAGCATCGGAGATATTGTTCCACCGTCTGGTTCATTCGTTCCGTTTGTCCGTCCGTCTGTGGATGGTATGCCGTGGACATACTGTGTTTGATACCGATCAGGCTTATTGTGGTCTGCCATAGCTTCGAGGTGAACCTGACGTCTCTGTCGGTAATGATCTTATCTGGTATCCCATGTTGGGCTACCACTGTGGATAAGAATCGAAATGCCACGTGTTCCGCTTTGTTGGTTTCCTTGTGTGGTACGAAGTAACCATATTTGGTGGTTTTGTCGATGATAACCATTATCCCGTCATATTCGATCTTATTTTCCGGGTCCCGGGATTTCGGCAGTTGCGTGATGAAATCCATAGTGACTGTTCCCCATGGCCGTTCCGGGACCTCTACCGGCTGTAGTTGTCCGTAAGGCGCATGGTGTTCTGGTTTGTTCCTGTGACAATCGGCACAGTCCCGCAAGACTTCGGTAACTATCTGTCTTGCTCGTGGGAAGTAGTATTCCCGCATGAGTCTTTCCAGGGTCCGTTCAATGCCCTGGTGGCCGTGGGCCGGCGATTCATGAAACCTCCGCACAAATTCTCGTTGGATTTTTGCCGGGACAAAGGTTCGTCCAAAAACCTTGTACGTTTCATCCTTATAGGTGGATCCGTCGGGCAGGTGATCAACGCCTTCGTCACTTGCCGCCGTTTCCTTCCGAATCCATTCCATCCATTCGTTGGGTCCCAATTCCAGGGTTGCTGCAAGTTTTGGTGCATTGTAGATTATTGTGCCGTCCGTGTCGAATCGTAGCAGCGCTCCGGAGACTGCGGCCTTCCCTTGTAGGTCTGGTCTCCGGCTTAACGCATCGGCTCGTAGGTTCTCCGTTCCTCGGACATGGATGATCTTGAAATCAAATGTTGACAACCATTGAGCCCATCTTGTTTGCCTTGGGCTCAAGGTCTGGTTCTTCATGAACCCTGTGAGGTTCTTGTGATCCGAAAACACTGGTGTTTGGAACCTTGCGCCTTGCAGGTAGGTTCGCCAAACCTCGAAGGCATCTACTATTGCTAGTAGTTCCTTGTCGTGGATAGGATAGTTGAGTTCCGCGGATGTCATTTTCCGGGAATAGTATCCCACGGGATGTCTCGCGTCGTCCTTCGGATCTCGTTGTATGAGGCACGCGCCTACCGCGTAGTCCGATGCATCGGTTTCCAGAAATGCGGGCCTTGTCGGGTCAAAAGTCCATAGTATGGGGAATTTCGAGAATTCCTCCTTGAGCTTTTGCATCGCTTCCTGGCATTCCTTTGTCCATTCAAAGGGGACATCTTTCTTGGTGAGATTCGTGAGTGGTCGGGTTATTTCTGACCATCGGGGTATGAACTTCCGGCAGTAGTTACAGAACCCCATGAAGGATTGAACGTCCGATAGTTTCTCTGGCTGGCCCCAATCCTGAATCTTTTGTACCTTGGTGGGTTCGATGTTGAGTTTCCCTGGTTCGATCACGAACCCTAGGTAGGTTGTTTTCTTTACATGGAACTCGCACTTCTTTAGTTTGAGATAGAGCTTTGCCTCTTTGATTCTTCGGAGCACTTCTCGCACATGCTTCGGGTGATCCTCCTCCTTGTTGGAGTAGATGATGATGTCGTCTAGGTATGCCATGGCGTACTCTCCTAGGCATTCTCTCAGCACAGTGTTAATTCGTCGTTGGAAAACCGCTGGCGCGTTGGATAATCCAAAAGGCATAACCAGGTATTCGAAGAGTCCGAATTTGGTCCTGAATGCTGTTTTCCATTCCTCGCCTTCTTTCATCCTGATCTGATGATACGCATTCTTCACATCTAGTTTGGTGAAGATCTTGGCTGACTTTAGTTCATCTTGTAATTCATCGATCCTAGGCAGAGGGTATCGATCCTTGATGGTTATGTCGTTCGTTTTCCGGAAATCCACACAGAAACGGGGTTCAGGGTCGTCCTTTTTGTCGGCAAAGGTTACTCCATGTGCCGCCGATGAGTAAGAAGGCCGGATATACTTCCTTTCCAAGTTTGTCTTGATGTATTTCTTGATAATATCCCCTTCCGCTTCCGTTGTCTTGTAGACTCCACTCCAGGTTGGTTGTTTTCCTGGTTCGAGGTTGATTTCGCAATCCCATTCTGCGTGTTCGGGCAGATACCCTTCCGGTTCGTGGAATATTTCTTCGTATTCGCGATAGTCCTTGGGGACCCGTTGCTCGTCCTCGGTGGACGCGGCCAACCTCCTTGGGTACTCGACTGTCTTAGTGTCCCACCGGATGATCGGATTGACCTGGTTTAACCATGGCATCCCCAGGATTACTTCCTGCTGGTCGTCGATCGCTGCCAAGTCCATTACCAGGTTGTTAATAACCAACCCATCCGTGGTAAAGGTTCCTGGTTTCGTTTCGAGGTGTATCTGTTCCGTGAACGGGAGTCCCTCTATATTGTATAGGGTCCGTTTCTCCGCTTTGTTCGTGTACGGAAGCTTTTGCTGCTCCATGAACTTCTTTGAGATGAAGTTCCTGGTTGCTCCGCTATCGATCATTGCCCTAATAGGTTGTCCATGATACTTCGCTTGGATCATCACGTGCGGGCCCCACATCCCATTTAGGGCTTCTTTTCCTTTGGGCCAGTGTTTCGTCTGGATTTTCTTGTTCACATGCTTTGGACACTTGTTCTCTGGGCACCCGTACCATTGCCGTCCCATGACGCATTCCATTGGTAGTAGTGGGCCTGGTTCCATGATGAGGTATCCACCGTGTTTCTTGGATGGATGCCAACCGTGGACGTCTTCCCGAAGGATTATGTCCGTATGTGGGTCCTCAGCTACTCGTACCGGGTATGCCTGGTGTTTCTTCTTAGGTCCTTGGTGCATCGAACATTCTGGCGCGATGCATGATACCCATGCTAGCTCGTGGTGTGCGGGATGAGTTGGGGACGTGCGAGGGTCATCACCCTGGACCTTCTGGGTTCCTTTGGTTTCCTGTTTGTTGGAGATTGGTATCCAATATTTCACTGGAATCCTGGGTGTGTGCGCTTCGTCCACCCATTTGACCTCGTGTGCTACCCACTTCCATTCCGCAGGGTCAGGCATTTCGTCAGCTAAGACCATGTTTTGTTCTACCCATCTCGTGAAATGGGTGAACTTTGTGTTTCGTGGGTACTTCACCTTCCAATCCTCATATATCTCGTGGATGGATTTCGGCGGTGATCCCTTTTCGTAAAATCTCCATTTCCCTACTTCCTCCTTAGTTTCCCGGAGGTGTGCCGGTTGGGCGGTTTCTTGGGCTGGTCCCTTGGGTTGGAGAAACTCGGTCCTCCCAAACCTTACGTTCTTCGTGGGCGACAACGGTTTTTCCTGCGCTGGTGACGAGGAAAAAGGTCCCTCGTTCCTGAACGTAGATTGAGAGGGTGTTTCCATAGATTCGTCGGATTCGTTCTCTGAGTCATCCAGTTCTTCTTCCTCCGAGTCGCTTACTGGTACCTCGGGGGCTTCCGGGATTTGTGCATTCTGTTCTTCCGCCAACCATTGGAGTGTCCTTTCCCTTGTGGCGGCCAGCTTTTCCCTAGGCCAGTATCCCGTGTCCTTCTTACTTTTCATGTGGCTAGTGCACATGTCGTTCGAGCATTCAGCCCAATGCGAGGCTTGATGCTCTTTACTGCCGGCCAGCTTCTCCTTTTGTCCGTCAGATCCGTCCTTGGTATCCTTTCTTGGACCTTTATTGGCAGAACCCTGGCTTCTACTTGGGCAGTTCCTGGCTATGTGGCCTTTCTCGCCGCAGCCGAAACAGGCGCCTTCTCTGCGCTGCTTGTCTTTCTTAGCGTCCTTCTTCCATGATTTCTTGCCTTCTTTGTTGGCATCTAGCACCATGGGATCTCCATGATCGTGATTCTTCTTGGTACGGCCATTCGCGCCGTGCCCGTTTCCTCCTTTGTTATCCTGCTTCCAAAGGAATAGTTCATCATCGATCTGGACCGCTTGTTCAATCAGGGCCGACAGTGTCGTGGGCTTTTCCATCCTGATCATTTCGTATCGGATGTCTGACTTGAGTCCCTCATAGAATCTGGTCATCAATCCGCGCTCTCCCCAATCCTGAACCTTGTTGGCCACTTGCTCGAACGTTGATACATAAGCGGCCACCGATTTGGTTTGTTGGAGTTTCAAGAGCTTTCTTTCGGCCATGCGTTCTGCATCTATATCGCCGAAGGTTCGTCTGAGTTTCTGTACGAAGTAGTTGTAGTCGTTGAAGATCAGGTTGGTTTCGGTCTTCCGATTATCGGTCTTGTTGACCCGATAATCCGTTAGGTAACTGTCGAACCAATCCATTGCTTTGCCGGTGAAGTGTGTAGCAACGTATGCTACCTTCTGTTCGTCGTCTTCCAGGTAACTCCTGTTGAGGTCCGTATGCAAGGCCATGCTGGCTAAGAACCCCTTAGCTTGCTCCTTGTTCCATCGAACTTCTCTGGTTCGGCCAGCTTCAATGGTCGGCTGGTCATACGGGACTCCATTTTTTCGATTTGCTTCTTCAGTATGGCGCTGGCCCCGTTTTCCTTTTCTTCCAACAATGCCTTGACTTGCGCGTAGAGCTCATCGTAAGCTTCTTTTGCGCCGTCCTTTCCTCGTTGAGGAACGTAATGTGTTCCTTGAGCTGGGCCCAGTCGGTATCGTCCGACGAGCTAGGCTTAACGGGTGCAGGAACCATTGTTAGTTGCGACTTGATACGTACCGGTGTGTTGTCCTCAGAACACGATCGTCAAGATGTCACGGGGCACACTCTGTAGTCCCGTGGACCGAGGGTGTGCGCGTTGGGGTATGGTGAGTTAAGAGGAGCGGACGGGTAGGTATAAGTCACGTGGGTTGAACGTCAATCAATACAATGAGGTTATCGTTGCCGAATGCTCAATAGTAATCTTCACTGCAGAAGCAAGGGACAGTAGAACTGAATCGAGGATTGACGATGAGGACTATCTAAAGCGGGCGGCCGCTGCTATATACTTGTGGGTGCGAACTGGCTCCGTGGCTCTGTTGCACGGAGCCTACGGAGCCAGGCTCTGTAGGCTCTGTGTCGCAGAGCCCACAGAGCCCAGTCACGTGACCTTCCTCACGTGTCCATGTTGTGCTCAGCGTCCGACCCGTGATCGTAATCCAGTAGGTCATCATAGTAAGCGTGATCGCTGCTCACGCTTCCCTCCCACTGGTCCTCATCACCCTTGTCGTAATTCCCGTACTTCGGTTGCGGCGTAGCAGCCGTAACACTGTCGTTAAACATCTTCTTTTTATTACTTAACGCCATTTTTAAGGTAAAGATTTAATTCTGCGTTTTTTTACCTTTAATAAGGGGATTAATAATAAAGGCGTTTTTAATCCGATCTAGGACTTAAAAGTAAGCCTTAATATAGTTTCCTTAACTATAACGTTATATTTTATTATCTAAGAAATCTTATCACTATTCTGGGGGTCGCTATCAAATATAATAAGGAAAAGACTAATATATATCTACTCTTTCCTTATATATATTATTATAAATATTGGCTTGAGCTTCTCACCCAACTTTATAATACTATTAATTTTTAGGGGCCTATAGGCTGTAGGGAGTGCTTCTACCATTAATATTAGTATATAATTTCTTTAAAAGTGATAGGTCGCAGTGAAGGACTAATTTATATAGAAAATAGAGTAATTTAAGATATAACACCACCTATAAAGAGGGGCGGGTTTATTAGCTTCTACTAAGCCAGTAAGTTTTCCTTTATTCTATCTATTTAACCCTTGGGGGTGACGGCGGATGACACTCTTATTAATAGATTAAAATTAATGCCTTATAGTACGGAACTTTAGTATAATAATTGGCCCTGTGCTTGGCGGAATTTTAGTAAGCTTTTTTAAATTTAGGTACGTTGAGCTTTGGCTTGTATATTCACTATACTTACTTAAATATTAGATCCATCTTCGTCTTCCTCCTAATACTCTTATCTATTATGCTTATCTCTATTATTATCTTTCTCCTCGAGACCCTCCGCAGCATCGCCGGAAATGGCTTACTCCGCCTTACCAGTATCTACCAACCCCTGATTCGCAGAATTCGGAAAGAGGCGCCCTATATGACCGACCGCGACGATACCTACAGCCCGAATAAAGTCACCCTTTGGACCTTTGTCGAGCCCCTCTTGCTCCTTAAAGAGAGAGACATCCTGCTAAGCCTTATTTTCGGCGACACAGTATACGCCGTCTGGAGCATGGTAACGTCTAGTACGACAGGTCTCTTTAAGTAAGCCTTTGGTCTCAACGAACTTGTCCTCGGGCTTGTATTCCTCCCCAACGGCTTCGGCACCATCGTTGGATCCTCCATTATTGGGAACCTGATGAACAAGTCGTACGTGGACGCGGAACGAAAATATAAAGATACCCACAATCTGCCTGCCGACTATAAACTCCCTAAGAAGGCCATCCCGACGGACTTCCCCATCGAACATGTGCGCCTACGACATACGACATGGATCACCGTATTATTCGTCTTGAGTACCTGTCTGTATGGCTTCTCTCTGTCCTTTCCCAACCTCGTGTCGAGGCCGGGCTGGATTGCGGTTCCCCTGACGTTTCAGTTCTTCATTGCGGCAACCTCCAACGCGGTCTTCGCTGTTAACCAGACTATGGTGTCTGATTTATGTCCTGGGAAAGGGGCTTCTAGTACCGCAATCAATAATCTTGTGAGATGCTCCATGGGTGCAGTGGGTGTCGCGTTCATTGAGCAAATGATTGTGGCGATGGGTGTTGGGACGGCATTTTTCGGCCTCGGACTGGCGACAGTCGGCGTTGTGCCCCTGGCGGTAGTGCAGTGGTATTGGGGTCCAATATGGAGAGAAGAGAGGATGCAGAAGAATATGGTTGGCAAGGTCTAGAGGTGTAGACTTTGTTTCGGTCGGGTGGTGGGTAACATACTTAGTCATGCCAGAGGCCTGCGCCCAATCAAGTTTTGCTTCACAGTTTCTGTGTGTCTTACCCCTCTATTGGTCTAGATGCCCCTTCAGCACGCACATTGAAACGCAGTGTTCGACCAAACAATGCTCCTTCAAAGACTAGATGTACTAGCAACCTCTTGCATGGCTAATGGCTCTCTGCCCTTCGGCTTCAGATATCAGTAATATTCCTCTTAGTGGATTCTGCAATGATTGATCCGGGCAACTCATTAATCCTTTTGCTCCCTCAGCAACTTCTTTTGTTTCAGCCACATGCTGCGAAAGTTCATTGCTCCCCAAAGCTGCGCAGCGCTAAAGATGACATGCAATAAAGGAGTGACGACCTTAAAAGGCAGAGTCCAACGGTGCCACAGAGAACCAAAGAGCCACATCACAGTTATAGTTTCGATTACAGTGCCAACGAAGGTGCTAATACAGCTAAAGCGGAAGACCTTGCAAAGGAAGCTATGATCCTTCGGGTATACACGGTACAGAATAATGGCGATATGCGGCCAGAACTCGGCAATAATGTCGAATGCACCTATCAGGTGGGGCTGCGTTAGTGAAAGGAGAAGATGGTGAAAGGGCGAGTGAGGAAGGGGGTTTTCGCAAGACGAAACATACCCCAGACGAAACAAAGGATAAACTCAATGGTAGCGTCTCGCTCATGCTTCCAATTAAGACTTATGGCGACCGAGCTTTGGGCTATCACAATAGCTCCAATGTGGTGGGCAACGGCGACAGGAGAAAGCTTGGCTCGAAAGAAAAGCTCGAATATGTACATCGCAATGAAGAGCTGATTCAGGACGAGGAGGACTGCAATCTTGTTGAGCAATTACGCAGTAAACACGGCAGTCTTGGCGATCTCAGAAAAGAGGAACGTACCGTCGCCTAGAGTCACAGTTTTAGATCCTGCGTATGGGGTGTGCACCCTCGCTGTCCCAAAGGTCACGTCGATGAATGGATAAGCACCCACCGCGGCCATGATGATCTTAGCCATGCCAGCAATGTGGTGGTTGACAAACCCTCGTCGGTTGACCTCATTCAGGTTCAAGTATTTACTGCCATAGCATTTCCGCATCAAAAAGGATTCAAAGAGATAGTAGCGCACGAGAAAGAAGATGACCAGTATAACCGTGAGGATGAGTGCAGCGAAGGGTGCCAGCTGCGAGATGGCTTCGTTGACCAGATCAGCAACATGAGGATGATCATAGTCGGGATGGATTTTTTTCGGCAACCATAATACTCAAACGGTTCAGGGTGGAACAGGCGAAATGGAAGTTGCAATTGGAGCACCTCAGACCAGGACACAGCTTGCCCAGTAAAAAATAGCGGCGATGAGTGAACAGTAGGTAATGAAAAGGGTAGCGATCATCCGCACGCCAACCCTCGAGCACTCGATTTTCTACTTTGCTTTTCCGATTCTAGTAACCAAATGCAATAAGATTACACAGTAGTGGAATTCAAGCTCTTTATTGGCAGGGCTAAGCTGACGGCGCCGAGGAGACTAGCGTGAACGCGCGGCCTTGCCATCCCCTGCGCTGGTCAAATTTCACACTTCAGCCACCTTGGGGCTGGACCTTTTTAGCAAGTGACACCTGGGAAAGCTTCAACGGAGTCGTCCATGCGATTGTCAGCGAGTTCTAAAGGAGCATCTGCCTGTTTTCGATTGTCCGGTAACTAAAGAGAACGTCTAAAGAAAGGCTTAAAACAGGCAACAATGATGATGTGCTTCACCGACTGCTCACGGCACAATACTCCTCACGTTCTACGACGTAATCCGTCGCATGGGTCAAAAGACGTGTCAATGATGTTTCGAAGCTTTGCAGTTTCAGAGAATTTGCTAACGCCTGAGTTGAGCTTCCTCCATTAGCGGCCGACGAAGTTGTACACCTCCCATGAACACGCGATTAGCGCTATCCGTGCATCTTCCATACAAATACTGTCTATGCGGTGGCTCGCGCTAGTCCGCGCACAGTGACACACAACACAACGCTAAACAACTGTTTTACCCCATGACAAGTCCGCTTAGCACTTCCATTTCGTGCTCAGCTGAACACGAATCAACGCAGCATGCGGTGGCGCAAATTCGCCAGCTTTGACTTCGTCTGGAGAAGGGACACGTAATCAGTGGCTGGGCTGAATTGTTGACTCCTGATGATAGCAACTCGCGTGCACAACTACAAAGAAAGTCCCGCCGATGCATGGTCTAGTTGCTAGAGATCCAGAAACCTGCTTAATGCAGCCACTTCCGCAGAACGAAAGGAAGTCTTTATAGAGATGCTCTTGTTGCTCTTCTCTCTCATGCCCTCAGAACAGTCGGCATAGTCTCCCTCAGCCGCACCTGGCTCTCCTATGTGCTGGACTGGGCCGTCATCGTCTTCTTCGTAGGCATCGCCGGCGCCTTCAGCATCCTCGAACCCCTCAAACGCGATTTTTCTCTTACCGACAAATCCATCTCATATCCCTACCGTAAAGACACCATCAAGATCTTAACTGCCTGCCTAGTTACCATCATCGCACCCTTCGCAATCATCACGGTCATATACGCAGTATTCATCCGAATCCCCACACTCCCAGGATCAAGCCCCTCACGCAGCAACGTTTAGAAAGCAAAGCTATGGAAACTACACGCCGCATATCTGGGCCTAGGGCTTTCTCTCGCTCTCTCCTTCTTCCTCACCCAAACAATAAAGAACATTTTTAGGAAACATCGTCCAGAGTTCTTGGCAAGATGTAATCCTGATGTCACTACAATGCAGAAATACGTTATTAGGGGTTTCATAAGTCAGATACTCAAGGGCACAAGCCATCTCGTAAGGTAGGAGATCTGTATCAGTAAGAATAGGAGTGGGGTGGGGAAAGTGGAGTTCCTGGATAGGTTTAGAAGTTTTCCGAGTAGACATTGCACCAGTACGTCCCCTTTCCCATTACTCCTACTACGTGAGCATCTTAGACTGTATACTAACTCAAAGATTGAAGTTACATTCGCAGGCCTCGTCTACCTCTCCCTCTTCCTCGCCGCGAAACTCTCTCTCACCCTCCCCTTCCTCACCCCAAAATCACAGTCCTCAGTCGCCTACAAGTCAAGAAAAGCAGCCGCTGCTCCCCCTTATACCTCCTAGTCATCATATCAATCCCCATATGTGCAGCAATATATATCGCCTCTACACTTTTTACGGACGGGAAGCACGCGGGCTTCGATGTTTTGTTTGGCTCTTTAGAGTGTCTACTCTGTGCATGGTTTGCGTTTAGGTATTACCATCCAATTAGGAAGGGCGCGGGTAGGGCGTGGGGTTCGAGACATGAGAATGTGGCGTTTAGAAGTAGGATGGGGCTTAAGAGTTATAGAGCGGGGTATAATGCTTGTAAGGGGAAAGAGATGAGAATGGATGATATGGAGCGTGGTAATGTAGGTATGGAGTTGCAGAATATGGGGAGTATTGGGGGAAGTTATGAGAGCCAACGAGGTCTGGTATAGATACTATAGGCCTTCATTGTGGTCAAAAGGTACAAAGGGAGGCTCAAATATTTTCACTGCATATTATTGTCCATGAAGCACCCACATGAGCAACAGTATATCCACGACAACGTCCCTAATGGCAAACAAGAGAACAATACCCTGGTGTAACCACTCTTGTCTCCCCCTCTCGTCTTCATGCTGATAATCCCAATGGTGCAAAGCAGAAAATTGCATGGCGCGCCGTACTAGATAATAGAATCGACAATACCTCTTTCTTTCTTATAATTAGTTATTGACATCGCACCCATCATGACGTTGAGGACGACAGCCATCGCTACGCAAGCGGAGTGCAAGTGTAGCTCTGTCATATCTGCCATGTCCCGTCTAACCTGAATTTGACTGAGGAGACTGCGACGTTCACTATCTGTTTCTTGCCTGATCGTATGAAGGGTTTCGGTCCTGCGATGCTGGTTTCGTAAGGTGTAGGATAAGCCGCTAAAGGAAAACGTGCCGTAACTCTCTTCTGCAGTCTCATCACCACTGCTGTGGACCGTAGACAACCTTGATGCCTCCTCAGGTGCTTCTTGAATGCCAAACAGCTTTCGCGCCTTGACTACCCAAGCTTCAAAATATTCCTGAGCGGGAAACTTATCCAATGCCTCGGAGTCCACATATATGCAGTAGCCTTCACCTTCTGATTCTACGTTGTCATACTCGTTCCGGTAACTTCGTCTTACCATTTGCGATTGCACGAAAGGCGGATACTCTGAGTATGATTTAGGCTTCTTGTGGTAGGCTTCTAGAGGCATAGGTTCAACAAGCTTAAGGGTTGATGTGGCTGAGGATGCTCCGTTCCGAGTAGCAAAAGCGCTGTTAGCTTTTCGACGCTATCGTCTCACCGGTGGCCTAAGCTTTTTGATGTCTTTTTCTAGAAATGGTATCTAGAAGTGTCATTTCTAGTGCCATGAAGATAACTGTCTCCTTGGCATGATAGGGCGGCTGAAATGAAACATCTGATGGCACAGTAGAAAGATCGGCGTATCCTTCCATTGGGTCTAGTACAAAGAAGGATGAGAAAGAAATATCACTCTTACCCAGAAGGGGGTAGGCATTGCGCTGGGCTTACAACAAGTCTAAACGGCATGTTTTTCCAAAGAGAATCCACCGACTCGCTCGACCTAGAAACGTCAATGTTTTCACTTCAGAGCAATAGCCCACTTACGAGCTGACTACGATCCAAAGTTTGGATCAACGCAGTCGAATAATTGCTTTCGCGACGTACTTCTAGAACAGCGTGAGGAAATGAAGTGGAGCTGTTGTGAGCCTCGAAAAGCCAGTTCTCGTGGTTCAAATCCTTGTGGAGAGAGTCTTTCATAAACACATCCCTGTCAATAGTTGCCCATATCCCTTCAGTGCTGCTGTTGTGGAGTCCCACGAATCGCATTCGTTTAGAGAAAACGCCTGCAGTGGGTCTCACTTTTATGTTCTCCATAAGCCATTGACAGGTAGCGGTGATATTGGTCTTTGAATCTTCATCTCCATTTCCAGTCTGTCGATTCCGAAGCCTGGTGCTTTCCGGTCGTTAAAAAACACAGATGTATCAAGAAAAGCAGCGAGATGCTTCATCTTGAGCTTGGCTATCGTTACATCCTCAGATGCTTGGTCAAGACGGACAGCGACTGCTGCTTTGGTCGAACAAGTCCATCGTGCACATCCAGCCGCCTGCGCTGACGAGGTCCCAGCGTTTTCTTCGCTGGAATCTATTGTGCTGGTATTGTGTTTGATAGCAAACGATTTGGGGTCATCAAGGACGAGTATACCGACACTATCCTCGTCGCCGGAGTACTTGTGAAGGTTTCCGTTGCTTGGGTATGGTTTCGAGTAAATATTTTAAAATTTGGGAGGCAATCCCATTTCGTCCGGGGTAGAGGTGCATTTGCTGGAGAAGAAGCACCTGCACCTCCTAAAGCGGAAGACCCGACAGATTGGGAGTGGTGTAACAGAACTGTACCCATCAAACTCTGCCAAGCCTCCTCGGAGGGATTCTACATCGTTGTAATTATCAATCAAGGCTTACAACTGTTGATGGGGCTGAAGCGCCAGCCGCGCGCAATTTTCAAGCCAAAGTAAACGGCATTTTCCAGCGCCTAAATATACCGGTCACAATATATGTTGCCTGCGCAAATTAAAACTGGAGAAAGCCACGCATTCGCACATGGTCTCACCTTGTAGAGTCCTTTGGTACAGACAAAATAGTCGACATTTCGGCTTCGTATATGGTTGGCGACGCGGCCGGACGTCCTACTGATCATAGCAACGATGATCGACATTTCGCTATGAACATAGGGATCAAGTCCCACACACCGGAAGAGTTTTTTTTCGGTGAGCCCCCGCAGAGATGCCGCCATAAGGAGCAGTGTGGCCAAGTTGAAAATATTAGTAGAAAAAGCGTGTTATTCCCCTTCTTTAGATTCTAGCAATAATTTCATTAGCTAATTCGGAAAGTTAGCATTTAAATACTCCTTCTCTTTTTACAATGGAGATGAGTCAGTCACGTCATATATGTATCACTTAGCTTGATATTAGGTTTTGAGCCGCGTCGCCGTTCCCCAACCCACTATTACCAGAGCTTAGTAAATCAAAGTCTGCCTTGACTGATATCTATTATCTGCAGAATCACTTCATGACATTATTTAAACTTCTATGTTACACGATATCATCTATTCCATGGAAAAACCCACTTTCCCGATTTATATTTACCATGATATAATATTGGGGAATGCGATACACTTGATCTACGATTACGCGAGAGGTTAATGTTAAAGATATGGATGGAGACCATTGAGAACAGGGCAGTCCATTTTATGAATAACTCGCTAAAGACCTTATATATAACCTCAAAGCATAGTCGGCGTCGAAGTCAAGCAACACTTTTACGACCTCGATTTTCCCTATCAAATATGTCCATTAGAGCGCTACCTGCAGGTTTATTCAAAACCATGACTTTAGCGCAGCGTTTAAGCTTCCGGACTAGTTCGCGATTGGCTGCCACGCTAAGGCCCGGGCACCCATATTTGGGTTTCGCCATTAGCTGTAGCAGGTTCGGTGTTACATGATCCTGGAATAATTCAAAGAGCTGCCTATACCCTTTTCTGGATACAACATGCAGTGCTGTCTTTCTATACTCACATCTAGCGTCAATACCGTGTTTCACATCTTTCATTTCTTGCAAGATTATTTCGGCGAGGCGTTCGGTACCAAAGTGCGCTGCAACATGAACACTCGTAAATCCTTTTGAGTTACATAAGATACGGCCTGTGATACCCCATCTTGGTGAAACTTGGAATATACAGGATTTTGTTAAAGCTTTCAGGTCTTTCAAGATCATTCAGAAGCCTTGATGCTGATCTGTTGAGGTCCCCTGTCTGCATAGATGTTTGAGAGTCTCGCGTTCCTTCTCGCCCGGCTTAGAACCAAGGACGAAGTGCTCGAACGGGTTGCAGATTGCGTGGTTTGGGTTTGGTATGTATCGAGCTCTCGTACCGTGGCAGATGATTACCCCAATTGCGTGCCGCATGGAAAGCTCTCTTCTTTATTTATAGTTATTTTTTACTTGTTTACATTCTAGCTCCCTCGACTTCATTTCATGTCTAGGAGTAGACATGTGGCCTTGCACAGGTGAGGGCACAGTAGGGAATCGTGTCGCATTTAAGCTTATCAAATGGTATCAGGCAGCGGGCGCGAATAGAGGTAACGATCTTTGTCACTCGTACCCGTTAAGGTAACACCTCTAGCTAATAGCCTTTCTGCGCATTCTACCTCAAGAGTTCTTCTTCCGTCTTCTCAAACTGCAAATGCGGTGTCCTTGGTCACGAACACATTATCGATAGTCTCATTGGAGAAGCGTGAACTGTGTTATGCCGTCTTAATGTCTACAAGGAGCTACAACGCATAATTACGAAACATGAATTCATTCTCATCATATCCAATTAGTGTTATGTTTTGATGATCTTCATGCCAGTGTATAAATACCTGTAAGTATCCTTCCAAATCGTAGTGCAGCGGGCCCATACTTGATTAACCACGATCGAAAGTTTATCGCAAGCATCACTGAGACACATACGCATAGAACAAAATCAACGATGGCCGCTTCTTCGCAATCTTTCAGGTTTGTTACTCATGCGAAGCCGATGTCGTATCCTGAATGCAATGAATGCGGTAGCACGGCAAACGATGATTTAGAGTGCACTAACTCCGAGTGTCCATACTATGGAACCGCCGACTGTTCCTAGTAAGCTTTCTTCCTATTCCCATCTTTCAAATCCTTTGCCTTCGACGGTGAACACTTTTCACTGACAATCGCTCAACAGAACGGATGGATGACACGGGGCGACATTTTCGTATTCAGCAAAACAGCTACACATGCATGTGGAAAAGCACAAAGACGGGTGGGGAAGGGTGTTACAACTGTTTCGTCGATACGAGTGACAAATTATAGATAGAGGAACCTGTGACACAAGAGCTTGCCACGAGGGTTATGAGAGTTAAGAAAACCCTAGAGAAGAAACATACAGCCGTAAACCATTCTGAGCTGTTCCCAAACAATGTGCTCGCCGTAAATGAGCTTTGCAATCCTCTTAGCAGCCCAAAGGCTTCCCTGGAGTGAGACCATGTATTGACGATGCATGAGCTCAGCACTTGGAGAGGCCATATAGGTGGAGAGAAGCGTAAGATGCTGATCGGGGGTGGCGTCTTTCCAGCTCCACATTTGTCTTCTTTCTCTTTGCCATTCTCTATCTCCTTTATAAATTGTATGACGAGATTCTTGAACTCTACTATTGGTCGATTTTTCTCCTCAGATAGCCCAGGGAAAACGACAAGTTCTGGACAGACAGATAGCTGTTCGACTGGGGCCGCTTGCGCATTGCTCCAATCGATCACTCCCGTCAAATTGTATTCGTCATCGAAAAGAAGGTTACCATAGTGAAGGTCAAGATGACAAAGCGGGAATGGGCCTCGGACTCTATCTTCGATGACGGTGTAAGCTAGAGCTGTTTTTAGCACCCAACATGCCGTAAGCCACTCTGCATCGTTTGGGTGCAAGGCAATGATTTCCCGGTCTTCTCCATTTCGTTGATTGTAGAAATACTCCAGTGAGGTTTCCAAAGGGCCAAGTGAATGATGCCAGTCCATAGGAATGATTTCGACAGGTTGATCCGCGGTCTCTCCGCACCAAAGTCGCCCAATGCGGTTGAATGTCATATTTTGGAGTTCTCCGAAAACATTAGCCAACTGCTTAGCTACCTTGGTATGATATCGTCGTGGAATCGATGTGACCAGCCCATTATCCAGTATACGACCACGTAAGTATTCCATCAAGACATATGGGTATTCAAATGCCCCATCCACACCCATCTTAAATTCGAAAACGCGTGGAACAGGGATACTGGTGCGTTGTCGGAGGATATTCATTGTCGCTATCTCGCTCAACAACGAGGTCTTGGTCTTGTCATCGACTGTGCGATACGGGATCCGCGCTACCCAGTAGACATTGTCCGAGAATGCGATTTCAAGAACGAGGTTATTGAATCCAGTTGCAAAATTGATTAGGTCTATGCTGCAGTCAACATCCCGGGGTAGGTTGCCTTGATGCCGATGCCGCGAGTCTATTGCACACTTCTCCAGCTGCTTAAAATTTCCCGAAGATAATACCAGCTTGATCTTATTATATTTATCTGACCCAGGATCCAGGCCAGCAAAACCTGACCAATGTTCACTTGGCCTTGCCATTGTTTTTGACTTTGACGTTGTTCAAAAAGAACGTGGCGCTGAGAAAGAAAGCCTCGAATGCGCCGAACGAATGGGAAGGTTGGCGAGGAGAGCGTAGGAGCGGTTCTGAGCCCCGACAGCGGGCTGTTCTGACTGTGACTGTAGAGCGCCAAGTTAACAACAGGAGACTAGGCACGTCAAGCCGGTTTGCAGCACGGGTAAGGTGAATGCCGTCGAAGTTTGGGGTTTATCCACTGTCGTGTCATGCCTAAGTGGTAAGCGTTATAGCATCTCCATTCTCGGCATAATGAACGAAGACCGCCTCTTTATAGTAGACAAGCTCACTAGTAACGAGTTATCATATGGCGCTAGACATGCTTTGAGTGAATAACAGTCTTGGTGCTTAGTAGTGGTGCTCTCGTTCGGGTAGTGCTCTGCCCCGCAGTTTTGGTTGCAGAGCAGCTCGATTACTAACACAGCTGTTGCCTAACCGACATGCGACGGATCCTTCCCACCTGGCACACACACACACACACACACACACACACACACACACACACACACACACAGCTTAAGCCGGCGAAACAGTTGACACGGTTGATACACCTGCACTCATCAAAAGCCTGGCTCCCAACCAGTTCTTCAGCTCGGGGAGAAAGCCACTGATCTGTGTCTTGAGGCCGCGGTAGGACATGTATGTCTCTCGCTTTAGGTACACTAACAACTGACTCCGTCACTTAGCTCGCATAACAACACACTATATTAATCCTCCAACTTCCATTAGAAATTCTCTTCCAAATTTTCGATTTTATCCCTTCGTCTTATTTCCGCTCGGATGTCTCGCGCCTCGCAGTCTGCAAACAGTGGAGCAAGATCGCCCATACCGCGTGTTTCCGGGATTTTTACGTTACTCGGAAGATACTATGACGCCTTTTGTCCTCACCGTACGTAGAATCGGGTCTATCTCTAGTCAAAGACAGGATGGAGATTCTGGACTTGGATCTCAAGGGATTTGAAGATTGGGGCTCTATTCCCCTCTCTCTCGACGATTTGGCAGTTGCAAATGATATGATTATGCCAACCTTGTATATTACTACACGTGGACGTGAGGTTTCCAGAGCGTGGACAACAGAGCTAAACAACGATCTCCTCTACCTCTCGACTATGATTACATCGTCACAGAAGCTGCATGTCTTGCGCATTAGAACGACCGTTGAACTACATCCGCAACTCCCTTTTTCAGAAGGTCGCGAATACCTTTTTTATCTGTGATAGGCCCCTTTTATCTGCCAGCAATGTCACCATTCTAGAACTGGATATATGCGGCACCCGTGAACCACGAGCTCGGGGAGAACCAAAGGCCGGGTCAGCCTAACGATGATCTGGCCAATTACAATACTACTTTTTAAATACCTACCTTCTGTACGCTGTGTTTTATATTATTATAAGAGGGGTTACAGCATTTTACCCTACTAAATATTTCAACTTAGTCAGCTTAGATTCAGCTACTGCTTTTTCAAAACACTCAACACATATGCGGCACCAAACTTATACCGCCTCAAAGTCAGGAGCAAGGCAAAGTACTGCACCTCTGTACGACTATCGCCGCGCTTCTCACTACGCTGCGTCGGTTGCGGCTGCGTATGCTCGTTATCTGTACTCACGTTCTGAAACCGCCAGAGACTGCTACCAATTTACGTTTGAACGAGGTATTCATCAATCTCAGCCTACCCACCGAGCCATTCCTAACCCCCTCGCCGCGGATCGCCACTCGTTGCGGATCCGACATATTCAGTTTCATTGATCTGACCGGGGATATGGAGAAGCAGGCCCGGGATCTTGCGGCACGGATGGCGGCCCCAAAAGTTGTGAGGGTATTGTCGAAGGGGTTTCCAAACTTCGAATTACGGGCATTCGATGTCTTGACTGAAAAATATATTAGATTGGTTCAAGGTGCGGAATGGGACGACGACGGCGAAACTATGGAAGAGGAAGTGCCAGACGAGAAGTCCAAGATTCCGGACTGGGTTTTTTAGGAGTGAGCAGGCGAGCATCTCGAAGATCGCGAGATCAATATTAAGTCAGCACAAGCATACCTCAAATCCTGGCGGACATGTCCCATCAAAAGATTTTCTTGCGGTACCGATAGCCGCCCCAAAATATGTCTTCGTCCTTTAAGATTCTACTAGATTCATAATGATTAAAGCTAAGACAAGTATTTTAGGATTCTGACTTGACGCAGATACTATGAAACATGTCCCGATTCTCTAACCCAGTCTCCAAACCTCTGCATCCCGATGCCCTCTCTTCTAAGCGCATCAATATCAACACCAAATCCCACCCGCTCGAACCATTCCATACTCATTCTAGCATCCTCTACACCCCACCGCAGTGCTTGACTAGGTATATTCCACAGCTTCGGCATCCCGGATTTGACAATTGATCGGAAAACCTCATCTGCCTCCGCGAAAGTCAACTCATCTCCAGCGATCCCCACAGCTCTGCCCTTCCAGGCTTGTCTATCTAGCAATGCCATCGCAGCCACGACTCCAATATCTTTCACGCTGACCAACTGCATCTTTCTATCTGCAGGCATCGTAGCCCAGAGCCCTGCCATCATACTTCCAAAGGGCCCGGGAGCGTAGTTATCCATGAAACCCGCCGGCCTGAGGATCGTCCAGTCCGTTTGCGTGCCCTCGGTGACTTTTCGAAGATGCGACTCGACTCTGTGTTTCGCCGCAAAGTGTGGAACAGTCGTGGGTTCTGTTTGGCTTCTCGCCTCGCCGCCCCGATCGACGCTACTGAATACAATATGTGGAATTCCGTGAGCGACGGCCGCATTGATGACTGGGAGTGCTTGCTGCTCGTCATTGGGCGGGACGGTGACAAGAAAGATGGATGTAATGGTTGAGTGAAGGGCGAGTATAGGTTCCGGATTCGTTGGGTCTCCTTGAACGAGGGTTACTCCTGGGAACTGGGCTTTCAGGGCTTGCGCTTTTGGCGATGTTGAAGAACGGGTGAGGGCTAGGATATGAATAGGTTGTGCGGCTTGGGTGGATGATTCTAGTGCAGCGATAGTGGCGTGGCCTTGCTGACCTGTGGCCCCGACAACGAGGATTTTGAGAGGAGCCATGGATTGGAAGATAAGATGGGATTGAATTAAGAAGGTGTTTTTTCCCACAGCCATTATCGGTACGAAGTCACCTTTCCTAGGGAAAATCTAGCCTGCTTCGGAAAGATTAATAAGTCTCCGACCACTGCGGCGACATTCATTGTCATCTCTTCCGCAGGCGACTTTTTACATCAGTTACCATGATGGGTAAATGACTTCTAGGAACTCGCCGGAGATATTCTGAATGATCTTGAACATTTTAGGGAGTGTAGTTGTCACCGTTGAGCTCTTGCCCGACTCTGCGCTCGATGTTGACTAGGCCAGCTCACGTACGGCAGGATCGCGACCGCTGTGGATGTCACGAAACTTGAACGTGGCGCGCATACCTGAGAGTGTCACTATTATAGTAAAATGTACAAGGAACATAACTGTACACTGGAAAATTGCAGTCGTGTGATGCTTGGAGAAGTGCTTGCAACTGGAACGTTCACCGCTGACAGTTAAGACGGAAGAAATCAGAGCCAGAGGAAGATACATCTTGCAATAGAAGATACAGACTAAAGATAAAAGCTTCTAAGCAGGATATAAGAAGGGTCGGCTGATTTCGGAAAGGTGGTTGGATGCGGGTTTAGTATGACTTCCCATCCAGCGAATCTGCATCGCCCCACTTGAATAATTTTAGCAATTTTTCAGATACCGAAAACCAATCTTTCGCAAGACTGCCGTCACTCTCTGATGTATTGGCTTCGAAACACCAGCACAATCATGACCTTTTGCCTCCCAGACGGGCGCCGCAAGCTTAGTACTTGCACCGTAGTTGAGCAACAATTGCGTAATTTCTAGTACCTGCAGCTTAATTGTCAGTTGAATAGTTTTTCAGCAGGAACAAAGATTGGACCACGCGGTCCAGAATAACACCATGGTATCCAAGGTTTGGGTTCGCTCTGTGGGCGAGCAGCATCCGGGCAAGATCGACATGACCGTTCAACATCGCACCCACAAGTGGTGGTAAATACTCTCTTGCGGAAAGGTCTCGAAATGTGTCGCCATCGTGGTCATCGAGGTCAGCTGAAAAATAATTTATCGCGTTTTACAGTCAAGCAGTTTTAGAAGGGGTTGCAGAAAAAGCTTTGTAAGTGAAATTTGCCAAATTTGCAAACTTTTACACTCGTAACTGATACGCCTCACCCATGGAGAATATTAAGTTTGGACAAATTCTCTGGGGGGGGGGGGGGGGGGGGATTGGGTGCTGTGGATATGTATTGACTTGAATAGGCTGCTTCTAGAGACTGAACGCGAGATTGACTGAGGTGTCCTGAGTAAGAACACAAGCGCGCTAATGGACTCTTCTCGCATCAACCAGAATAGTTGGTCAAACATGACAAGAATTCTGCTGACGCACTTGAATACAATAGTATATTCAGCCCAGGCATCTACCCAGCAATGATTTCCAATTATTGTCGTAAGAACCTGTGCAGTTCATGACGACTCCAGCCAAAGGAAGTCAGACGCAAGAGATTCAATAAGCATGAGCATTAAGCATTTGATCAAACGTGAGAAAGTGAAATCAAGGGATGAGGGCGCGGAGAATCAAGCTATCTCATCGGAGGGGTCCAAATTTAGAGCATTTGATGCAGAATTTTCCTGAGAGCCGCCTCCAACTCAACATTTCAACATCATGTATTCCATGAACTGCCTGGGGAATCGCAATGTTACATGGGTAGACTGGTAGATGTGAGATGAATTTTAGAGTGCGGCTTGCCGAGATTAGCACTTTCGTAACCGGCCAAAAGCAATGGGTCTTACAGGGGTCGGTTAAATACAATCGAGGCGCAAAAACATCTCTACATTGTAGACGCTACGGATAAATTACGTTGGGACGAGGCGAGTAACTCGGGGTTTATACAGCGACGCGGTGTTTTGCTCACCGGATCTTGGTAGGTGGGGGCCATTAAAACTCTACATCTTCCGTCCGTCTATAACGTTGTGCAGTCTCAACACCGCAGGGCGGTACTTGAGTGGGCACCTTGTCTACGTCCGTTTCTCAGGATAAAACTGTAAAGTCTGGACATTAAAAACTTTACCTATTCTAAGGAGGTAATAGTTTTGCCTGAGAGACTAGTTACATGCTCGGAAGTTGTAGAGCGGCGTAGGATGTTCGGAGTTGTTGTCTAGAATAGCTTGGAAGTATGCAAGAATCTATTTACAACCTTATTAAAATGTGGGCGACTCCCTCATCCAGCTTTGCTCTATGTCGCGCGCGCGTAGGATTGTATGTAAACTTAGAAATTAATACGAGTCTAGGAAGGCAGCAGTGCCTTGGCAGTAATGAAGTGTTGAGTCCGACAAGAAATTTTACGCAGTCATCTTACATGCTACAATATTGAGCAGTGTTGCGTCGTAGCGCAGGACTGTTGATGGGGGAAGTCTCCCATCTATAAAATCTGGAACGTATCCATCTCTCCATTACCATGTTTCAGCTGTTAGGGAATTAACTCTTCCCAACATGAAAATCGCCAACATTCTACTGACCTTCGGTCAGCTCGTTGCATATATTCCAGTCGGTGCTCTCGCACGCCAAATCAACTATGAAAAACATTCCCTGAAGCGTTCCAGCAAGATAACATATGCTCCACTGGAACCTTGTCCACTCCGATGCAACGACTATTCGAATATAAACAGTTGGACCACATCCTTCTCCATCGAAAATCTGGAACGCTGCACAAAACCCATGCTTGTCCAGCTCTCATCCATGCGCATGCTTGAGGACTTTACCAACGATGTTATCCTCCGAACTTGCACGATTCCATCTAGTGAAGATGGATCAGCCCACTTTACGCCATCTGATACGGAAGTTGAGAATCCGAAGCAGGATTTGAGTCTGTTTGATCCCATCTTGAAGAGCGCTCCAGCATGCACGATAGCCGACACTGCGAAGGCTACTACCAAACAGCTTAAAGTATCGGTAGCCGAGAACAGCGGGCCGTCGGGAAGTCAGGAGCGGACAGAGATCCTCTTGAACGGACTCAATGCGTTCTTTGCCGCAGATAAGAACTGCAACGAAAACTTTATCTTTGGATACTATAATGGCACAGCGGCAAGTGCGTATATTGGAAAGAGCTTAGGCAAAAGCACTATGTCCTCGGTTCTGACGACCATGGAAGAGAATGTGCAGACCCTCACGTCTGATTACACCATTGCGCAGTTGTGCAGTACAGAGGGACAGGCTGAACGAACACTTGGTGTCTTTGTCGGTTCCTCTACTGACCTGAAGGCAGCCATTGGGTCAGCTAAAAGTTGGAGCGACGGTAAATGCGTCGAAGACAAGAAAGTCAAAGCAAGTGATATTAAGTTTAAGGTCAACGTTGTCGATATCCCTAGTTCAGACTCCGACTCTTTCGCCACCCAAGCTGTCGACCCTCCAAAGCAGAACGCAAACGGAACATGTGCAGAGCATGTCATTGCGCTTGGCGACACCTGCTACGCACTTTCTCAGCAGTATGGTATCTCGGTGTCTGATATTGAAAGCTTTAATAAAGGCAAGACATGGGCATGGACGACATGCACCGGTATGATGGCGGGCTATAAGATGTGTTTGAGCAGCGGCGCACCGCCCCTGCCACCTCCCCAACAAGGCGTCGAGTGCGGCCCCATGAAACCAGGCACCTCACCTCCCTCTGACTCTTCAATTTCCTTGGCTAGCCTCAACCCCTGTCCCCTAAATGCCTGTTGTAGCAACTGGGGCTACTGCGGCATCTTCGCGCAGCATTGCGAGGTCCACGCACCTGAGGGCGGCGCCCCAGGCGCAACGCTGCCAGGATACCAAAACACTTGCATCTCCAACTGCGGCACGCAAATTGTGCAAAATGGAGGAGCACCAACATCATTCTCCCGCATTGGCTACTACGAATCATGGAACATGGACCGTAGTTGCCTGCGGTTAGAGGCAAAGAATGCGAACACAGATGGAAGCTATACACATATACACTGGGCTTTTGCAGAGATTGACCCACAGACTTGGAAGCCGATCATCAAAGATCCATACAAACAGTGGGCCGACTTTAAGGCGTTGAAGGGCGTAAAGCGTGTTGTGTCCATTGGAGGGTTGACTTACTCAACGAGTCCAGACACGTACAACATTCTACGAGAAGCAATCATAACAAACCGCGACCTCTTCTCTACCAATGTTGCGCAGTTTCTAAGCGATGAGGGCCTAGACGGCGTCGATATGGATTGGGAGTACCCTGGTGTAAGTCCGTACCCTTCCTTATAACCCTGTAATACCGCATACATCTTGATGCATACCAGAGACAGCACTAACGAGAAATCTACAGGCTACAGATATTCTTGTCAATGGTTCACCCATCGGTAAACTCAGCGACGGCTTGGATTATGCCAAATTTCTCACTCTGTTGAAGAAGAAGGTCGGTACTGGGAAGACGGTGTCCATCGCAGCTCCAGCATCGTATTGGTATCTCAAAGCATTCAATATAAAACTGACGATTCCGTCAATTGACTATATTGTCTATATGACGTATGATCTCCACGGGCAGTGGGATTACGGCAACAAAGACGCCTTCGACTCATGCCCTTCGGGGAAGTGCATTCGGAGCCATGGTAAGCTATAGCCTCCCTTTTCACCTTCACGATGTGTCTTACGTCTCTTGGATTTGTTCTAACAATTCTCGCAGTCAATATCACGGAGACACGAAGTGCTCTCGCCTTGCGTATGTTCTAAACTATGCAACACGGAATTCAAATCCCAACTAACATCTTGCAGTTACCAAGTCCGGCATGCCTAACTCGAAAATCTTCGTTGGAGAAGCAAGCTACGGTCGAGCATTCCACATGGCGCAAGATGGCTGCTATGGCCCTACCTGTCTCTTTACAGGGACACGGGATACTTCTGACGCAACGCCAGGGCGCTGCACAAAGGAGGCCGGGTACATCGCGAACGCGGAGATTCTGGAAATCGTGGGACGCGGGGAAGGTGAAAGTTTCCGCGACGGCGCCTCTCATACAGACGTTTTGTTATACAAGGGTGAGTTTTGAAGGACGCACGTCCACCTATTGTCCGCATCAATTTCGGTTTGTTGGTCAAATGCTAACGGAAAACCTACTTCAGGCGATTATATCGGCTATATGTCATCTAGCGTGAAGGATAAGCGAAGGATGGAATGGAAAAAGCAGAACTTCGGAGGGAGTGTGGATTGGGCCGTTGACTTGCAGCAGTTCGGTGCTGAGGTGTGAGGACGTAGGGTGAGCTAAGCTATAGAGGCGTGTGAGGGACAAAGAGCGACACAATTGCTTATAGGGATTTCAAAGCAAGACTAGAATATGAACCTATATCGTCATGTTTATGAATCCTTCTCTCTCCATTCAGTCCATCCACACATATTTTCCCTTACTCTTGACCCCCATCAGACCAGAAGTCTTCCACTCCAATCTGCCAAGTTTCTTCTACTCATGTCTGTACAGCCTAGCCGCCCCTAATCAACAGGATAGCCACGACAGTCAACCAACCGATATTGAAAACATGTCCCCACACCATATCCACTGGCTCAGGGTGTATGAGCAAGAGATACGTATCCGCGTACCCAACGAATGTCCAGCACAATATGAAAATTCCAAGGGCACGTCGCTGCCTCGTGTATTTGAGGGCCCAGACAGTGAGTCCAGCGCTGACGTTGCGTCCACCCAAGCCCGGGTAGAAGACGGCCATCTCGCGCGTCACTGAGATGATGCCGAAGATGCGCGCCATGTCTGTTGGGTACAAGATTCCATAGATGCCTGAGCCAAGGAGCAGAATGCCGACCACACCGGTGATCACATCGAGAGGACCCATTGGGGGCAAGAGAGTTTGTGATTTGGGTTTCGAAAAATTGAGGCTTGATTGGATTGTCGGGTGGTATTGTTTGGTGTCGATGCGCCGGTTCGCAGGCGGGAACGAATCAAAAGTACCCGAAGCAAGATTTTCCTGTGGTAGAGAGACAAAAGATTTGGATTCAAAGAAGTAAGATCATGGGTACACAAAGCCTCATATATATAGTGAGTTTACACTCACTCGTTCGTGGAGGCATGCCGCCATTGAATCCAACGCCAAGCCACAGATAAAGAGAACAGTGTATGTATTCGTCCAACTCCGTCCCACAGCTATGGTTCAACCTGGCTACCCCACGATAAATCCGATAAGCCCGATAAGCCCAATGACATTCCAATTCGAGCTCAACGTCAGCGGCGTTAAAGTGTGGGGCTGGTACTCTACACCTGCCTTGTCCTGACAGCGAACCTCTGAACACATATTGAACACCGATGAAGAAAATTCTCACAAGAAGCAGGAGCCGGGCGAATTGAAAGGCGGTACCGAGCCACGTCGCTAAGCTGGGTAAGCTGCCTGCTTCGGCTGACTAAGCTATGCAGATAGTAGTATGATTGGTGTGAATCGAAGGATCCGATTGATGAAAGTGGTGGGTGTGTATCTGGTCTGTCGATATGGTGCAATATCATCTCCCGGGCACGTATGGTGCTGTTTAACAAGTAAAATGCGCACACTGTGTGGAGAAATCCACCATTCTCTTAGCTACACTGATTGATGTGCTAACATTGTTAGCTGACGCGTCAAGGAAACTACTCCTTGTATGTCTATGTACTATCAAAACCAGTCAGAAATCATTGGTCCTTATTCCACACCGAGCTTCCTCTTTGATAGGCCGCTTACGTCTCACGAAAAAAAACCTCAAACAGTTGATGCAGCACGTCTAAAAGCCTCACCTGCATATTATTAGTAGAGAATCGCAGACATATACCCTCACGAGAAATACGTACTCTCTTTGCCCATTTCACGAACTCCTCCTTCTCTACCGAGTCTCCCGCTTGCAACCCCACATCCTTCACTGGCTCCTCCCATCTTAACGGGAACAAAGCAACAACGTCCGCAAGAGGCCGAAGTTCAGTCGTTGCCACAGGTTGTATGACGGTGGCTTTTCCCGTAAGCTGCAACCGCTCACCCAGAGGTTGCAATTCACTTGCAGGCCTCCGAATCGGTTCGTTCTCGGGCTTTTTTCTTCGTGCCATCGGATAGTTTAGTCTGCAAAGTACGTCCACAAGATCTGGGCCGGTCGGCAAGCCGGTCGGCGGGCAGGCCAGTGCCGAGAACATAAATTGGAGGCGAGACGTCTCACTCCGGGTGCGAATCAAGTCGTCCCGATCGATTCTGACGCTCTGCCGAAAGTACTTATCGCAGAGCCACGTGAGCAGAATCACCGCTCGAAGAAGCGAGTCTCTAGTCAAAGGGACGGGTTCCGAAAAGGGAAAATGTGCATGAGCTAGGATCAAGCTCTCCAAGAGCGAGCTTGCGGATCCTATGACCTGTGCTTTGGGACCGTGTGCTTCTTTCAGATACTGCACGACGGATGATACGTCTATCTGTCCATCAGATGTGGTCGTGAGGCTCGCGGTGACTTTGTCGAAGTGCACAAGCTCGTCTGCTTTGACCAGTCCTGAAATGGCTTCGTGACCGTGGAGAAGGTTGTCTAGAAACATGGCGCGAATATCGGCTGCGTGCAATGTTCAGTCACATGGTTGGTTCATTCATCATACAAGTGCGCATACCGATCGTCACGGTATCGAGCCATTTCTGATATCGCAAGTCCATCTCCTCGTTTGAGGGGAGCGCAGGCGACTTGTCCTTCTTCTTGCCTCGGAACAATGACGAGAGCACCATCGCGACAAGATCGTGCACTCGAGTGGCGTTCGATTCGGATATCCAGAAACTGAGAGAGAGTGGAGTCTGTGGTGGTGGGGCAGCAGTAGCAGCAGCAGCAGCAGCAGCAATCGGTGAGCGGTGTTTCCTTACGATGGTCCAGCCCTAGTTCTCTCCCCACAAATTATCTTACGCTGTTTGCTATAGGTGTGACAGAAAACCTTGAAACCTCGCGCCGGAGGGCAGCGACTGTAGGATGTCCCGTGTCAGCGCTAAAATCTGGACAAAACGTTCGCCCAATCACAAGTCAGGCTACCCATGCTGCGCCATTCCTCTGGTTGCCTTGTTTTACTTTTCCATGGAGTCCTGCAGTTAAAATCATGAGCCCTCTCTATCAGAACGATATTCCACCTTACATTCTCTTATATCATCGTACAATATTAATTTCTTAATATCAATGCTCAAAATAACACTAGGATTAATATTCTAGAAACCAACACACTATTGAACGCCTCCCTCACGCGCGCCGTAGGAACTGGAACTAATAGGGCGCCTTTTCGGATAGAATAGTGGCGCAGTTGTATTATTTCAGATATTCTCCGTGGTCTATTTGAGACAAATACGCATTGCTGGGAAAACTAGCAGGTAAGGATTAACACTACGTAACTCTTCTATACATTAATTAGTAGCCACTCACGAGAATTCACATAATTCGAGCTACACCCCCAGCACTATTAGGTTTTATGAATTCAGGGCTGTTCACAAAGGACGCAATGTTTGTCGCTCCTGTGTCTTGCTCAAATCCGTCTTATTGGGTCGGTCAGGTCAACACCCTCGGACATCGATCCAGGCAACCAAAATACTCCGTGGGGCCTATAATAGACTGCGCTTTGAGCAGTATTATGGTTAATTTTAGTGTTGTTTTTCGTTGTGCAAATCTCCGTGTCATGGACATTAACACGCCCACCGATATTTAAAATATGTGTCTGCACACTATGCAATCAATCTTCTTGTTAGCAACATCTACTTCTCAGCTGGGTTATTTAACTCAATATTTTGGCTTTGCGTGATGCTGTAAGCCGTTCACTCTTTACATTTATACAATCTTTTGCAGGGTAGCCGGCTTCCTGCTTTACTTTTCTCTTCTATTGCGACAACCCAGTTTATGACTATACCATTCGTGTGTCTCTGAATATGCGCCCTATCAAATACATATTTTGTATCTTTGGCCTTTTGGCACTGTATGCATTCTCGATTCCCTTTGCGCCAGTCGAGACAGGGGTTGCAGAACGCATCGAAGGCGACGTAGCTGTTCGAGCATTTAGTTCATATGCAGATGTTGAACATGGCTTAGAAAAGAGGCGTAGTAGAGGCGGCGGTGGTGAGTCTAGCTATTCCAATGTGATGTTTTGTCAAAGTCCAGTCGAAACCGCTTCGGGCACGGCATAACATATCACTACTCTGAAAGATATTCTATAGTCGGGAAAAAACACTGGCTAACATGAGTACCAGGCCGCGGAAGGGGTACCAGACCAGCCCATAAGACACGTCCCAGAAAAAGAGACCAACGAAGAAACGACCATCGAAGAAACGGCCATCGAAGAAGCGCCCATCGAAAAAGAAATCGACAAACAAACCATCAACGAGAAAGCCCAAGACCAAAAGGCCTACTACGAAGAACCCCAAAACCAAGAAGAATCAGAAATGCAAGCGTAATGCAAATGGAACGAAAAGCTGCCCCCTCAAGAAAAAGGCTTGCAAGCGCGCCGGCCCAGGAGGAAGCCAGGATTGTGGCAAAACCGAGAATTACAAAGTCGCTGAAGCTGCCGCTCGAAAGAAGGGCAAGACATTGAAGCTGAACCAAGCTTACATGCTGAAGTTCATGACCAATCCCGGCCAGGATCATCATGCAAAGCTGATCGTCGGCACTGTCCGCAAGAACAAACAGGGAGAGCTCGACTTCGAGGCCAGCGCCAGCGAGCTAGTCTTCAGGGACCACAACGTTCAAGGCTGTGAGGCGAAGTTTGGCGCGGTATGCAAACACCGACAGACTGTGGAATACGATTGCCAGAACGATATGGCAAGATTCACCCTTGGTCAGTACAAGTTCAAGGGGGCAGCCAGCCCGGAATTTGCAGATCCACAACACTTTTTACAGACCGGGGAGAGCATTCTGAACAAGCATCCCAAGTACAATATAGTATTGAACAATTGTCGGTGGCATGCAAGGAGGGTAGCAAATGTAGCGAAGCTCAAGAAGGGAGAAGATCCTACCGTTCCTGAGAGACCATCGACACCAGAGCCTGGGAGCCCGGCCGACAGCGAGCCTGAAACACCCCCTCGGCGACCACTGCAGGTTATGAATCCGGACCCAGATTCTGATTCTGATTAGCAACTGTAACAAGATAGCACAATCGAATGCAAGCTGTACATTTATTTCCCCCAATTCCTATCATGTCTTTATTCACATCTGGAAAAACTTCTGGCACATGACGATTGGTCTAAGTCAACCAATGGCTGTATTAGACTGGTAGATAGAGAATCGGATATGTACAACTTAGGCATCGTCACGCCACGCAAACTAGCTCCACTAACGGGTTAGCAAAATCCTTCGCCACATCTTTTCGGGGTAAACTGATTAGCCTTTGACCTTTTGCACCACGCAAGATTGTGAAAGAGTGTAAAACATTAAAATAGAGATGGACTTGAAAGATTCTGTTGAAAGTGCGCATTCGGCTCCTTCACATGAACTTAGTGAAGTCTAATACTCAGTCCCTATAGTCCTTATCAGCATTACATTCACCCTCTTGTGTTTCGTCTATTATGCTTGTACTCAATTTTGGCAAATCCGTTATGTCTAATTTGCTTTTAGCTAAAGTCAGAATACCCTACCTAGATCCTTACTAAAATCATGATAAGACTCGTTCCCTTTCACACATATTTATTCATTGGGGTCAATGATTGTTGGAAGGATTCGGCCAAGATTCGGGTAAATTCGGGTAAGTTCGGGTATAGTCTAGGCTCCCACAGGCTAACAATTTCCACCTCTCGCACCTTTCATTGAGGTCACTTTTCCACTACACAATGGCACGCATAACAGACCTCTCTGTCGAGCTTATCGGGAGAATTCTTGAGTTTTGCGATTGGTCTACACACCTTCAGCTGGCATTGACCTGCAGACACCTAGCGTATTACTCACACGGTATCCTTGGACACCACCGGAAGTGCCATAATCTCTACAAGGCATCCTCGGATATCACCCCAAATACATTGTTTGATCTAGCTCGGGCGATTATTTATGATCCTATTGCTATATCTCATGTATTAGCACTCGAATTCTGGACAGAAAGATCGACTTGGGATGACTGGACCCCAGTTACTCTTCAGCTGCCTGAACGGACGGAACAGAACAATGACAACTTGGAAACGAGCATGGACCTATCGCAAGATGTGGCATCGATTTTAGAAGAGCGTGATTTTAACGCACTTGAAAAACTAATGCAGACAAGATTGAACTTAGATGGCGAGCAAAGCAGACATTGGAGAATTAAAATGGAGGGAGGAGATGATGGTGCTCTCAAGGGCATGCTAGTAGCTCTTTGCCCTAATCTCAAGGCGGTGAGACTAGTGAAATATAAGAAGCTAGAAAAGCAGACTTCCGGGGACGATAACGAGAACGAGGAAATGGATATGTGAGTCGAACTATAACTAGCATTGAGAGCGGAGTGTCTGACATCACTTGGCGATACAGGTACCATGATTCTTGCCTCAAGTTTCTATCTTTGGCAATAGCAGCCCAGGTCGAAGACAATTCATGGTCTCCAGGTTTCGCATCGTTGTCCCGGGTCGCTGTAGGGGTTCCATCAAGAGCAGCACCAACAGAAAATGGATTTCAAACTTGGCCCACTCAGACGCTACCCCTCTTTCGCCTACCAAACCTTCGATCGATTTATATTAATGGTATCTCAGTTACCGAGGAGGACGAAGAGCGATTCGAACTAGACAATGTGATGTTCGCCGACACGCTACCGGCGGGTTCTTCACCCAATTTACGGGAACTTGTGATTGAGGATGCAAATCTAGGGACATATGACCAATCTTCTGGCGAATTGTTGCAAACGATGCAGGACGCATCGACAAAATTACGTCATGTAGCATTCCAAAACGGAGACATATCCTCATTCGATCTTGATCGTATCATGCCCGTCAAGGAGAGCGGGCTAAGGAGTTTCCTACTTTATGGCGAAATAACAGTTCACGGATACCGCAGCCAAATGTTCTATCCTGACGAGGTATGGCTACCACCAATATGTACGGTCCATGTCAGCGACATCATGCTTTGTGCGCCGTGGACAGAAGGAAAAGGAGGACCAGGTAACGGATTGGATCCGGATGTGGATATGGTAGGGCGATGGGGAACCTCGCGTAGTCAACTTGCAGAGTATATCTCGGACACTTACGGTGGTGGATTTATTTACGATGCCCTAGTTCTAGTGGGAGATCCAACTGAAGAAGAAGCGGACATGATTGATGAGGCATTGGCTACCCTTATTTGGAATCATCATTTGGACAATGACAGTGGGAACGACGAAGATCAAAATGATTTCGACAACAATAACAACGACACGAATGACAAAACGATGGTGGAAGCTGCTTCTGATGAAGAAAGCAAAGTCGAAGCAGAGAATGAAGATCACAAGAGTGTTTGCGAGGAGGGCGATGTATGCAGAGCGATATATCTGGAAGGTATTGATGATACCTCGCCTCAGACTAAGAGGTGGTACACGAAGACAATCGAAGCCGGCCGAAAGGCAGGTATCCCGGTCCATACTCGAACCACACCAGCACCACGAGAACATAGGTTACCGTTCCCATGGCCTGCCTCCGACAAGGAGCTTCAGACGAGTCCATTTTACGGACACCCGGACCTGGATAGATATTTGCTGAATCCTGACTATGGATTGGTCATGAACGGGTGCGGCAATTGCGGTTCTTGCCCAGCATGTCTCAAAGTTATGACCGCTGAGTCGTGGGCAAAGGTTCATGAAGAAGAGCGTAGGATTAATGAAACGGATGCTTCTTAGCGGATGTTGCAGTTTGAGTAAGATTCGGAGGTCTCGATGGTTATACAGTGCATTGCTGCCTTATACGGGTACCTTCTGTGATTTGCGAACAGCATTGTGATTAAATTCAGCGATAGAAATCGAAGTTACTTTGAATGAATGCTGCAGTAGATTAATTACGAAATGTTCTACCGCTATTGCATGACTCTTGTGCTGTTCTATCCAAAATTCTAATTTTCTCGATCTTGAACATGTCTATATTTGAGGGGTAATCATGAGGTGGATGTACTGGGTATTAATGTAGACGACCAGAATGAAGGTCAATAGTATCTGCACGGGCAAACTAAACAAACTTAGTAAGCAATAGTATTTGAGGCTCGGAGGAGAACTTACCTTGGTCTTGTGAACGAATTTCCAAATGATTATTGGTATAACGAAGATTGGTATACCAATATAAGATGCAATGAAGTCAGCCGTATTCCAGTTGCCCTTCAAGAAAACAGGAAATCCGGTGACCAGGGTAATGATAGTAGCGCCGATAAAGCCGTACCATGCTGTAAATGGCTGCAGGGGCTCTTCCAAGGTAAAGTCTCCCGGTCAACATTTTGTGCCTTCATGGCAGCATAGAAACGGATGTAACAAAAGCATAGAGTCGCCCATGCAATCAACCCAGCTACAGTACTCAGGTTGACTAGCCAGTTGAACGCTTGTGAAGCACCGCCAGTACCAAGACTCAAGTAGGCAAGAGGTCCAAATAGCCAGGCGGCAACCACTGCGATGTATGGTACACCGTTCTTCCACGTGCGACCAAAGAATTGCGGCAGCTGGCGGTCCGTAGTCATAGCTACAATCATACGAGATCCGACCCAGCAGTACGAATTGCCCGCGGACCAGGCTGAGATCAGAATGCAGGCATTAACAATTGAAGGAAGTGCCACGATGCCAGCTTCTTTCATAGCAATCACCCAAGGTGACGAGTTCGCGTTTCCAGTATCAGAAACAAGGCCTGAGTTGGTGGGATCGACGATCAATCCAATCAGCAGAGCTCCAAGGATATAGAAAAGCGCGATACGGTAGGTGACGTTTGTGGCAGATCTGGGAATGGCCTTGTGGGGATTCAGGCTTTCACCTGCCGTGATGACCACGACTTCGACACCGATGAAAGAGAACGATGCATTCACGAACGCAGCCATAAATCCAAGAAAGTGGCCTGTGGATCCGGTAATACCATTGTAGTCGACCCAGGCGCCGGGGTTATTCCAGTAGCGAAAGCCGATGCTCTGTCCGTTGGGTGCACCACCAGCTGTGATGACAATGGCGACAATAACGAGTCCAAGGAAACAAGCAACTTTTATGGTCCCAGCTATTACTTCGGACTCACCAAACCAGCGCACACTTAGTAGATTGATTGCGAGGATCAATACTAAACTGATTGTGATGACGACCGCAGGACTTATATCGGTCCAGTAACTGACAAGAATTGCTGACGCAGAGGCCTCGGCTGCGATGGATATGGTGTAACAATAACCGTAACTGATGGCCAGGGAAAAACCAACGGCCGGATCGATAAAACGTGTTGCGAAGTGAGGGAATGATCCAGCTGTAGGAATCTAGAAGGGTTTAGTAAATTTCAAGGGGAAACTTAGATCCGTACTCACCACAGTGGCTAGTTCAGCAACGCTCTGCATGACACACCACAAAACACTACCAACAACGGTGTATGCTAATAGTAAACCAGCCGGACCAGCATTTGCATATGCAGATCCGGTTCCAATGAATAGACCAGTTCCAATACCAGAACAGAAACCAATCATGGTAACATGATAGTTTCGCAGTCGTCGTTGCGTGGCACCGTGGCCACCGACGTTGAGCTGCGGCTCAAGTATCGGTTTGTCGTCCGGTGCATACTGGTCGGAATTGGCCGCATACTCGATGTCTTGGTCGAGCTTCGACATCTTGCTCCGCGGGTGAATATGGTCGGCGTGGGGAAGTGGAGGCGTGGATGGTTGGAACTTTGTACCTACATAGTGCTCCTTTTGTTCGGGGGCGAGTTCGGGTAGTTCCGTGAATCGGAGAAGTTTCTTATCTCTAACAAGAGCACGTCATTTGCAGAACCCGAGCCTGGACCATCACGCAAACCCCCTTGTGTATATCCACGAGCTGCAAGGCTGAGCGGCAGCGCGGGTAGAGGCGAAGGTTACGCGGTGGGTCCTAACGAGCTGTATACACTCTTGGCACATGTATTTCCTGAAGTTCCATCATGATTCGCATACCACTTTCAAGTTTGCTAACCAACAATTTTTCACAGGTTGCTCAGTAAAGATGGTCCTTCTTCGGCCCTATCGGTGGATTTTTTGACACCAACAAGAAAGATTTTTGGTGCTAAGAGGTTTCGCGCTAACCCAAGATGCCTTAGCCCAAACGCTATTCCACAAAGGCTTGAGGAAGTGAATTTTGCTTGCGTAAAAGCGCGAATATAGGAGATGCATAGTTTTTGTTTTCGTTCGCTTCTATTGCATAGGATATATGTATACATCGGGTAGTGCTTAATTAGCTCTAACACTTCATCAAATACATAGCTTTGCCACATCGTGACCCTGAGGACACTTTCTTTCCACCCTGAGCCCTGGAGAAACTTTCATCAGCAGTATACTTGAAACGTCTTATTTCAAGTTGCTAGTTGTAGCGATCGAGTTGAGAGAAATTACGTTTTCTGGCATCAGTGATATGAAAATAATGTATTGTCGTGGTATGCCATTTTTTTTCAACATTGCTATTGTCAAGGCATCTTAAGAGATAAAATCGTACAAGATGTTGCCTTCGCAAACACGTTCTCTTCCGAATTGAAATACCAACAACACCAAGAATTTAGGACATGATGTGCCTGCAGATGGCGTATGGACAGGAATCATAAGACTATGGTAATAAAATAATTTCGCGACCACTATGGGGTTTCTGATACTTTAACACTAACCCCAAATTGTACTAGGTTTTTAGGCCCACACTGTGCACGCAGAAAGCGGTAGATGCTGAGTACTTAGAGTACATAAAATAGGCGAGAGACATATTTAGAGGTTCTAGTATAGACAAATTAACTTACACATGCGATGATCTTTTCATTAATAGTTATGTGCTTCATCCCCATCAATACAGCATAAGTTAGAAGAGTTCCCTCCAAAGCTCCTTGCAGTTCATTACTTCCATAATGACATGATACAAGTCAAACTTAAATGGCAAAACAGACACATACTATCGGTTATTCAATTATGGTCGTGAGGACTTAGACAGATCATTGAACAATATTTAGAAGAAACATAAACACAGAAAATGTACTAGTGCACAAATCAATACCATGAAGGCGCAGAGCCCTCTTTTATGCTTATAAGAATTCGACAGCCTATTGATGTTGAGTTTGGTTAGATAAGTCAACGTACAAACTATATGGCATCATGACATGTGCCAAGAATAATCACGGGTCCAATGGGCTTGGCTCCGCCTGGGTTGAGCATCCCACTCATTCTCTTCGACTGACTTGTGAAATTGAATAGATTGTCTACATGTACATTCATGACAATTATCCTCTAGGGAAGCATTGGTTGTCGTCCCAACTTTATCCAAAAAAGCGGACACAATTTTGTTAATTCCCAAGCAACGGTAAGTTTTTAAACAATCGGAAGCATGCCTCAAGAATTCGGGAACTGTGATATCCATAAAGATTAGAAACATACATTGATTAAAACTATGTCGAGACTGGAATCGTTCACCTGTGCCTCGTAATCTAGTCTTGTAGAAGTAATGATATAAGCGAGCCATGAGACACTCGAGACTAGAATATATCCCCTAGGCGATACTACTTGTCACAGATGGAAAATTTATTTATTTTTTCTTGATGTAACGTGTTTGTTATTTAGAGAGCCCTTTTACATCGTCATGCAATATTCGAATCGCCCAATATGGCGGTGCTTCGTTACATAATATTTCACTAGAAGTAAACTTGCTCAGCCGAGCTTTTTAAAGGAGAATGAAAACATACAAAAGTTGCGTAAGTTTATCACAGAAATAATTTATTTATGAGAATAGCCAGACTATGGTGGCCTTTCAAGACAATAGCCCACAATGCCTAATTCTTCTTGTTGATGAATCCGTTGTATTTGTTTTGCCTTTGGTTAAAACGAGCATAATACTTGAGGGTCAGTTCATGATCGAAATCAACCTATTCCGGTCAGAACAACACCTCGTAGATAACAATGGTAAGAAAAAGGTATTACAGATGGAATTTCAAAAGCTATATGCATCGAAAAGAAGATTGGCACAGGGTGGAAAGATTTGTTAAAATAAATGCGAAGTATTTCGCTTTCTCCCTTGCGTTCAATCAGCAAATAGATGACTGAAGTGCCCCGGATGACCGAAGGGCCATGGAAGCAGAATTGAAATAATGTAAGAATTTGCATGTCAATGATCACCAAATATACATTATCAGGAAGACATCATTGACGTTCTATGTTTTGATTTCATTGAAAATTTGTTCCTCGAATTGAGGGTCACCAAATGCATACCATAAGCTGAATATATTGCATTTCGAGGTAATCGAGAGTAGGGTGAAGATGCTGGTCTATTGGAATATTCATGTATTATGGGCCTCCGGGCACAAAATCTGGAAAAGATGTGTATGCGGGTTCCTGGATTTCCTGCGCCCCGGTATTGTGGGGTTCGGCAATGACGGCACCTGCAGCCACGCCGGGTCAACTTGGCAACATTGGCTGTTGCCACACGCGCCAACATCACCATCATCACTTCATCTTGCGTTTCGCGAACTATTGAAGACGGTTACTACAGAACTCAGCTATAACAGACTTCATGCAAATGCTGTGGTTACTCTGACAGTGATGGCAAATGCAAATCAGCTTCGACATGGAGGCGCTGTGTAATCCCCAACGAAAGTATTCGACCTGTTTCGGTCTTGTGATCCGAGAACAAGGCCGAGAGAATAACGATAAGACTGCATGGAGAACCATCAGTTGCCTCTCTACGGTGCGCACGTGCCTGCCTGAGTGATCAGCCACAGCGTGTGCCAATCCCCAAGCTGATAAACAGTACCACGTCTGCGCCAGTGTAATAACAGAGCTCCACACCAAGAAAATGGCGCCCAGAGAAATCTCACGGGTCAACATACTATTCAATCGAATACACAAGACAATGCTAAGGAGATGGAGTTCCCGGTCCAAGTCCCCACTGTTGCCTCCCAGGATTGTAAGTCTGGGCCTGGTTATATAAAGGGGTGTGGGTTTGATCTAGGGTTTATCAACCTATCTCACATTGCCTTTCTTGGCCTGTGATACAAGTTACATCATGGCTCACAAGGATCAACAACGCGACTATTCAAGTGATCTCGATCATTCTCAAAATGGCCACGAGAAGCATGCAGTTCCAACTGGGGGATCAAAGTCAAGTGCTCCGGCCTATCCGGATGTCGATGATACCAACCAAGGAGAGGTCTTTGATCCGTATGGCGGCAAAAAACTGGGCATGTTCCGAGTAAGCGTTGCCAGTTCTTTCTACCATTATCGCACTCATTAGCCACTGTAGACAACCTTGATATTTTTCACCAACCAAGTGGGTATCGGTATCCTCAGTCTGCCGGCTATGTTGCATACCATTGGATTGATTCCAGGAATCATCACAAGTATGCCACTTCCATAACGCTGTTACATCAGGCCTGATTTCGTTCTAGTTGTCGCATTCGGTGTACTTGCTACATACACAGCGTACATCCTGATTCAATTCTATCGTCGGTACCCCACCATCAGAGATGTTGTTGATGTTGGAAGAATCATGGGAGGCAGGACGCTCGAGATCATTGTTGGCATAGCGCACGTGCTGAATCTGTGTCTCATCTGCGCCTCCGCCAACGTGACTCTTTCAATTGCTCTCAACACCATGACTGAACACGCGGTATGCACTGTTGGATTCATTGGAATTCCCATGATCATGTGTTGGCTCTTGTGCATGCCACGTAGCTTGAACTTCGCCGGCTGGTTTGGTATTCCTGCGACAATAAGCATCTGTGAGTCTCATGGCCACAAGCTCCCTCGCTCTACATTGTCGATACTGATATCTGTTAGTTACCGCTGTTTTTATCGTGATCATTGCCCTCGCTGTTAGCGGACCTGACTATGGCGGCGTCGCTAATGGCGGGAGTGGATACTGGGGTGAACCAGTCAACCAAGCGCTACAGATGCGTCTCGGGCCTAACCCTGCTGCAACCATGAACCAGCAGTTTGAGTCTGTTCTGAATGTCGCGTTTGCTTATGCTGGTAACCAAGCTTTCATCACTGTCATGTGCGAGATGCGCAACCCGTAAGGCACCCTCCTAGACCTGTTCGAAGGAAAAACTTACTAATACATGCACAGAAGCAAGGACTACACTCGCGCTATCATCTGGCTCAATGTGGTTGCCATACCAATGTATGTTATCGCAGCATGCGTAGTCTACTCTCTTGCGGGTCAGTATGTGGTTTCCCCGGCTCTTGGATCCGCGCCCGGAATTGCCAGCAAAGTCGCCTATGGTATCCTGTTTCCAACACTGCTCGGTTCCGGTCTCGTCTTCGGACATACAGCGATCAAATATATGTACAATGTGGTCATGGACAACATCATCAAAACAAGACATCGATTGACCGACAACAACCCTCTCACATGGGGGGTATGGCTTGGACTTGGCACCTTGTTTTGGGTCGTCGCATTTGTTTTGGCGAATGCGATCCCGGTTTTTGGGTCGATTCTTGCCATCTCATCCGCTTTGTTCGTCACGTGGTTCACTTTTGGTATGGCGAATGCGCAATGGATCTTCATCAACTGGGGTCAGCAATTTATCAATTGGAGGAAAGCTTTATTGTCGATTTTTAATTGGTTCATGATACTTGGTAAGTCTTTCGTTTTACTCATGCAGCTAGATTTCTAACGTGAACCCTCTTAGCCTCCGCATTCCTTACAGTCTTCGGTCTCTACACTTCCATCTCGGACCTGAACGCTAGAGTGCAAGATCCCAATGATCCTTTGAAAGTGTTCACTTGTGCAGACAATTCACTCTTTTGAACAATTATTGCTGCGACACGGAGGGCAATTTATCGAATGTTGATTTACGCTGGATAGCTACGGTTGAGGATAAACAGGCTTTACAGCTCTTCCTCTCCATATATGTATATCGGTCCTTGCACTGCTCAATGGGTAGTCTCATTAGATAATTCAGAATCACCCCTCTATATATATTTTTCCGTTTGTCGGCTAGAAGTAGGGCTGAGCCTCTCCTACCAGTTTACCCTGCTTGGATTTCTTATGGAGCTTCAGATCGTACTTGACTTCTTACAGGTATTTAGCTCGTGAGTCCGGTCTTGACCTCCACATGCACAGTGCTAAGCACCTTCCTTCTGATGAACACACTTGCTATCATCGAACAAGCACACATGCATGTGCACATGATCCAAACGTTCTTCAACGACGCTGAGAACGCAGATTGAACGGCCAATTTCTGATTTGGATCCGCGATAGTTTCGATCACCATTACGTTAGCTGCTGCAGAATGTCCGGAGACAGCCTGTGCTACCTCTGCAGGTAGTCCTAGGCTATTCAATGCTGCTGTTTGATCGTCCATACCGGCATTGAAAACCACGCTACCAATAACAATAGCTAAAGATGTAGCAATGTTGCGAGAAAATCCCAAAGTAGATGTTGCAGTGGCCATGTTCTCGGGAGCGACGTGGGCTTGAATCGCTATGAGTGGTGGCTGGAAAAGAAGTCCAGCTCCAAGCGCAGCAACGACTTCTGACGCTGTGATAAAGGCGCTCGATGAATGGGGCTTGAAGTTGATGTAGAGACCGTTGCCGATAGTCTGCAGTACGACTCCTGCCCATATGAACTCGAGATATCTTCCAGTCTTGTATATTACGACACTTGCGGCTAGAGCAACAAGAGACTGGGTTAAAGTAATGGGTATAAGCAGAATACCAGACTGGAGTGGTGAAGCGCCCTTCGCCGATTGGAAAAATAGAGGAAGATAGAACTCAGTGGCAAAGACAACCTATCACCCTGTCAGCTATTATCGCGAAATGAAAGATCCTTCACTTACAAAATCGTGCATAAACCCAACGATAAGCGTACCAACGTTGGATTTACTGTGGAAAATCCCCAAAGGCATAAGTGGATACCGAGCTAGTCGCTTTTCGCTGAAAACAAAGAAAACAGACATGAATGCTCCGAATACCAGTAGGCAGATGACTGTCGACGAGTTCCACGGAAATGTCGCGCCGCCGTAATTGAGTCCGAGAAGCAGCATCGTCATCAAACCCAGGAGAGTGAGACTGCCACACCAATCGACGGCCTTGATCCCCTCGGAGAACTTAGTCTTTGGGTTGTGCACTTGCAAGAATGTCAATAAGCAGAAAGTAACCCCGCACACCGGAAGGTTGATCCAGAAGACCCACCTCCAGCTCACGTATTCTGTCAGAGTGCCCCCTAGTACGGGACCACAGCCACCAGCTATGGCCCACATAAGTTGTAACAGACCTAAATACATAGTTCGGCTTCGCATGCTGAAAAGGTCTGAAATCGTGATGTAGACCAGCTGGATGAGTCCACCTCCGGCTGTACCCTGGAGCGCACGACCTGCAATAAGAACTTTCATGCTTTGAGCCGTGGCGCAAATAATTGACGTGAGGAAATATAGTGCAACGCTTGTTAATAGGATGGGTTTTCGACCCCATATATCTGAGAGCTTGGCCCATATCGGTGAAGAGGTCGCAGTTGCTAGCAGATATACAGCATTAATCCAAGCATAGCCTGATGCGGATTTGAGGTCGGCGCATATAGTAGGGACTGCGGTGGCCACAATGGTGTTGTTGAGTGCTACAATAAATAGGGTCGACTTTTTGACAGTCAGTCAAAGAAGCAAATTTTTGATTGTATCGCGGACTGGTGAAGCCACGGGTTGTATAAAAATGTGGACTACAACGAAATTCACTTACACACAGGGCGACCATGACTGTAGCGGTCCTCAATTTACTTCTTCTTGAATGTCCGGTGCCATTTAGATCGGTTTCGTGTTCTGCCGTTTCGGGGCGGTCTGTGTGAGGTGCATCTTCGGCAATATGCTGGCGAGGTGAAGTTGCTATCTCCAATTCGATGTCGGCACCTGTCAGCACGACGGTAGGTTCGCGTGTATTGCGTTTCGAGGACATGACGATCTGAGGAAACGAGAAGAATGAATACGAGACAGCGTATAAGGTCTTCCTCACCACGGCGCGTCTATCGGCGGCGAGGTAAGCGCTAAACTACTACAGGCAAGCCGTCCGGGCGGTATGAGCCTTGGCGGCCAGATTTGTACTAGCCTCTTTTCAGATGTCCTGTATTGCAATCACATATGTCGCTCCAAAGCGATGGCTGAACTTGGTGGCTGTGGATGAACATATAAGACTCGTCGATACTTCATTTTGTACCTTCTCCCTCGATATCAAGTACGTTCACTCACGTCCGTTGTATGGCCACGTTGCACTTAACAGAAAAAAACTCATTATCTAGATAACAGCTAAATCCTACGCTAAATTCGTCAAACTTGAGTCACTCGCCTTATTAAGCATTTTGTTGACTGCTTCGGAATGTATTCACTTAATTTGCAAGTAATCATAGTGCAAGCTAAAACCTTCTTAGTTACATATGTACATAAGAAGGCGAATGTGCCTCATTTACCAAGAAGACACTGCTGTTCCCTCAGGCCAAGAAATCCAAAGAGTGTGTCGGAAAAGCAAAGCTCATATTAACCCGTTAGTTTTAACGAATACTACATATGCTGGTGTTTACGCTAGCGATATGGGGATACGTTCGTTCAAAAATTACAATTTGATCGGTCAATCGACTTCGCCTTCTGTCAAATACGAAATCCCTTAAAACTTTTTGTGTAGAACCTTAAAGTGGCCGCAAGATATCCCTCATATCTTTCCCTTTGCACCGGGAAAATTCAGCACCCATGGCTTGAACCATTGCTCCAAGAGATCTTCATCGAGCGGAACAACCTCTCCTAGTATCATTGCTGCATTTGCATTGTCACAAGCCATATCGAACTCCCTACCATGTTTGAGCGACCTCAGGAAATCGTAAATTTTCGAGATTCCCACGCCTGCTTTTGGTTCTGTTACTCCTCGGGTAGTCTCCTCGAGGCGGTCAAGCCAGCTTGGGAGACTTTCCACTCCTGCCTTCAGGCCATACTTGGCTTTCAGAGTGGAGTAGATCATCCTCCATGGTGCTGGCTTTGGGTGCACCATATTATAGACTTTCACACCGCCAACTTTATCATCATCTCGACAAAGGTTGGCAATACCCTTGGCAAAAGTGTCGACTGGTATCCAATCAAACGGTGCGACAGATTCGGGGAAGGATCCCAGATGATGTGAAGCCTTGAATAGGTTGTACAGCCAGCCCTGTCGTGGCCATGCACCGACCGTCGGATCTTCAAATCCTCCTATCTGACCAGCGCGGACAATTGACACAGGAATGCCATGTACTTTATTTCCGGCGGTCAGGATCTGCTCGCCAATGCACTTGGACTCTCCGTATCCATTGTACATGGCTTGCATATTAGCTGATGCTGGTGTTTCAGGTATACACTGCGCGCCATCGTGAACATGAGGCCAGGATCCTATTGCTGCAATAGAGGAGACGAAGACGATATGTGGCGGTTGATTTCTTGAAGCGCTCATGTCGATTGACGTGCGTAGACCTTGGAGAAAAGGCGTGAAGGATTGGATTGGAAGACTGAAGTTTGGATTCCAAGCGTTGAAAATTAAGTGAGTACTGTTTGATGATATCGATTCCCAGGCTAATCCATCGAGCCCAAAAAAGGTTTCCCGAGATCGGCACGGAGAAATTGGAGTTTGCCCATGTCATGATTTGGAAGTGTTTGGCCCAAAGTAGAAAGCGTTCTATCCTTGGAATCCTCACCTCTATTGAGGCAGTAGACTGATGATATACGAGAGTCGAGTAGCAAGAACTTCACGATTTGAGGCCCGAGAAAGCCAGTAGAGCCAATGAGGGTAACACAATTTGCTTCCGTACTTCTTTTCGACAATCTTGCCAACGGTGTCAGACCACTAGTAAACCTCTTCACGAGTTCTTCCATTTTGCTTTCTCTCGATGATGGAGGAATATCAGCTGAAATTGAGTTCTTTCCCATGTGAGAATAGATGTAGTTAGCGAGTACAAGGATCGTCGGCTGTTGGAAGATGGCTTTTGCATCAAGCCAGGTAAGATCTGGTACACCCTGTATTGTACCCAATGATTTTTTGAGGAGACTCAGCAGCCTCCCAGTCTTTATTGAATCCATTCCATTCGCGAAAAGGTCATCGTCATCGGTCAAATCAGTCATGTCAGGGGCTGCTTCGAGAACCTTATTTCGGACCAACCTGGTGATATCTTTCAAGTTGAAGTCCTTCGGTAGATCAACTTGCGAATGGGGATTCTGGACAGAAGACCCTGTTTTGACCGAATACAACTCCTCTATCTCGACATCATACAGTCTCTCTGTGAGTCTTCGCACTACTGTGCCTTTGCCAGCTCGAATAAAGGGCTTTTGCGGTGAGGAAAGTAAAATCATGTCCTTCATGATTCGACCAGAAGTTGGGAGTAGTCCGTTGGCTTCTTTCACAGATGGCCACAATTGCTCTAGTAGCTCGGAATTCTCGTGATCCCCTTGGATTTCCAGAAGCAAAGCAGGTTGCTCTTTATGTGCACCTACTACAAGAGCCCCTGAGACAACCCTCTGACTGGGTAGCATTAGTTCCATGGGAACGGGATTGAACTTGACCCCACTCGACAGAACAATAATATCATCCCTGCGACCAAAATATTTCCAAAGCCCGGGCTTTGTGGTGTGCTGTTTGAACAAATCCCGAGTCCGGTACTCAGAGACCCCGGGGAGGTTATGGTTGAGCGCTGACATATGTTCGGTGGTGTTATCGGCATACAACACTGCCTCGTATGTTCCTATCTCATCGTCCGAAGGCTGCATCTTGACCTTAAAGCATGGGTTCCATTCCATCCAAGCCCAATCCTCCGGTGATGCAGGCGCGAGCTGGGGAATTTGGAAAGCTTCGGTGGATCCGTAAAGAGGACAGAGTTCGGTGATACTAGACAGCTGTTCACCCGCGCGGGGCGAAAACGGGGCCCCAGTGTAGCACAAGAAGTCTAGATCTCGGAAGAACTCTAAGCCATTTGGTTCCAAAAGAAGACTTTCAGCGATAGAAGGCGGTAGATATAAAGCTCGCAACTGTTGGTATTTCATCACTTCTTTAAGAAGTGATCCGTTCGGCGGCATCATAGGTGGTCCGAGCACAGGACTTGATGCTTCGGTAAAGATAGGGTTCACTTGGTAGACGTCAGCTGTCGTCTACATTGTCAAAAGAAAGGAAAACAGGCTCACCAACAAGCGAGAGAAACCCCGCTAGCTGAATTACACTTCAGTTCATTGTTGCTAATACAATTCTATCATTTTGTGGCTTACATGAAAATAGGGGAAAACGGTGTAGAACCGTCCACCTCCTTCAAGATCCCAAATCGAGTAATCACGATTCTTGCGTCCTGGTGTCTTTGGTAGATAGCGTTCGCGATCAAGGACAGCGAAGGTCGCATGAGTCATCGTTATAGGTTTTGGAACTCCTAAATACTTGTTAGTGTTGTCGTTCGGGTCCATGTTTGGAATCATGTGCTTGCCTGTAGAGCCTGACGAATGTAATATCACAATTGGGTCATGTTCCACCTCCGAGTATTGCGGTGCAGGTACATTATGGGGATCGTGACTATCTAGGAGAACATCCAGGCTTGGAATGTTTTGCATTCTGATATTCGGGTCGACAATCCCTATTGATTCAACAGCAGTATAGACTTCAGAAGCATAAAGTAATTTGCTGCACGAGGTTTGTGCCATGAGAGACAAATTAGTTGCATGCGGATTACGAGGCGAGGGTAACAGGACCTTTTATTCATGAACACTTGTTGATCGCTCACGGTATATCGACTTACTTTGTATCCGGCTTTTACAGCGCCTAGAAATACAATTGCCCCTCGAAGGTCTGGAATCCCTATATACGCGAGCGTCTCAAGTCCAATTCCTTGGCCAAATTTGTCGATTACGAGCGTGGCCATGTTATTCACACATCGAGCCATGTCTTTGCAGCTAATGTCCTGGAACCCTCCGGCGATGTCTGTACCGGCTGGTATCGAAGCGTATAGCCGGCCGGGGTTGTCCCGAGCGTGGTTGTCCAACGCCTCTGGTAGAGTCCTAGCTCCATACATGTTCTTGATCTTGCAAGCTCTACGCGGAATCGAAGGCTTCTTGATGACGGTTTTAGCAGAACCTCGAAGTATCTTTACAGGATATTAAGAAGGAAGATATATGACGAGAAGATAAGATTGACAAGCATGTTTATTTCCGGGCGACTGTTGTGAAACCTGACTGGACTGCGCCACACCTTTATCGGCGAAACAAGGCGTTTCGATCTACCGGCTAATTACTATCACGGCCATTCAGTCCTGCAGTCAGCAAATGAATCTTACAGCAGTTCTCAAACTACTAATGACACATTTTTAATCTCTGTTGCGTCTTCTTATTTTGAATTCTGCACTTAGTTATATCAAACTGACGTAAATCGATATGGGATGAGATTTCGCACAATATTGGATGACTAACTTGTCTCATCAAATGAAAAGTAAAACTACCTGGAATTTAAAGAAAATAAAATCATAAATAAACGCTCAACTGACTTCCCAGTTCAAGTGCTTGCTATTGTTTTGAGAAACAATGACATATAACGGCTCCATATTAAGAAGCCCATTTTCAATCTGTCAATGTTGAGATCCTAGTACTCTAAATACATGCATATTAATATCGAAACCTATGCTTACGGAGTCAGATAACGCCTTCCGACACTATTCTAGATAGGAAAGTGAGTTTTGCCTTAGCGCTGGGGCGTCGCACCTGAAATCTCAATCCCCGAATCGTATTTGGCTCGACGGCACAGTCTCTTTGTTAGTGCTGAACTTTTGCACTCTCTGCAAAGTCTACTGAATGAACTTTTTCAAGGTTTGGACTATCTTAACTAAACAACATGTCGGGCCATGACATTTACAACACAGCCGCATTGACCCCACCTCCTGGAGTGAAATCCGATTTTACCAATTCGTACACCCTTCACCCATATTTGATTGCGACGGTGGCTCTATGTCTTACCATCTCAACTATCGCTGTCACAGCTCGATCTTATACAAAAAAGCAACTGCTCCATAAATTCGAGATTGAAGATTGTGAGTGCCAAGCATAGACCGCCACCAGCAGTAGATGATATCTAACCAAACAGATTCACTGATCTTTGCACTCGTATGTATCCACATTCCAACTTACAATAGCTTATTGAGTCCGATATAGTTGGGGTTCGCAGCATTTTCCGCAGTTATGCTTAGCGCTGGGGGCGCGGGGCAAGGTCGCCATCAATGGAACGTGACGATTGCTGGGCTCCAAAGAATAGCTCTTGTAGGGAATTTCTTCCGATAAAATATTTTGCGGAGCTGGCTTACGAAATGAAGTTAGCAAACATACTTGAAATTATTTATCCCCTAGTCATGTTCGCGGCCAAGTTTGCCATCCTCATTCAGATCAAACGGATATTCGCGAGCCAAAACCGAAGCAAAACATACTGGTCTGTTCAAGCTGTAATTTGGCTCAACCTTTTGGCGTATACGGCTTTATTTTTCGCTTTCATATTCGTATGTTGGCCTCGTGAGAAAATTTGGAGGCCCCAACTAGCTGGAAGGTGTATTTCGACCAATGCCTCTATTATCGCAACTTCCGCTATCAATATTTTATCCGATTTCACAATCCTATTTCTACCACTATTTACCATCGCAAAACTAAAGCTTTCCAAGAAGAAAAAGGTCGGCGTTCTCGCTATATTTGGAACTGGACTATTGTAAGCTACAATCCAACTATTCTTCACCATGATGTGACCTTTCAGCTAAACTATTGCAGTGCTTGTATAGCTAGTATCATTCGGCTTTACTATAGTATCAAGCTCACCCAAACACACGACATAAGTTGGGAAATTGCGCCAGTGGGGATGTGGGCGTGAGTATTACATTCATCCATTGAACCTTCTTGTTTTCTGACGTTTATTAGACTTGCCGAAATTGCGACAGTTCTCCTAGTTGGATGCTTTCCCACATTTCCTCGATTATGGCAACACTTTAAAGGCAAACATGGAAAGGTCAACTCTAATTACATCCATTCATCCAATAAAACCTATAAGGCAAGGCCTAGTTCAACCTTGCTTAATTCAAAGGTATCTCATTCTGAATGGTATAACAGAAGGAATGGCACCCCAGAAGGTGAATGGATACCTTTAGAAAGCTATGAGACCGGGAACTTAGAGCTGCCAGGCCCATCTCGTCGAAATTGAAGCGTTGGAGAAGCCTAGCAAATATATCAATTCACGAGATACGACAGGCGATCTATTTCATGCACTTGAACGTGACGAATAGGATCTCAAACAAAGTTGCGATCCATCCTGATATACATGCTTACGTGAAGATACTCAGAATTATGGAGAAAAAGACCACAGTAATCGTCATCTAATGGTAAATGCACCACCCCATGGACGATTGATTATGTTGACAGAGCTTGTCGCGTCTGGTTCACCTATGGATGGTGTCGACATGACCTGTCTAGGTCCTCACAACGAAAATTGAAAGACTGACTCACTGATATGAAATGGAATAGTGTACAGTGATACAATCCACAGATTCCACAGTCGAAAAGAGCCTTTGTCGTCCTGTTTCCCCCGTTTTGTAAGATAACGACAAGCTATAATCATGCCTAGAAAGGCTGGGCCGATATACCCGAAAGTCTGGCTTTCGAAAAGCCAGGGAAGAAGAACAGACCAAATAAGGACTGCTACCGCGATGCTCCATCGTGCCGCATTCTCCCCAATAACCAAAGGAACCGTATGTCGTCCTCGAGCCAAGTCACCTTCCATATCTTCAAAATCTTGTGTATGGACTGTCGTTGCGATAACAAGACCAACCGACACTAGCCACGGGAGCGCAATCGGGCCAGTAGTAACGGCTGTGGCACTCGTTTCTATGGCCACGCCGAGTGCTCCACTGATGAATGACATATATCCTGCTGCGTTTATGAAGTTTTTTCTAAACAGCTTCGATCAGCGCCACCCAAGCGATTGTACCATGTCCCGAGAAATAACAATGACAAAGCTTGGAATTGGACGCCAAAGCGAATGGATATCGCGATGTTTACGCAATAAAAAGCTATCATGTAGTGGGTTGCGTTCTTTGGTGAAATACGACCTGAAGGCAATGGCCGCCACGGTTTGTTGATAGAGTCTTCAACAATAGCAGAACTCCCGTTCTGATTTTGAATAGCAAATGGTAGCAATGTTGACCAGGTCCAAAAAAGACGTGGGGTATTCGAAATAGTATTTTTTCCGATCTCAAGGAGTCAGTAACCAACGGTGGTCCTGACAATGCCCCAATGATGCCGAACGTGCTAGTTGGCACGATGATCGTCTTCAAGTCGGAGAAAGTAAATAACCATAAGGTGTAAAGTGGCCATCGAATTCGATTGAGGGCTTCATGAAGTTCCGGGGTATTAAATCGTCTGTGAAAAGAAAAGAGCATGATCGAAAATCTGGATAATAGAGCTGCTTTTGTGACCATGAGTCTGAATATGCAAAGATTATTAAATTACCTTACGCTTTTATACCCTAGTTAGAGTTCTTCGCCAGAACATATTTGAAAACAGGATTCTAGAGCTCTACTCAAAAGGGAATTTACTTGCATGAGCGGACTGTAGTTCAGCCGGAAAGTAAGCAAGATTTGGTCCGATCGTCTCTATCTCACTAACAAGCCTATATCGAGGAGGATCCGTACGATGTGGCAATTGAATTACTGACCGAAAGACTTCATTAACCATAACATTAAAAAAAATTTATCTAAAAAAAACAGGCCTGGCCATTTTCAGTCCTCTAATTGTAGCTTATAAACGTTTGGATCATTTGTTATAATTTTAACTTCCGGAAAATTAGCTATAGGTATGTTCTATCAAACCTTTCATGTTTACCACCTTTATTATCTCTAATAATAGGGCAAATTTAATTCTTTTTTTCAACCACAAGACTTATAACAAATCTTTTTAACCCTAAATAACCCTTCATAAGACCGTCAGAGTCATGCAAGACCGCATAGAAGAATTCATCCTGTGTTTACGCCCTCCAGTAAGCACATATGGGGCAACGCGGGGCGAAGGTGGGCTGATACGGGGCAAAGGCGAGCATATGCGGGGCGAAGGTGAGCATGACAACTTGCGGCACGGCTTTTAATATATGCGGAACAACATAGAATTATCCTTATCTTCAATGAGGAAAACTGGGAATAAAAATTTGACTGATTGGGATAGTATTTTGTGAGCATTGTATAATCTCCGTCATCTGTTGCACCGAAACCAATTATTCACACTCATACCCCAACATGATCCTTTGCCTTAATCATTTCTTTCCACCTTGTTATATTCTGTCTATGTTTCTGGTAAACCCTTGTCTACTTCATCCGTTGATCTGCTGTCAGCTGTTATCGAGATAACCTGATTGAACAAAGCAATAGATTGACTACAGGGCTTACGGTTTCGAGAAAAAAACCTAACCGAACAGTCTAATTTATTGAAATATTTCGGTGTTGGGGAGCTTGATAACCCGAGAAAAGACTATACCGTTGAAGTTCGTACATGTTATTCTATTTATTTTCTTCCAAGCGAACAGAGTTCATCGGGTCGAGTTTTAATGAGCCAGGTCACTTTATCAGACTAGAACCTACTGAGATGACAGACATGAGTCACGTGGCATTGATTGCCAGTACAGTGTCAGGATTTATGCTTCATCGGATACATTTCATATACGGAGAGCATCATCTTCAGGCCCCCATTATCGTCTCTGGTTATGTTTTCGCTCTCCTCTCAATCACCTTCTATTTTGCTTTCATACACAAAGATGTGACATTCTTTAGTGGTACATTGCTTGTCATTAACCATGTTATTGGGCTTCTCGCAAGTATGTCGATCTATCGACTATTTTTCCACTCTTTGAGAGGGTTTCCTGGACCATTTGATATGCGTCTCTCAAAGCTTGCGCATGTCGTCCGACTGGTTCAAAACCGCTGCAAGAACTACGAAATATTAGAAGTGTTACAACAGGACTACGGGGACTTTGTTAGGACTGGTACGTAACCGACGACTCCCCTGTGCAGTTTTGCAATATACACGTACATGCGCTCTGACAGATGAGATATTCTTTAGGTCCAAACGAGTTAACCATATTTCATCCTGAAGTCCTCAATGCGGCCACAAGACCGGGAAGCGAGCTCAATCACTCAGACTGGTATGATTTACTCTTGCCCAGCGAACCCATCGCCACTTCCCGCAACAGGCAGGATCACGATGCGCGGAGAAGGGTATTCGATCGTGCATTCTCCAAGACAGGTAGTTAATTTCTCACATAATGTATACTGCGAGCAACATCCTAATTATTCAAAGCTTTGAAGAGCCATGAAAAATCTCTCAGGAACCATGTTGAGAACCTCGAACGCGAGATTGCGAAGTTGGACGGAGAGAGCGTAGAAGTTGGCGAGCTCTTTCTTCAAATCTCCTTCGATATAATGGGAGTCTTTGGCTTCGGGCAGTCGTTCAATACACTGCAGAGTAGTCGATGGCGTCCTGCGATCGACATGCTCAAAGCTTTCATGTCTCTCCAGGGCCTGATAGCTCCTGTTCCATGGTTGGGCAGAATTGGCATCCACATTTCCATACTGTCAAAGACTTGGTGGGATTTCAAGCGTTGGTGCCAGGATATGTATCATGAAAGGCTAAAGGTCAGTACTTGTTCTGCTAAAGTCAGAATGTCAACACTTTTCTAACGCAAGAGTGTTAGAATGACTTTAAAGGCGACGTGAGTTATATATGCTTACTTCCTTGTCGTTCACTAATCTCTTAGATCTTTGATCATTTAATACACGGCTCAAGCATGAAATCAACACAAGATAAATTAGAAGGTGACGCCATTGCTGTTGTAGTAGCTGGAAGGTAAGCATCGTGTTATTTGAAGACAATTTACACGCTCAAGTTCACTCTATACAGCGAAACAACAGCCTCCGTTCTGGCCCTTCTTTTCTACCATCTCGCTCTCGACCCAAGTCTCCAACACCGCCTGCGAATCGAATTAGCCAGTATCCGAGATGATTGGAACTCTGAAGACCTCGAGGCATTGCCTTTGACGAATGCCATCATTCAAGAGACTTTGAGGCTGTACCCTCCGCTTGCGACCAGTGGTCTCAGACAAGTTGGACCGAGCGGTCTGAGAGTCGGGGATGTCTTGATACCACCTCATGTTACAATCGCGATGCCTATGTATAATTTTGGTCGACGTGAGAATACCACCTTAAAAAGAAATTCCGTGCTGATAAACATAGTTGAGTCTTGCTATACCCGAGCGAAAGAATTTTTGCCGCAACGCTGGCTTGACCAACCGCACATGGTCAAAAACAAGAACGTATATCAGCCGTTCAGTAAGGGTAAGTTAATCAGCTGTTCCCTCGACCAAGCTAAAAAAAGATGCGCAGGCCGATATGGGTGTCCAGGGAGAGGTCTTGCCTTTCGGGAAATACGCTTACTTGTGTCCACGTTAGTCCCGCGGTACAACATCATCTTGGCGGAGGGTGAGAGTGGCCTAGCCATTTTGGATGACATGCGAGATAACTACGTCCTTTCCCCGGGTAAACTTCGCTTATCATTCCTACCAAGAAGCTCACGAATCAATTAGAACCTATCGAAGACTTCCCAGGAAGTCAACTGTAGATAATCACTGGTACTGGCGGATTTGAAGTTGTAGTATCATTAAATTTCGTGCTATCTTGACCAACACGAATTGAACTCCACTTCGTTTGCAGCAAGACGTAGCATAGGCTTCATATCCTACACCTGAGATCCATACTCATGATTGATTCAAGCATCCTTCTCCTTTAGAGCGTCTAGAACACCATACCCTTGGTTTGCACACCACGCTGCTCCTCCAGCTTCTTCACGTTGATATTCCTCCAGAACCAGATAGACGCGATACACAACGGGACAAAGCACGCGCCTGCAATAAGCATGATGCGCTCGGTATGTGCAAACGCTCCGACCACGGCATCGCGCTCGGGGGTGCCGTCTGCAAAGCTCATCTGGACGTTGATGTCGCCGAAGATTTCCAAGTAGCGATCCTTCGACTCGGCTGGGAGTCGGTTGTACAGCTGCTGGGGCAGGATACCTGTCCACAGTGCTCCGGAAATCGAGTAGCCGATGGAGGAACCAAAGCCACCGAAGAGACCCCAGAGAGCGTTGACGACGGCGATTTGTTGGTGGGTTACAGGCGCCATGACGGCGAGTTGGCCGCATGTTGCGAAGATACCTGTTCCAAGGCCGACAAGAATCTGTGTGAAGGCGAGGACACCTGGGTTGGTGCTAGGCGTTCGGAATGGAACAAGCAATGCCGTGCCGAGGACGGTAATGGGAACACCGGTCATGGCGATCCACTTGAAGTTACCGGTGCGACTGATCAACCATCCGATGATCGGACCGAAGACGGATGAGGTCAACGAGAATGAGTTCAGGATGTAGTTGGCGTTTTCGATTGATAGTCGATGTACAACCTGTAGGTAGGTACCGTAGTATCCGTTCCAGCAGAAGACGGAGAGGAACATGACGCCGTACAAGACGCAAGATCCGACGATGGTAGGTTCCTTGAGATATTTCCAGGGTAGGAATGGCACGGGAGCCACATAACGTTCGTACACAACGAAAGTGGGGAACAGCAGTAAGCCAAGTACAATCATGGCAATGATGTAGCCTGTCTTCCATCCATTGGGTGCGTAGTTGACAAGTGTGAATGGTAGCATGAACAGGCAGAATGCGAACATAAGTAGCAATATTCCAGCAACTACATTCATTAGCAGATACATATAGAGACGATAATAATACTTACTGTCGAATTGGATAAAGTAGTAGGCCACTGAATGGGCAACACTACGTCCCGACCTAGGTCTGCTTGCTAGGCCGGCCCGACGCGCCTTCCGGTACATGAAAACCATGACTGCCATGGCTGGCAGACTGCAAGCGACCATGATGATAGCGAAGGCGCCAAATGCCCATCGGAAGTTAAGACGCTCGAGGAACGCTGCGGCAACACGGGGAGCGGTGAAAGTTGCGATGATACGAGGTGTACCGTTGATTCCGAAGATGATCATGCGGTTCTTGAGAGACGTCATATCGGCGCACATAACGTCAGCGACGTAGATCACACCGATGTGGCCGGTCCAGTACAAAACGTGTGCCGCGATGTAAGTTTCCATGTTTTGGCAGACGGCCTTCATGATCATTCCTACAACCGCTAGGATGAGCATGAAAACGAAGCCCTCGACACGTCCCCAGATGTCGATGATCTTTGCTGTTGCCAAAGGAATACATCCTCCAAGAGCAGTGGACATAACGCTGCCGACATTGAGTAGTCCGTGCTTGTGGAATGAAGAGGTGATGTAGGGGTTAAGAGCGCTGTCGACGTAGTTTTGGAACATGTCGACGAAATGGATGAGGTACAGACTGCTGCATGTTAACAGCATGCAACGAAAAACATAAAACAGGAATTACGCACAGGATGAACATGCTAACCAAGGTTGTTTTGCTCCAGATCTCTGTTATCGCTCTCACGCGTTCAATACCTTGTTGAAACGTATCCGACTTGCCGTCGTCCAGAACATCGCTGCCCTCAGAGGGTGCAGTGATATCGGCATGTCCTTTCTTCTCAACGTCGACATTAGGAGGGATACGTTCGATCGTAGCCGTCGGAGCTGGGCCTTCTGCTGTGAGGCTCATCTTGAAGGAAGTTGGTCAGGTGGAGGGAACCACTCCAGGGCTGCAGGGAAAAGACGGGATCCTGGGATGGAGCACGAGGGGAGTGAAGTTCGGATCGGCGGGCCTATATAAGGGTTCAGCTGGGCATGCACACGCGCAATGAGAAAATTTTGCCCCTTGCATCGCTCCGGTAGCGGTGCCAAGCTGTTAAAGGCAGGAGAATCCTGTCATAGGCTCCTCTGGCCTGATGAGAGTTCAGATGGTGGTGCGCCATGCAAGGCGATGATCTGATAAGATGGGCTGCCCAGGCGCTGGCAAAATTGATTGATCAGATAAGAACCATCTCCGCGATAAGATCCAATCACTGCTGCTGTAAAATCGGGGCTCCACGCAGCTGTGCGGAAACTCGTCCATCAGGAGCAAGCCAAGAGTGGGGCATGCGGGCAGTGGCTTGGCTAGTGGCGAGATCCTGGTTGCAACCCGTATTCAACCGGGTGGGTTGACATTGCCAGAGGTTGTTGATGCTAAGCGAAGCGACAGGAACTCAGTCGACGAAGCTCTAGACCTCATGTCGCTTTGAGCGGGAAAACATCTTGAGTACTATCATACGTCTCACTCTCAAAAAACGGCATGCTACATCGTTCGGGTGGAGGATGTCTCTCCTGAGATCTATTTCGAGGCATACAGACTCGGCTTCCAGGGAAAACGGGTCGTTGGTTATGCTTTCTCCACCGCCCCACGGCCTTCCTGGACCCGGGACCGAACTTCGCTACGGATCCAGAAGACTGGTAGTAGGGTGAGGCATATTCGTCGTTGGTTGGACAAGGCTGGTGGAAGTGTCACCTTGCTAAGGTATAACTTTATGAACGCGCCGCATGATGTGACAGGGGTGTGGAGTACCTATTTGTGCTGAGCTGGCCTTGCAAACGGACTCCATCGCCTATGTAGTGCCATCCGTCGGCCACTGAAAGTGGCGTGTAACACGTGTTAGGAATGGTCCACTGCCTTTCATATGTCTTTGCCAGCTTCGGGACTAGCGAGAAGCATTTGCGATCAACAAGTAGCCATCTAGGAAGCCAGCCGAGAAAGCTTGACAGCCACGCTTGCATGCATGTTGTTTCTTGGAAACTCAATTTTTGAGACCCGATGATCGGGTTCGTGGAATCTCCACGCACGTGTGGATTTCCTGGCGCCGATTACGGAGATGGACTTGTGGATAGAGCGCATAATTAATAGTCAGACTATTGATCATTTTTGTGTAATCTGCCAATGACATGATTGTAGGCTATGAAGAAAACTGTCGCACCACGTCGTTCCTAATCCAGTCGAGCTTCGTGGAGACGGACTTGCAGCTGCAAAGAAATACTTCTATAAATTTAGCTGAATACTGTAAGAAAATCCGTTATCGAGTACATCGCATGCATTGAAAAGACCTAGAAAAAGCACTGTCTCTGGAATGTATGGAATGGTTCTAGATCCAATGACATGGTGCGAACCCGGCGTAAAGTAGCCATGAATGTCTGTTGGAACCTGATTCTAGGCGCGTCAGAGTATCGTACCAAGCAACGCAAAATCGTGTAATTTATCAAACCTCAGTAATATCTATCAACTCTCTCAGCTGTTTTTTTACAATTCTGCAAATACGTGAATGAGTCAGATCCATGTGCCTAACGGTATCAAAGCGTGACTTTACAAATTGTATCAGCCAGTGCTCGGGGTCGTCATGGTGAATTGACTTGTCCATCAGCTATAATCGAGTTCATTCATCGCACTTCTACAAGTTTTAATTATGGATACCCGTTCGCTGGGGTGTCCATACATATATGTACGTGCGACCATATGAGGGAGCGGAAGGATGTGCGATTTTCGGCTTTGGGGGCTTAGAACACGCGCGATAACTCCGACGAGTCTAGCTCGGCGTTGATCATGGCTCCAATGACATGGCATCTTACTCAACCCCTAGGCAATATCGTGCGCTCTATAGGATTCTTACATGTCGTTCCCGCTTGGATGCGTGTGCCGCTTCCCCCGTCGCTCGCCGTCCATCCCTCACGTCTCCGCCGCTCCGCTTGCTGACAAGGGGCAGATCTCATTGCCTTGGGAACATTCACAAGATCTGATCCCATTCCATCGGTTGACTGAAGTTTGATAGTAGGCAAGAGTAAGAAAGTATCAGGCCAGAGTCTACTGGGGATGCATATGGTCTTTTGCACCTTCCTGATGATACCGACTTTCGCAGCTATCCATGCTGAGTGTGAACACGATGACAATACGTTCCCAATAATAAATACATACTCGCCCATGAACCAGGGGCTGTTTGGCATGCCGATCCAACTGTCAGCGTACCCGAGTGCCACGGTTCTCCAGCTGCCCTATGCAACGCTTCCTGGTGCGCGCATCATCATGGGTGATGCTAGAGAGCACATACATTCCATCACCTTCTCCTTCTCATCTATCCACTAGTTGATGGCTCCGAAGTGTTCGTGCTGCTTCCTCCAGTGCCAAGAGGAACGCATGGTATTAGCATGCAGGCGTTGATACGATAAGATGCCAGCTGGAGAAAACCGAGTCATGAGGGTGTAATACCGACCATCCTACGGCCTTAACATTGTTCTTACCTGATTTTCCTACCTCAGATCTCGGTCATTCTATACGTACATCTCTTTACTCTACGCCTTGAAAGCGCATCCACTCTTCAGACTGACTTGTTTTTCGCTTTTCTTGGTAAACCAGAGGTATCTGAAAACCAACCCATCTGTGTCGGGAGTCTTTTTGAAATCGCTGAGGTCTTGTTGGTTAATCTCTTATCTTTTATTGGCATCATCTCTTTCGATGCATGGCTCACAATGGCTGGCGAACACCATGCAGACCGGTCTGGCATAGGAAAAGCAGTCAACATTACCGCCACTGTTTTAATGACGATAATCTGTCTCTGGAGACTGATCGTCCGATTCAGGATCAATCCGCGTCTGGGTTCGGACTTCTCCAGCACTTCGGTACTATGCGATACTGACGATCACAGGCTGGAGTGACTACTGGATCATACTGGCTCTTGTACGTATACGAGAAAATTCCCGGTCGTCCAAAGATGGCTCATCGTGTTTAGATCACCGCAGAGGTAGGCCATGCCTTCGGTCTAGTATCGCTTCACAGTGGCGAAGGGCGTCTCGACGTCGACATCAACATCGACATCAAAGCCAGAGTGCGATTCCTCGTGTTCATCAGCGGAGCCCTGAACATGTATGCCATCGGCTTCGCCAAGATCTCGATCTGCGCCTATCTTCATGGTTTGAACTTCTCAAAAGTTTACCGATGGCTAGTCTATTGTTCTGTCATGCTCATATTAGTCTGCAACTTTACACTTCCGCTCTTGTCTCATTGGGCGTCTTGTCACCCTGTGCAGGCCAGCTGGGATCCTAGGATTAAGAACGCGAAATGCTGGCCGGTCACGTTCAAGACGACTGCGACGTACATCCAAGGCGGGTCCAACGTTGCGACCGATTTGCTGTATTCGGCGGCGCCGATTATCTACCTGCGTCGGGTTAATCTCAGTCGATACACTCAGTGGGGTGTTCGACTAGTTTTTTGATGGCTTTACTGTAAGTCAATGTCTCCATGTAATGGAAAACGCTAACAAGTGACAGCGGTACAGCGATATCGATTGCCAAAATCTACCAATTCGGATATCTCTTGCTCAAGGTCAAGACCAACACCGTGTACCACACCGTAACGACTACAGCACTTACGACCAGCGAGAATTCAATGTGCATCATCGTGGCATGTCTTCCACCGCTCCGTCGCACCTTCGATAACATCCTGAAAAGGATACTGCCACACCGTGTCCTCGAGAAAATCGGTGCCTTGAGTTCGCATCCAAGCTACGACTTGCCAACAATATATACCACCAAGATGACGCTCGACGGCGAGAGCTCGCGCGATATATTATCGAACGAAGAATACATCGAGGATGAAAATGGCCGGATTGTTCGAGCTCCGTCGCCTACATTGTCGTCTGAGGTGCAGAACTCTCCGAATAGTGGCAGAGTCCGATCCGATAATTCAGAGACAAGATAGTCGTGGTCGAGGAGTCTCAGGTAGCGGACACGTCTGGCCGCCGAACTCTACATTCACACAAGTGTCAAAGCAACGGTCGTCTCACTTGGAAAAAGTACAATCGCGTTACGCGCATCGAGGCCCACCAGCAGGCTTTACGTGGAACCAGAGACAGTCCATTGCTACGAGAATGCTATGCGATTAGAACCCAGTATAAAGGTGGGCTCGTCACAAATGTCCCAATACCTTTATGGTACGTACGTCCACAACAAGCCTTCCAAAGGCGAGTCACCCCATGAATAAATGAGTTTGGCCATACATACATACCCACACTTCCAGCCACAGCCTCTGCCACTCTATCACCATCGCCGCCCAGCGCCTCGCCAGCCTGCCAAGAGACAAATAAACTTCGCCTCCAGCGCGCACCTCCTAGCCAATCCCTCCCCTAACTCGCGGCCCGGTCCAAAACCGAGCCCGTGTTCCGCCCGGTCGCCCAATGGGGCAAGTCGAAGCGTGGTCGTGCGTGTGACGTCCTGCAAGCGTGGCGGTGAGGAGCCATTGGTTGGGTGAGTTTGAGTTAAGCGACGGGGGGGCGATCCTTTGGTTTGCATGGCAGGGCAGGGCAGGGCGGATACATGTACTTAACGGGCAACCGTGCCACACTGGGACGTATGTATGTACATGAGGGCGTGTGGGATTCCCGGTTGTTGTTGCATGGTGTCGAGGACATGTATATGTATACCTGTATTATACATACGTACGTACGTACATGCCTGAGCGTTTTGGGTAGGCTTGCGCAGTCGTTGTGAGAGGTGTGTGGAACAAGCCACGGGGTCCTGCGAGAGGGCATGTGCCGCGGCGGTAAAGGTGTACTATGGGTTGCGCTGATTGGGTAGGTGGTTCCAGAGGGCAGTGAAGCCAGCCTTGTGAATGGGGTTTTCCAAAGCGCGATCCTTCGGTGTTGAGATATGCATGTCTTTGAGTGAAACAAGGCCACTCATGTATTGGGGAATGTTACTCCCAATAACGGGATCCATTGTGGAGAGCGGTTGCCTTTTGCATCGAATGTCCCGATGCTTGGTTGTTTGACTGCTCAACACCGAGAATCAAAAGTTATTGATGTCATTGGGGGTTTTGCTTTGTGCTTTCTGGCCCCGTTCGAGCGCCCGCAAGAGCAATCAGTATTCGGTAAGTCACTGTGTAAGGTTTGTAAACGAGCATAGGTGCAGCGCGATATACGGAAGCAGTATAAAACTTCCGATGCGCTTTGCTCGGTCATGACTTCTCTATAGTACGTTGGTTGGGAGATGCCATCTATCAAGTAGCATATACGTAAAACCCATCTTTTATCGAAAGTGAGAATATGAAGTTGCTGGAATGCCCACGCGTATTCGCTACCTATGCGATCACAAACATCGTATTTCCCATGCGCAATGCGTTTCCGCCCATTTCCAACCATCTGGATTTAGATTAAGATGTGTATCGCTGCATTACACTACGGACTACGATTAACGTGCATTTGGCAACTTGCAGATTTAGGAAAGACTTGGAAAGCGTTGTTTGCAGCACTAGCGACGGCTAGCTGGTTCGAGGTTAGAGTACGAGGATAAAGATGGATAGTGCAGTTGGCGTTGGGGCGATGTTAGGCGTTTCGCGTTGAGGGGGGCTAGAAGGCGTAGTGCAGTGCGTGGTGGTGGGATGACTACGCTAGTGTCTGCGTGTAGAGGGGTCCGAGATCGCAGAGTTGGGGGAACGAAGACGTGACGTCTGATGCTGAATGGGAAAACCTTATGGACGTAAGTCTTCTGAGGGACTATGGCTTTTAACGTTTTGTTCCGACATCGGGTTCCGGCATGGAGGAACACTGACGGACACTGACATGCTGGGATACATGGAATCGCTACTCATAAGAAAGGGTATCATTGTGGGTATGTAAAATTAATCTCAAGTCCTCAGACCTTGATTATGTCAATCTCTTGCACTCGTGCACCTCCTGGGTTCGCATCCCGTGCGCTCCTCCACCGTTCACCGTAATACCACTGAACGATCGGCAAGGGTACAAGCACCAACACCACGAGTCCTAGCGCCAAAAAAGTAGGACCAGTTCCGACACATCCGATGATTTTCTGCACCACCGCAACACCGATCGCAGCAAACGTCGATCGCATGAGGTTGCTGATGGCCGACGCTGCTTTGGATCCCTCGTTTGCCCACGTCTCCGAGATTAGCGTCTGATGCACGCCGCATATGGCATGAGTGGCCGATGCAATTAAGAACTGCAGCAACAGTGGAATGCATACCCAGCCCCCAGGGACGTCAGATTTGGGTATGCCAGCGAATATCCGTAAAAAGAGATAGAAATTATGAGAATTATGGTGAAGGTAGGGAGCCGACTGAGGCGTGTGCGCTCGATGGGAAAGTCGGCTGGGAGTGTTTGCTGCGGAATGTTGATCGTAGAGGGTAAAAAGTGCGAATGCTTATATGCAGAGCATGCGCGTTTGAAGTCGGCATCGAGAAGATTGCCTATTAGAGCTGAGCCTGCGATCGCACCAAGGAAATTGGGGATGAAAGCGAGACCGATCAGAGCCTCGTTGACGGCAAATGCCTTTTTGAAAAGACTAGTCGTGCTGACGGTGACCATCATCCACAGCATGTATATCATGCTGCCAGACAACAGACTCAGTAGCACGTCCTTCTCTTGTAGTAAACGCAGCGGCTCGAACATATTGTTCTTAAACACCATTGGTCTCGCTCCCGGCTGCAAGCTCTCGTTCGCATGGGCAGGCTTGCCAAAGAGCTTGCATTTCCATATGAGTGGTTGATGGATCCCGACGAGTGGTACTGTCCCGTTGCCCGCGATACTGCGCAGTGTCTCGGGTAGAAGCAATGCGATCGCTATGAGTACCGATGTCGATAGCGCAAAGAGAAAGACAAACGAGCATCGAAAGTCCGTCCAGCTGGACAACAGGCCTCCAAGAATTGGTGAAGAAAGAAGGGTTCCATTTCGAATGATTTGGAAAACACGATGAAAGATGTCGCGTTCGGTTGATGTGGAGATGTCTCGAACGATTGCATAACCGATAGAAGCTGTGGATGCGATGCTGGCGGCTTGAATCATACGGAACACAAGAAGGACTGGATAATTTGGCGAGAAGCTGAGGACTATGCAACAGGCAACGTAAACAGTAAACGCAACTAGATAGACCGGTCGACGACCGAAGCTATCAGATAGCGGACCCCACACCAGTTGCGCAGAGCCTTGAACCAACAGATATGCCATGATGGTAAGATTCGTGGCTTCGGCGCTTACTTTCACGTCCTTCAAGATGTTAGCATATTCGCTTTGATCGAATGTTTTGGGAGTCCTACCGCAGCAATGCGTTCCAGTGCCGGGAGATACATATTGAATGTGAGCATAGGGAAAGAACTGGCTGCGCCTGCTATTGCGACCAAAAACCACTTCTCCGACGACGTGTACACATGATACGGCTCTTCATGCTCCAGCTCTTCTGTAGTGGAGTCCTTCTTCACATCCCGCACCGATCCAATCGCCTTCCCAATCGTGCCCTCCGACGACCTCCGGTATTCTACGAAGCTCTGCGGCTTAGGCACTTCCAGCTGGGATTTGTCCAAGGTTTGCGTAAAGTCGAAAGGAGCGTCGCGGGAATATTCTGTGTCGAACTGATTGCGGACTCCAAACATGCGAACATTCGATGTTCCCATGGCAAAGACGCCCGACCCGACCTCTCGCCATCCTTCCAACGTCGTGAACCGCTGCGACAACCGGCGCCCTATTACTGAAATCGTGCTCCCACGAACCGATGGCTCGTACAGCGAACCCATCTCCGCGATGACGGTGCTATGGGATGAATCAAGATTGCGAGCCTCAGGTATGCAGACATGAAGCTAGGGAGAGAGGAGGTTGCGCCTGGTTCTTTCAAATCATGTTGCAGGCCAAGATATGTCATGCTAAAGGGTAAGGCTTGCACTTTGTGTTTGTTGGGGTGTGGCGTTGGTGATCGCTGGTGGACGAAACGCAGCATGTTTGAGATGCAGGGCGGGCATTAAGATTGCCGATCTTTTGGGTGCTAAAACGTCGCATCATCGCGCATCTGAGGAACATCGAACGGCACCAACCGAGGCCTTATAATGCCTCGCCAGAATTGCTGCTGCCAGTGACGGATGCGGTGCTCGGTCACTGAATTTTTCCGAGGAATAATGCGATCCGGGACTTGGCGCTTCGTTTTAGCCAACCAGTGTTGCCCGGCGGTTAGAGAATGACCACTACGAAGGATACTCGGAAGGAAAGCTCATCGCCATGGGTAGATCTAGCTGAATAGGGACGAGCTTGGGAACAGTCGACAAGACAGATCAAGTGCTCAGAGGGATCATCTTCTTTTGAAGGTCCCCGCGCGAGACAAAACTCTTCCCTCACGGTTTAGCGCCTCGATCTGACTTAATGCTTCAGAGTCGTCACTTTCCTCATCCTTCTGTAGCCACATGCCGAATCTCCCTCTAAAGTACGCTTTTTCAGGAGGATCGCCAGGGTGATACCATTCGCCCACAATGCCGCAATCCGTGCATGCCCCAGAGTACTCCCATCTAGTACCAACCATCCGTAAAGGCGCTGTATATTCTTTTATGAAACACACGCTGAGTCCGGAAGTATCAATGACACCCTTGATCGATGCAGTGCCCAGAGAATCAACGCATGTCCCAACAATTCTACGCCTCGAAACCCTCAGCTCGTATTCAACCGTATCGATACGTGGGCTACCAGCAACAATATCGCATTGAGGTTGATAGTCATAAAAGCCACGTGCCATGATACTGGGACCTGATTGCTTCCGTGAAAGTGTATACCATCGTCGTCCGGAAACCTCGTCTGTGGTGCTTGTTATCCATTTCGACAAAGGTATTGCGACGGAGTTATCTGAAAGTGGTGGGGAAGGCGAAGGATCCCGATCATAGCTGGATCGCTCATGCATCTGCAGTTGTTTGCTTCGCGCAACCATTTGGGCTGGGTCGTAGGTAGACATGCAAGACCTGGTCACGGCATCACTGAATGCGCATGTCAGCAAATCCCTTTCCTCCACAGACAAATCGGAAAGACATACCAAATTACCGCAGAAATACATGTATTAAGCATTGAAATCCTGGTGCTCAACTTCGCTTCTGCCTCTCGTGGGTTCTCCAGTAAAGCGAACTTTATCCTCATCGTCGCTCCGCGCACTCCAATATTCGATTTACCCAGAACGGCGTATTGGGCCAGCTCTGCCTCTAAATCCCTAGCGACTCCATGTAGTCCCCACAATGCAGAACTAATACTCTGCTTATGAACCCAAGGCAAGTCGTCGAAAACGTTCTCTACTGAATAGCGGGCACTATCGACGGCGTAGCGCGAAGACTCTACAAACTGACTCAGATCGTTGAACTCGTCGGAAGCGTTCTTACAATCTGTACATAGCTTCTTGAGGAGTGTGCTAATCGCGATGAAATCACCTATGGATATACTTGCCATCTTGAAGAATGGTCTGGACAAGGCTATTGGGTGAGGAAATTGGAATCAATCGGCAGCACGCGGCTGAGGCGCAAGATGGCTTATATAGCTGCTATTAATACGCGTGGCTTTGGGGGCCGACCGAGTGGGGCAGAGCATCCCGTCGCGCTTGGCTGCAGGAGGCTTGCATGACCATCCAGATCGCAGGCCGTACAGGATCTAGCATCTCATATATCTTGTTCTTCATTCTTCAAACTCTTTCTTGAGGCGCGCCGTGTTTTGAGGGGTCGTGTGCCGGGTATAGCATGATCGAGCTCACTGAATTAAGGTGCATATCTCTGGACATTCTAAGTCTACGAGTGAACGGCAGTCATGAGGAATATGTTCAAAAGATACATAACAGCTCCTTGGAAAGCAATAAATATGGTTCAAAAGGTGGTTTTTCCCTCGCAAATTCGATCAGATTATTCTTTAGCTTTCCTACGCCTCATAATTTCTGCGAGCATTGGAGCATTAATATATGAATTCAAACTGTCTTTCTTTTCAAGTTCACGTCGCATGGACCTGTACAGGTCGTGCCGACTCCAGTTTGGCCTGTCAGCTGCCCACGCCCTTCTTATTCAAAATTTACAGTACGACTTTCGAGAAGATAGAATTGATTGACTGAGATATATTCTATTATCCCAGGCGCAGTAGCCACAACTAAGATGTAAAACTTCTTCCTAGACGCCAATGCGCAGCAGAATAGCTGACTAGATAGAAATTTTTGGAATAAAAAGCTGATGTCCCCTTTTGTGACGGTAGAAAACTTTGCATACATAAAGACAATGCTGTATGTGAATAGGTGCCCGAAGTAAGAAAGTCGGAGGTGCGATAGGCAATTGAATCGTCGGTTCTCTCACTGTTACTCTCATTCTCACTCTCACCCTCTCTCTCTTACCTTTTAATGCCGCTCTGACTACTAGCTCAAGGCAGCAGGGTCGCCTCATATAAATAGTACTCTTACGCCCTCATCTCTTCACCAACATTCGTCTCTAGCTCTTTGAGAGCCACATACCCACAACGATCCGTCCGCTCGATACGAAAATGAGCTCACCCATCATGGTCGACAATATCGAGAATCCATGTGCGCACTGCGGTGCTGCTGCCGGGTCGTCTTGCGGAAAATGCAAGACCACCAAGTACTGCAGCACCGACTGCCAGGAGCTAGCGTGGCCAACTCACAAGGTCACCTGTGGTAAGACGGGACTTGATCTCATCGTACACAGGGCTGGGCAATTGTTCCAAGATATCTATCTGGTGATGAGAGAGAAGACCTTTGACAATGCCATCCGAAGCATCGAGGACCGAGGCGACCACTTATTGATTACCGACAATCCTATGACAGTTGGGAGTGTCCAGCGGTTCCCAATTCATCTCATTCGAAGCATGAAAGAAAAGAAGATGGTGCTCACAACCCTGATCTGTCAGGAGCCCACTGGTTTCCTACACGATCTTCTCCTGTCCATGTTCCAAGGTAAGTATTGAGCGAGACGACAGCTATAGCAACCAATCTGATCCTTTCAGGTACAGATGTGCATCTAGAAGAGCAAGATGTCCAATTGAAGAAGCCTGAGAAGACAGTGCGTGTGAGGGCGCAGCTCAACGACATCAATATGAGCGACTTCTATCATTCGATCATTCGAGTCCAAGCCCCCAAAGGTACGGAAGCATGGGTGATAGACGTAAGTGGAGCGCAATACAGCATCTTTGATGCTTGTCTAGGCGAAAAGACCTACCACAAGCGCTTCGTGACCCAAACTTCAGCCACGTACAAGTTTGGAAAGAACCGTGCTGTCTATGAGGCAATCAAGAAATTGAAGGGAGACGGCGCGTTGATGGCACGTATTGGACTTTTCGCAGCCGCCAAAGTGGATAAAGCGGTGGCAAACTGGAAGAGTCACACCAAGCAAGAGTTTTCTGAGTTCTTTCTCAAAGCAGAGGGTACATTCAACGAAGAGAAAAAGCGTCTATTGAAGGAAGTCGCACGTTCCTTTGACGACTATGACATTGAGGTGGCGAATAAATTTTCGCTCGATATCAAGAACACACAGAAATACATGCTACGTATGGGAGGAGGCTGGTTCGCTTGTAGCGACGTGACTGAGGTCACCGATCGGATTATGACGGAGCACCTTGTGCAATGAACTTCGAGGACGAAGTGGGTATGACAGAGGTGGAAGAATGATCGTATGATCCTAGCGATGGTTGGCGATGATGGGTCTCTGCGGCTTACTCAAAAGTGTGGCGAAATTGATTTGGATGACCACACTGAGTCGGCCTAATAAAAGTTATTGAAGTCACCTCAAAATAATATTTCCTTTCAACTAAACCTAACTTTCCGATTGGTAGCAAGATTCAACTCTCTTCACCTAGTATTTATTTACGCTCGCCCACTCTCTAATTTCTAATCTTTATCTCCCGCACCACCCACCATGCCGCTGCAACCCCGCTCTTCCGATTCCAACGTCTCGTACGAACTAGCTGTCACCTTACAATAACTCAAAGAAATGGCAATGCTAGACGTCGGCGAGCACACGCCCTCTCCAGACATGCCCCGCCTACCCCGAAGCTCAACTATGCCTGCACAGCAGCGCGGCGTAGGCTTTGGCTTCGAGTCTTTGGAGGCCGAGATGCACGCTTTCAAGCTTGAAATGGACGAGGACCGCGAGAAGAAGGAAAAACACATGGCCAACGAGGACAAGAAGGAAGACGAAGGGTCCTTCACTGTATACAAGGATTCTGACGAGGTACGTCTATCCGCGCAACCTTGATTCGAAAAGCTATCAGCAATACATACTAACATCTCTAAGCTACCCGCAACATCAGTCCCACTCCCCTCGTCGCCTCTACCAACTCAAACCCCTCTCTCCACCTCCATCGCCTCGCCTTTACCGACTGGAACCCCTCTATCCAGCACCATCCACTCCCACCTATCCCACATATCCCACGAGCGCGCCACACTCCTCACCCGCCTCCAAGACCTGCAAACCCTCGAGCGAGACCTCCTCGCCCAGCTGGGAGCCTCGCACATAGCCGAACAGGAGAACTACCAGCCGGGGAGTCTGCTTGGCATCTCACTCTCGTCCTACCAATTTTCTGACTTCTCGCACACCATCGAGGCGCAATCTGCTCATCTAGATGAGCGAGATTTGGCATTCCCACTCGACAGCGATGCCATTACCGATAGTAACAACAGTACCGCAACGCAGATTCGCCATAGGGTGCGCACGCCTCTGTCTACGGTCCCGAAGCGCGTGCTTCGCGGTCAGGATGCTAGTTCGGAATTGGGTAGGAGGGGTACTGGGCGTGGAGTTTGGATACAACCGTCATTTAATGCACCGTCGGAGCGCGGGCAGCGTGCCACGACGGGGCCGAGGGTGATGATGAACGAGCGCCAGAATCGTGGGTCTTCGGTACGCACGCAGCCTGGAGAGGAGACAAGGGGAATGTTGAGGACGCGGAGTGAGGGGTTTGGGAAGAAGGTTAGGATGGAGGTGGGGAGTGAGCCAGAGACGAAGGCGAAGGCGAAGACGGTGGCGAAGACGAAGATGGACGTTGGAACGAAGACGGAGGCGGAGACCAAGACGGAGCTGAGGATGAAGTCTGAGATGAAGACGAAGTCCGAGGCTAAACCCAGGATAGAGAGAAAGTTTCAGGCAAAGACGACAACGAAGGCCGCAACGACAAAAACCAAGAAGCTCGAGGCGAAGCCGACACCGAAGACGGCGACCAAGACGGCGACCAAAGCGGCAAGCAGGACGAAGACGCCAACCTCCAAGATAGCGCAGACGCCACACGTGACCGTCCCAACGACGGTGGCGCGGAAGAGGTGGGTATTTTGATTGGATGATTGGCACACTCAAAGAGAGATTCGGATGTCCAATGGGGATGACGGTGAAGAGATTAGAACGTGCATATTTGTATAGAAGGGGTGGGTAGGTACAGACATGTACACATGCCTACGCAGAGACCTGTGGAGCTGTTTGTAGCAGATTGGTGGATACATATATCCAATCAATAGAATGTGTGAGATCCAACACCAGTCCGAGTACTAATTCTCATTTGAAAGGCATGTACAAAGACACAGATATATATATACACATACTCTCTTGTCCTCGCGGCATATACACACCGACACATTCTTATATATATGTATATATATATATATATAACCCCCTCCACCACACTCACAACTTCGCCTCCGCCGCCCTCTTCCTGCCGCCCTCCCACCTGCTCCCCCAAATCCCCTGTTTCCCCGGTGAAAGAATCCCCCTCGGATCCACCGCATCCTTAATCCTCTCCACAAACCTTCGATACGCATGGTCGTTGAAGTCGTAAAGGGATGCTACGAGATCTGCACATGTTCACCGTTAGTTTCTCTTCCCATTCCTTTGTTTATCTTTCTAGACTTCTCTCTCTCTCTCTCTCTCTATATATATATATATATGCACATGTGTATATTTCGAGACCGCCAGCCAACCAGCCATCCATCCAGCCATCCAAAACCGCAGAGCAACACATTAGAAAAGTCCATAACGATAACAACAACAACAACAACAATAACAATAAGAATAATAATGCACTCACCCATGCTATTAACATGACTCCGATACTTACTATACCCCCTCTTCCTTCCCTCCTCGAACAGCTCGCCGAAGATGGCCTGAACGGACCTCCTATGCTGCGCATCCGTCTTGTCGAACGTCATCATGTTCACGAAGATGACGTGGCGCTCGTGCATGAAGAAGTCGCAGAAGAGGTCGAAGCCGTGGGCTTCGCACGTGCTACCGATGCATCCACGTCAGTAGACAGACCCTCACCTACCCTACCCTACCCTACCTACGTATCCAGCTCAACGCGACGAGGTAGAAGAAAGTTCGAGATGTGAAATGTTTTTGAAAAAGAAAGATGAGGGTGGGATAGGTATGTGGATGGGTATGTGGGAAAGGGAAATGGTATGTGGGAAGATTTACGCACCGCTTCGCCGTCCCCACCCACTCCCTCACCTCCGCCCCATCCGCCGGTATAATCGGGCTATAATCATAATGCGCGCCGACGCCACCCTGAGCCGGCAATCTGAATTTCACCATTGGCAAGCTCCAGAGGGACGGCACGCCTACGAAGAAGCCTCCCTCCTTCTCTGGTATATCGCCCGCTCTCAACACCGCTTCCTCTCCCTTTTTCCCTCCCTCTCCCTCCCCCGCACCCCCGCACAAAACAGTTCCCCCCTCAACGTTCCCCTCCCCGCCTTCTCCCGCAACACCTTCTTGATCGCCTCAAACTGCCCCCTTACCACCTCCCTCTCCCCATAGAGCCCGAACTTCGCATTCCAATACCCCAGCCCCAGCTCCCTTTGCAACTCTTCGACCCTCCACTCGGGAATCGCGCCTTCACCCTTCCAAACATCCTCTCGGCGGCCCAGCATACCCAACCACTCGACGACATTGGACACGTACACCGTATTCGGCAGCGTGCCGTTCCTGCGGAGTGGGCCCAGGACGTCGACGATGGTGCTTACGTCGTCGATGTGCGGCATGGAGAAGGTGCACGCCATGTACGCCTGCGGGGCGGGTGTGAGCCAAATACCCATTTTGGTGACGATGCCGAGGTTGGACTGGAGGAAGAGGCCCTCTACGCTGGGGCCGAAGCTGAATTTGGAGAGGTGGCTGGAAGGCGAGGTGTCGACTGCGAACTGGCCGGTGCGGACGATGTCGCCGTCTGCGAGGATGGCTTCGAGGCCGCAGATGTGCTGGTGGTGGGAGGCGGTTGGGGTGAAGCCTGTGCCGCGGTCGAGGGTGTTTCCGATGACGGAGCCCCAGCCGAGGGAGGGGACGGAGGGCCAGAGGGGAGGTTGTGGTCGAGGCAGTGGTTGTAGAGGTCTGTGAAGGTGACGCCTGGTTCGACGACGGCGTAGGCGAATTTGGTGTTGACGGAGAGGATGCGGTTCATGCGGTGGAGGTCGAGGGCGAGGGAGCCGGTGACGCGGGGGGCGGGCCCGCCGTAGCTGGGGAGGGGTGTTAGCCCACGGTTTTGTGGAGGAATGATGAATAACAGCTTTTAAGATGAGAAGGGAAACATAAGCTGGATAGGACATGTAGTTTGAAGAGCACCGTTGGGAACACAATTTGACAACACATATGTAAAGAAGTAAAATTAAACGACCCAACGCACCCAAGGTTCTTGCCTCGTGAGAACGTCCACACTGGAATATCGTATTCATTCGAGATTGCCAACACTTCCCTCAACTCTTCAACATTCTTGGGTCGCACAGCCGCGGACGGCATCTTGCGCTCCCCTGATGATTCATGCAGCTCGTACGGGTCAATGTACTCGGTCAATGCCTCGCCCTGAAGCACCTGCGAGACGCCCACGACAGCCATGTAGCGCAGAATCGCCGCATCGAAGGCATATTGAGTGACACCTGGAGGTAAAACCCGCTGCAGAGGTACCGTTATTGAGTCTTTGAAAAGGTTGTAGTGCGTTGACTGGTACTCTTCATTGACATATGCGGGCGAGGGCGGCAAAGGCATGATGGGAAGATGACATTCAGCTAATGCATCAACAATTGGCAGAAGCGAGAGTTTTCTTTCTGTTTGAAAACAAATATGGAGAACTTGGGACGATGGGGCGCCAGAGCATTTCGAGTCTGTATCGCTAGCGTAGGCTTCCCCACATTGCGGAGAAGGTCCTCGGACCCCACATCCCCAATTTGGACATGTTGGGGGTGGATGAGATACGATGGCTGCTCTTGGCGTTTCGCGCGAGGATGACTTCGCAACCAGCCTCAGGAAGAGCCACCTGGATAATCTGTAGGGCACGTGACGGAGGAACGCTATGTTACACGAGAATTCGTATGCTCAGCCAAGACCCTCTTTTCAGCACGGTATCATCACTTGCCGCGTCAGCCCTACCGAGCAAAGCCAAGATGCAGAAAGCGGGTCCCAACACCTGAACCTAGGGTTCCACCGCAGCTGGGCTGGCCAACAATTAGTGCGTCCTCATAATGACCTCATCGGGCATGAGTGTGGACTGAGCGTAGAGACAAAAAACAAGATGCCACACGAGAAGGGCGTCGAACCAACAAATGGTGGTCGATCGCAGACGAGGACTAGCATAGACAATGGCAAGGCGAGTTAAAACAATGTACTGGTCCGTGAGCACTTGACAGACGAAGATACCGCGAGTGCCGTCCGTCTGGGGCCGCGTTCAAGCTCGGTGTCATGTTCACAAGTCAAGTTGCATCCATACGGGTCTGCTGAGATCATCCTGTCCGAGAACAACAGCCGAATCGGGCCGTATCGACCATGTACCGACGCGGTAAAGCTCCGGTCAGCAAGAGTATATCAAGAATAGAGAAGACAGGCAGTTGGAAGGTGCCACCTCAGCATGCGTCCGAAGGGGTGGCCATAAGCTGAGGTTTGCACCGCACCCCTGCCCTCATGATCCACGCTGTAAGCGGGCCAGGTGGGCATCTGTCACACATGTTGCAACCTTGGAATGTCCGGATGCGTGAGCCATCGGGCGCAATGGTCGTAAATACGATGGGTAAAGGTAGAGAGATTAGCTAAGCGGGCCAGCAAAGCAGGCGGCGCTGACAAGATTGCTCGTATGGGACGGGGGGCGGCATGTGGTAGCCGGCGAGAAGCCAGAGGACGAGGAAACGGTAGGAACGCAACGCTCGAGCCAGGGCCGAGGTGAGCGATGGCAAGGGCCGACGCCGCCTTGGCGGCCACTGGCCACGGTCGAGCTAGGCTGGGTTGAACTGAACCCGAGAACTGGACAGCCGGAGTCGCAGTCGCATCTGCGTTGCAGGACTTCCGAGGGGAAGGTTCGAACGGCGTCGCTTCGTGCCCACGGCGTGTGGATACGAGGCTGGCGGTTCACGGCTCCGAGTGCGATTGGGCTGGAGTGTGATGCCAGTACCGTGGGCCTGTATATTGCTCGGAAGGGGTTCATGCAGAGGCGTGACGGAGAGGGGCTTTCTTTGGTCGGCGAGCACTACTCGCAGGAGCACTCGCAGGAGCACGCACAGGAGCACGCACGAGCACGAACAGGAGCGTGCGGCATGTCCGTTCTGGGTCGAGGCGCAGTCAATCTCACGCGTGGTCCAGGGGCGTCAGCAATCGAGGGGGTTCCAGCATTGCCCTTGGGTTCCCCACGCCGTTGGGGTAGTGCTTGGAGATGCAGCGGCCAGCACGGGCTGCTGATAGGCCGCGGCCAGCCCTATCAGTATTCGAGTGGTAAGCTTCCCAGATGTCGAGGCAATCTGGTCTGAGTCAGCGGCCACAGGCAGCGTGGGTGAGTGCGCAAAAAACCTTAAGTGGACGACGTCGGCGTGGCAGGTGTTGTGCATTGCCGGCGATCCGTCAGACGAGGTCACGCTGGACGGCGGGCGGCCGGGGAGCGGGCGGCCTGGGGGCTTTGGAGGAGGCCGCTGGCGGTGGAGGTGGGTTGGTGCTCGCGGACGGCGACACAGAGGGTAAGCTGAGGTGGCCGGAAGGGTGTGGACGGGGGCAGACGCGGTGGAGGCAGGCGAGGGAGGCGAGGCAGGCGAGGGAGCAGCAGGTGAGGCAGGCAGGTGAGGTGGGTGAGGCAGATGAGGCCCGGGGCAGGTGAGGCCCGGGGCAGGTGAGGCCGGCGGCGGTGGGAAAGTAGGCAGGGCGGACGGGCGGTAGGCAGGCGGGCGGGAGGGGGAGTCGGGCTGGCTGGTAGGAAGGGCAGGTTAGGACGGCTGGAACTCAGGCACTCAGGCACTCAGGCGGGCGGGCAGACAGGCAGGCAGAGGGGGGTTGGGGGGTGCTATTATCTCTGCGCGTAGGTCGCTATAGCTGTATCTATAGCTGTATCTATACTATAGCCAGCCGCCGAGGGAGAAGCAGCGGGCGGCGGCGGCGGCGGCGGTGGGCGGTGGGCGGTGGGCAGCGGGCCGAGAGGGTCTCTTCCTACCCCCCATCGGCTCGGCTCGGCACCCCCCGAGGCCTGTCCTGTCCTGCCCTGCCCTGCGCACCCGCACTGCCCAAGCAGCAGCAGCAGCGGCGGCGGCGGCGGCGGCGGCAACCAGGCGGAGGACGGCGCTCCAGGGCTCCTCTGGTCTCTGCTCCCTCCAGGGCAGGGCCCTCTCTCGCCCAGCGTTTCCCCTCTGCATATGCTGCTGCAGCTCCCCTCCACCCCCCCGGTCACCCCCATGCAGGCTCCCACCCCCCAATTGGCGTGCCTGTGGGGTGGTGCTTCAGAGCGGCCACCATGGCGCGCGTCGCGTCGCTCTTGGGGCGGCACTCGAGCGCGCGCGTCCCTGGGACGTCGGCCCGCATCCTCCACCCAGGCTCTCCTCGTTGGCCTGCCTGTCATGTCTTGCCCGCTGGCTAAGCGCTCGACATGGCTCGACAGGGCCCGACATGGCTCGACATGGCCACCAAAGCCGTGTGGACGGCGCCCGCCTGTGATAGGTCGCGGAAGCACGCCTGCAGCCGTCGCAGTACGCTGTTACGCTTGGCACAGCGCCCTCGATTGAAACGTGCAAAATCTCCACGTCCCTCCTCAGCAATCCAGCTCCGTGATTTCATTGCTCTTCCGGACGTGATGCCAACAGCTGCAGCGCTCCAGTCTTTGCTTTTTGACGGCCCATCCCGAGCCTGAGCCCGCCCGTCGCTCCCACTCCCACTCCTCGTCCTCCACCACCACTACCTCCACCTCCACATATATCCCACCACCACTACCGCTACCGCTACCTACCACGCACCACACACCCACCACCACCACCACTACCACCACCACCCCCCCGCAGCCCGTCTACCCTGGACCGAGCTGCACCCCCTCTCCCACGCCACTGCCGACCTCCACCCGCAATTCACCACCCGTCCGCCCAGCAGGTGCTGCGCGCTCCCCCGGCCGACGGCCGCTCCAATGGCCGCGCTCAAGGGCGACCCCGACCGCCAGCATGCAAAGGGCTCCCGCGACAGCCTCCAGCGCGTCATGCGCGACTTTGAGGACCTGGTGGTGCGCTTCGAGACGGGCCTGCTGCGGTCGCTCGACGACGGGCGCACGGCGCGGCGGCGCGACGACGTGCGCCAGCACGCGTGCGAGCTCGCCATGGCCGAGCTCGCGGACAGGTACACCAGGCGGCAGATTCGCCGCTCGCTGTCAGCCGCAGAGGCCATGGGCCGCGCCGTCGAGCAGCAATTGCATGATGCCGGGACCCCGGCTTTTGATGACGACCTGCGCGCCATCCACCATGGTTACTTTCGGCTGTATTCAACCGAGCTCTTCGACATGCTTGGCCAGCCCACCGACCTGCGCCTCGGGACCGTGCGATTCCACCACCTGCAGTTGCAGCTGCAGGACGGCGAGATGGCGACGGTGACGTCCTCGTCCTCGTCCGAGTCGGAGTCGGAGTCGACATGGCGGTCCATGTCTGGCGACGCGGGCGTGTCGGTGGAGCTCGCGCTGGGCCAGCACTTCTTCGTCGCGGATTCGCTCGAGACGATGCCCTTCCATTCCTTCAAGGTGCCCCACCAGCCATCCCTGCAGAACCGTGGCATCCTCAGCAGGAAGCCCGACGACGCCGGCGCGTTTCCAGCCTACGACTCGTGGCTGCTGTTCACCTTCCTCGGCAACGGCTGCCTGAAGCTCGAGATCCCCATCGAGATGTGCGCCGACGTGTACGGCGGGCCGCTGCGGGGCCGCGAGAACGAGGAGGTGCATTTCTGGGGTGTGTTTGTCGACGACGACGCCCCGTAGTCGTGGGTTCGTTGGTTCGTTCGATCGATCGCGTTGCATGCCTGCATGCATGCATTGACTTGCCTGCCTGCCTGCCTGCCTGCTTGCTTGCTTCTCTGCTTGATTGCTGGCTGGCTGGCTGGCTCGTCTGCGTGCCTTGCATGGCTTTCAGGAGTTTGGCGCAACAACATATCACATCACATACATTTGGTGCGGCGGGCTGGATGGTTCTGGTTGCCAGCCCGCCCCGTGTTCTGTCTCCCCGGGCTCAGGGTGCGAAGGGGGCACACCGCACTCACGACTTTTACGAATTTCCTTCTGTCTGTCTGCAACATCCTTCTTTTTTTTTAACCATCTAGCTCTGATCTACCGAGCTTTATGTACGCGTGGCTTTGCGCGTGGCCGCTCTGACGGCCCCCATTTATTCAACATTTTTTTTTTTTTTACTTCTTCTTCTTTACCCCCATACCCATCAATCTATACCACGGGAAGCACGCCGCTGCTTCGCCCAAGCCACCGCTTCTACCCTTTGCTTCTGCGTTATTATTTTACGGATGGCTGTTTGTGTGTTTATATATCCATTTACTACCACTACTAAAAAACCTGGGGTCGGGGGGTTGGTTGGTTGGTTGGTTGGAAGGGTCGTTGTTGGTTGCAGGAAAGTTCTAGCATGGGACGTAGAAACGGCACGGAACGAGTACGTTTGTAGAGTCGGGGTGGATACACAGCACAATACAACGCAACGCACGCAAAGGTAGAAAGGGTCGCGAACTACTACTCGCAGGATCGCATATCAGTTCCAGGTTCCGTACCGCAATTCCACCTGGAAAGACACACATGTCCCGGCCGTCGCGTCGCGTCGCGTTGCGCCGCGGCGGTTGCATGCATGCATGTCAATTGATTACGCCAGCAGGCATCTTGTTTCGTGTTCTGCCATGATTTCCCCGTGCAACTCTGCATGCTGTGAGTTGTAATGTTGTTATTCAGAAACATGCGTCCGCCCCGCTGTGTGTGTAATTGTCCGCGCCAGACAGTCCGCCCCGGGGCCTCGTCTGACTAACACGAACGTGCCTGTATGTAGTAGCTACCTGCTTTCGGGCTCAACCTCGGGTCGAATGCGGGTGAGGCGCTCTCTTACTTGCTGCGTTTTTGACGCCTTGCAGAGGAGCCTTGCACTTTGTGCTTTGCGCACCTACCACATTTCAGTACCTGGGACGCTCCTTCCATGTATGTATGCTGCACATGAGACGCTCCTGCTATGCTGAACCTGGGACGCTCCTTCCCTACACTGTTGCGTCTGTGTCTATACCGCTCCTACCGTGCTCGTACCACGTACCTGGACCTGGGGCGCTCCTTCTGTGCTGTATTTGGAACGCTCCTTCCATACTGTATACATAACGTTACGCACATACCACGTGCCTGTACCTGTACCTAGGTACCTGTACGTGGACCTGAGGAACAAACGCTCATACACTTCTTCGCCCCGGGGCCCCGCCTGTCCACCATCACGCTCGTTTACAACTGCTACGCCTGGGCCTGCACACTGTACCACCCTTGCACAACGGTCATACAAAAGTACGCACGCACTCGGTTTGTTTCCGTCCACGGCAATTCAAGCGACACGCAGCACACGCAGCACGCGCAGCACACTCAGATAAACACAGCCTCACCCAGCATCCGCCTTACATACATACATACACACATACATACGAACGATGCAACACACCCCTGCAAGCTACCTATCTGACCATCACGATCGTTCCTTCCTTCGTCTCAGCTGCTGTCCTACCCCTGCACTCATCTCACACGAGCGTCATTCTACGCTAGACGGAAGTGTGTGTCGCTATACCATCGATCGGTCCGTGGAGATTGAGGAAATTCCACGGAGATTTCGCGGCGATTAGATACGTGCTGTGATGGAGGGTACGGTTGCGAGACGCGAGGGTGCTTCTTTGGGGGATGCAGTTGTGGATGGAATGGTGATTGGAGTTGGGGATGGCGCTGGAGTGAGGGAGGCGAAGGAGGGCTGGGTTTCGGAGTTTTGGAGGGTGGAGATGGTGGTTAGTGGGAGGAGGACGAAGGGGAGGAGAGGAGGGGAGAAGAGGAGGTTGGGGATGGGGAGGAAGGAGTGAGAGGCGTGGTGGGGAGCATGGTGGAAAGAGAATTGGGAGGAGGACAAAGGAAAAATGGTGTAGATGATAGGTGGAGGTAAAGTGTGGATTAGGGTGGTCGGATGTTGTAATACGTGGGTGAGCGAATGAGGAATTGCCTCTCGTGCACGAAGAGGTGTAAACGAGAAGGATATAGTCATGTTGCTCGGTAAATTTGATGGCATGCATCGATCAGGCCTGAGGGTATAACAGCACGTGGTCAATACATAGCGAGCATACATACACCCACTATTTCCCCACACGTTCCCAGCAGGATGGCGGTCCAGAGTTTGAGGTCGAGAATGTCTGATAAACCACGATGTTGTTCCCATGATTTCCAAGTGTGTCTGAGAACCCACTATAGAAATTCCAGCCAGTGTTCCCTCGCACAGCATTACCTCTCTGTACACGCCACCCCATACACAAACCTGACTGGCCTCACTATCCAAAACACAGTACACCCATCCCAAGCCTACCCTCGCCAAACCACTCTCGAGACCACACTTCACCCCTGGCCAAAAATCCCTAGCGCCTCCCGTTTGCCTCGCCCGTCTCTCACCTGCACGCAACAGCCACGTGACCCACACACCGGAGCCCGCCTCGAGTATATATCGCGCCTCACCACAACCCTCCCTCCTTCCCCCCAGGTACCCACAAGCAACTCCACCTCCAGCACACGCGCCCCGCGCCCCGCTCCCCACAGCAGCAACAGCAACAGCAACCACAACCACAACCACAACATCAGCCGAGTACAACCTCGCACCCACAGCACCCGCAACACCCGCAACACCACCACACCACCACAATGTCGGGCATCGACCTCGACTGGGACCTCCCAGATCTCCCTGCGTACGCGGGTACAACCGCGAACGCGCCGCCGCCTCGCATAAGCGAGGTGGAGCGTCTGAGGCTGGCGGAGAAGCGGGCGGAGAGGGCGGAGAGGCGGGCGGAGAAGCGGGCGGAGAGACAGGCGAGGAAGAGGGAGAGGGGTATAGGTAAGTGCATACGTACATACATATATACATATATGCCCGGACAGCGTGGTGTCAGGTGCTGGGTGGACTTTTCTTTTCTTTTCTTTTCTTTTTTTTGTCTTCGCGGTGGGAAGCTGGGATGAATCGGGATTGAGGCTGACACGTGTGTTTTGGTAAAGAGAGGAGTAGGAGATGGAGGGCGAAGAAGGCGGCGGAGAGGGAGCAGGCGGAGAAGGAGGCGGAAAAGGAGGGGCAGGAGGAGAGGAAGAGGGACTTTTTCGAGGAGTTGGCGTTGAGGCCGAAGCTGGTAGACGGGGAGGAAGAAGATGAGGAAGAGGGAGAGGAAGAGGAAGAGGAAATGGCTCGAGTGGAGCAGCAGAGCGGATTCTTTGAGAATCTGGTGTTGAGGCCCAAACGGGTTGGGGAGGGAGAGGAGGAGGGACCGGCTCGTGTGCAGTATCAGAGTCGGTTTTTCGACAATTTGTCTATCAGGCCGAGGGCGGCTGAGGGGACTCGGGCTGGTGGAGAGGAGGACGAGAGAGAGGGAGGTGAGGCGTCTGGGGTTGCTTCGGTGGAGGGGGAAAAGATCAATTTTCATTAGGGAGCGTGATGGGGGGAGTTCTTCGTGTGTGAGGTGGGGGTGGATTCGAGATGCGAAGGAGGATGGCAACGAGTGAGGCGGGACTTTGGGTCATGGGCAGCAGATTTGGCTTCCCGAGTGTATGATAGTGCTAGATACCAAGTCTGTTTACACCCCAGCCTCCTCTTAGTGTACTCTCGCTGTTGTGTTACTATCCCAGGGTCAGGTCGAGTCATGACAACATTGCCTCGACACCTCGATATCGTGCAACGCGCACTTCTTTCACGTTAACCGCATACCAGTGAGAACCCGAGCTCATATACGCACACTGAAGATTCCACGCCGAGAAATCTCGCTGTGGTTGGTACGACAACCTGGCCTGCTTTCTCTCACCTGCACTCTGCCCTTGTTTGTTGCGCTGCCACCCACTCACTTCACACAACAAACCTCGCCCTCCCTCATTTTTCCTCTGCGCAACCGCACAACCGCCACGGCAACTCCTTCTGCACGGCGCTCGCACACAATCTTCGCGGTGGTCCCACGTATCGGATTCCCGTTTCTACATACAAGGTACGTACGCGTCGAACTCTGCTCAATCGCCGACGACGTAGCTAACCCGACCGCAGTCTATTTTGCAGTGCCTCCAGCAGCCCTTGCGGTCGGCACGCGACACCGTCGTCGCGAGAAAAGCGCAAGACCGACATCGCGCTCGTATACATATAGCACGCGTAGAACCAAGCGCAAGGTACGTGGTGACACAAAGACACGAGAGGAAAATCTAACATCTCGCAGAGCGCCACTTGCAGCCATGCCGCCATTCGGCCTGTACGCAATGCCGCGCAACCACCTCTACGGTGGGCGGACCAAGCCGAAGCTCTTCAATACGAATGACTTCAAAGAAGAGGAAGTGGAAGTGGATCGCGCCGCTGACTTGAATCCCACCACGCCCACCGGGATGGATGGTACGACTGACTCCTTTCCTGCCGCTGTGGAGGCCGGGAAGAAGAAGAAGGCAGACAAGGCGGCGAGGAAGGAGAAGAAGAAGGGAGAGGGGCTTGATAGGAACGCGGAGCTTGAGCGCCTGCTTACCAGTTCGGTGGATCGCGCTGGCGGTGATGCGTCTTCTAATAAGAAGAAAAAGAAGGATAAGGCGAAGAATCGGCGCTCTGAGGGGGCTGCGGGTGAGATGAGTGAAGTCTTTCAAAGCACGCCTGCTGCACTTGTGTCGGCGAAGAAGGCGCAGAAGAACGGCTCTGAGAAGAAGACTGCCTTTGAGAAGAAGCCCGCCTCTGAGAAGAAGCCTATCTCCGAGAAGAAACCTGCCTCCGAGAAGAAGCGCAAGCGGGAGAGCGAGGTCCACAGCGAGGCGGCCAGCACTCAATTGCTCAACGAGGAGTACCTCGCTAACCAGAAACTGCCGGCCATCGTGCTGGAGTCCCTGCGTAACTTCGCCTCGCCTGCTCCAATTCCAGAGCCGTCGACTCTGGAGCCGACCCAACCTTCGAAGAAGAAGCCGAAGACGAAGCGCAAGAGTGAGGGCGAAGGTGATGTCCCGAAAGTCAAGAAACCGAGGCGCAAGAGCGAAGTAGAGACACCGATCGTTAAGCTCGATGCAGCCGAGCATGCTCCTGTGCCATCGGATTGGATCGACGGCACTGATGAGAAAGCTGTCAAGACGCAGAAGAGTGCGCAAGTAGGTGTGGCTCAGAAAGATGCCGCTGCTACCGTAAGCTCGGTCTTTACTTCGAAGAAGACACCCGTTCCGTTGCCCCAGATTTCGCAGAAGTCGTTCAAGATCATGGGCCGGGCTCAGAAGCAGAACGTAGATGAGGGATACACCAGCGAGATCGTGATGGTTCCGGAGACACCACCCTCCCACCTCTCGAAGAAGTCGCACTTGTTCTTCCCGCAAAACGACACAAAGGGCACTGCGGCCTCCAAGAAGACATCAAAGATCGACCAGCAGCTCATCTCTTCCCCAACGCCGCCTGCTAACCCTCCCACCTCATCCCTTGCCTCCCCGGAGCTCGGCAGATCAAAAATAGTCCCCAAGCTCCCCTCCATCCCCAACGCCCTCACAGACGCCAACCTCCGAAGCTTCAAGGAGCCCCTAAACTCAGACTCCAAACCGCGTCCTCGCACGAAATCCGGCGCTTCAACCAGCAGCTCGATCCGGACCTCCTCGGCTTCAATGAGCATCCAAGAGGCCTTCGCCCGCGTCGGCAAACCGTACATCCGCTCCGCCGCCTCGAACGACCCCTTCACCACCAGTGCCAGCGCCGAAAAGCCCAAGAAGAAGGCCAGCCACGCCCGCGAGGAAGCCCCCTCGAGGTGTTCAAAGATAAGTTCCACGAGGTGCAGAAGGCCGTCGAGTGGGACGCGGAGGATAACTACCTGAAGGCGTATCTCGAGTGGGACGCTGCGCACCGCGGCGTGGAGCCCCTCTGCCTGCACAAGATGACGGGGTGCACCGCGAAGCGCGAGGCCCTCCTTCGGGCGAGCGTGGAGCAAGGGATGCCGATCCCGTCGCAGCTGGACACGCCTCCGGGGGACATCGAGAAGGTACGCGGTGCGGTTGCGGAGGCGGAGCGCGCGGAGGACCTCCTGATGCTCGCGACGAAGGCGCGTGTTCCCATCCCTCTGGGCCACATCTCGGGTCGCTGGACGCTGTACTGCCCGACGTACGCGGCGGCGCATTTCGACAAGTACGGGTACGGATCGCGGACTCTGGTCATCTCGTCGATTGCGGGGTTCCGGTCGCACTCGTTCACGGCGCGGTTGCAGTTGCCGCCGAGGACGATGTCGTTCGCGCTGATGATGTTTACGCCGCCGCCGCATGCGTCGTTTCGGGCGACGACGATCAAGACGGCGAGCGAGGGGTATGCGGTGGAGGTGGTGTTCTTGGGGAATGGTTATTTGCAGATGCGGCTTGATTTGGGGTTGATGTTGCAGGGGAAGTCGACGGAGAAGGCGGAGGGGGAGGGCCGATGGAGTTCATTGGGGTGCATGAGAAGGCTATGGCGTGGTGGGGTGGGGAGGAGGGAGGAGTGGAGGATGTGGAGAGGGAGGGGAAGAGGATGTTTAGGAAGTATGATGGGGAGTGATTGTGGGAATGGTAGAGGGAATGGGAATGGGGACGAGACGGGTACTAGTTAGGACTATTGTGGTACGATGATTGGGAATCCTTTGAGGTGCTGGTCTCTGGGTCAATGGAGATTGATGGAATGAGGAACAATTCCTGGTCACACAGCGTAATCGGCGCACTGATTACGCGATTTGGCTGGGGAGACGGTTTCCTTTGATGGATAGTTGTATGAGCCTGGCTTTTACGGTGTTTGTATAGTCATGGTTGTAGCAATAATCTGGGCAAATGGGTATATCAAGTCTGGGGGCAAAATACTGCTCTCTGGCTTTATGGGCTACGAATCCTTGTTCTTTCCACGCGGTGAAGGTCTTCTTGATTAGCAAACATAGAAACATAATGAACAGTGTTTTTTCTTTCGGTCTTACTTTCGTTTTATGAGATAGTGTCTGGTAGACATTATTGAGAGTATGCTCTTCGAAATATTACAAGGGTCATCAAGACGTCCAGAATACGTCTAGCCCTATTTGTTTACTGTCAAATTTTCGCCGGAAGCATGATTGCGATACCTTATCTTACAATCCTATAAATCGATTCGATGTTACTTTTGCCGTGAGCTAATGCACCAAGTAGCGGTCAGCCCTGGTCGCGGCTTTACACACACCGATGTAGAGCCCAGCTCTGCGCTACCCCGCTATCAACAACAACCGAAAGTGAGTAAGAGCCTGAGCTTGTTTACGCCCTTTTGCATTGGCAAAGTAAGATTCACGTCCCCTTTACGATAATGAGCGGCGATTAACCCACAAAATATATTGTTGCAAATTGCCGGCTGCGGATTGCAGGGACAGATTTCGCCAATGCTCCGGCAGTGTAGATATCATCCCAATTGGCTGTTGGAATAACGACACGTTGAACAGGGACATACGTGCGTACGAGTTTGTAGTGACATTTATGGGAGGTGCAGTATGTTAAGCCTTGTTGTTAGACATAGTTTCTTGCAGCAAATAATTAGTTCGCGTTATGTGGCAGCGCAATTCTATCACCGTTTCCTTGCTCACTTTACCAATATGGTTCACATCGGCTATCCAAGTAAAACGGTCCATCTCTGAGATATCCACGCAATATGACTACATCATAGCTGGAGGAGGGACGTCTGGACTCACCGTCGCAGACAGATTGACAGCTGCGTTTCCTTCGCGCTCCGTCCTCGTTGTGGAATATGGTCAGCTGGCGAACGGCACCAATGTCCAGCGCCCCGCAGTTGGTGTACGGACACCAGATCTCATCTTCAACATCACGTCGGAGTCGGAGCCGGGACTCAATGGCAAGCGCTTTCAAGCGATAGTGGGGAAGGTGGTCGGTGGGTGCTCAGCAATCAACGCGCAGATGCTCGATCGAGGTAGCGCAGCGGACTATGATGCTTGGGCGGAAGTCGCTGGGGACGAGTATGCAGAGGCGGGGTGGAATTGGGATGGGTTGTTGCCGTACTTCAAAAAGGTATGTGGGAGTGACTCGAAATAGAATTCAGCAGCTGAAATAAACAGAGCGTAACTTTTACGCCTCCGCCCATGGCTTACGTAGACAGCTACGGATATACTTATGACATTGATGCTGCGTACGGAGGTAATGGCGGCATTCAAGCAAGCTTTCCGCCATTTCAATGGCCCACTGAAAGTAAGTATTTATATCTATCATTCCGTGCTAAACCTGGTGATATCTAGCCACTTCATAGTGCTGGTAAACAATTCCATGATGAAGATAACTGATGCTTCACAGAGGTCTTTAGAGGTGCTTGGAAAGATCTTGGCGCGCCAGTACAAAAGGAGGCAGCAGGTGGTTCTGCATTCGGTGTCATCTGGCTCCCAAGCTCTCAAGATCCAAAGACGCAGACACGCTCGTATGCTAGAACCGGCCACTATGACCCTGCTGCTGAACGCCTCAATTTCCATATTCTCCTCGGTCACAAAGTAACAGAAGTCATTTTGGAGAAGACCGGCGAGGAAGACCAAAAATACAATGCCCGTGGCGTGAGAGTACTGCCTGTTGCCGGAACTAATGTAACCACATTGGACATTGTCAGTGTCGAGGAAGTGATCCTTGCTTCTGGAGCCATACATACCCCAGGTATTTTGCAGAGAAGTGGGGTCGGACCAGCGGATGTTCTGGACGCGGCAAACATCGACGTCAAGATAGAGCTTCCTGGTGTGGGGCAAAACTTTCAGGATCACCCTTACACCAACTTGTCTTACACTTGTGAGTGGATTCGATACTGAAGATTATCACATTACTCATATCTTCATAGTCAACACCAGCCTAGCAAATCCGACGGATATAGTGCTGAATCAGACCCTCAAGAAAGAAGCAACTGAGCAATACGAGAAGGAACTAAAAGGTAAAATTAACGGGAACTTCCTGTTTTACAACACGAGCTGACATAATCTAGGGCCTCTCACGCTCAGCGGTGGTAATAGTGGTGCTTTCTTGCCTTTATCGCTGCTCACTAACAAAACGGCGGCGTTGATCGGCGATATTTCGTCAGCCGATCCTGGACTATATCTACCTAGCAAAACCGATGCATCCCTTCTCGAGGGCTATGTAAACCAACTCGATTCTCTCAAGAATCTTCTCTCTTCGAGCGAGGCTGCCACATTCGAATATCCCATTGGCACTGGTGCGATGATGGCATTGCTCAAACCTCTATCACGCGGCCATGTAAACATCGACCCTGTTGATCCCCTCGCCGAGCCGCACATCAACTACCGCGCCTTCTCACACCCCATAGATATGGCCATCTTCGTGGAAGGTGTCAAGGTTTTCCGTCGCCTCTATGACACGCCTTCAGCGAAGGTACTAGGGGCTGTGGAGGTCGCGCCGGGGGAATCGGTACAGACCAACGAGCAATGGGAGGAGTGGTTACAAAACAAGATCTTACCGAGTTTCTATCACCCGGTTGGAACAGCGAGCTTGGGTCCTAGAAACAAGGGTGGGGTGGTGGGTCCAGACTTGAAAGTACACGGGGTGAATGCTTTGCGCGTTATCGATGCGAGTATTATGCCACTGATTCCTGGTACACATACGAGTTCGACGGTGTATGCTATTGCCGAAAAGGCAGCTGATATCATAATTCGAGATAGCGAGAAAGGGGATGCGGATTTCTAAGAGCCAGCGATACAAAAGTAGTTGAAGATAGGGGAGATTCATTCTTCCAGTTGAATAAGATGGCGCAGGTCGAAGAGTATTTTTCACCATGGAAATATGATGTGAATAGGAATTATCGTCCAGTTGTAGGGAAACAAAGAAAACAATCGGAATACAGGCTGACTGATACTTCACACCCAGACTGCTAAAGAGGTACCGTGGCTAGGGTCAAAACCATCGCCAGAAATCACCAGCAACCAGTTACTCGTGTGGTTTGCAAGGTTGACCTTTCAAGCTACCTGGTCTTGGCGTTCACCATGAGGGAAGGTACGCCTTGACCAAACGTTATCAACACCCTCGCAGCCTTTAAATACACGGTTTTTCTTGGTAGTTCTGTCTGTCTGCCCATCTCTCACCCACGTAGACAAAAACTCTCAACTTACAATCCCGCCACTCACTATGAAGTGTTTAGCCGTACTTTGCACCTTCCTGCTACTCTCGGTGTCGGCTCTACGTTCTAGTAGTGACGGGCCCAACGGCACTGTGGCTCATTCATCGTCTGAATATCTAGAAAAACGATTCATCGAGAGCAATCTTGCAGACACTGACGAATGGACGAAAAATGTAAATCGCGGGGTTAAGCTTCTCAAGGGTATGCATGGTTCCAACGCCGAGGCAGGCGCCCTCTACGGGCACGAGACTGCGCAAAGCATATTCGACGGTGATTGCAAGGATTCTTTCGATATATGGAATTATCAGGATGACACAGAAGCCTTGCAAGAGCGTAACGACAAGGAGTGTGACTTTGACAAAGCCAATATCAAAGCGGCCATGGATGAACTTGGTAGGTCACAGAGAGTATGAAAGAGAAGAATCGATTAACTTGATGTGCAGATTTGACAGTAAAGTCTTGGAAGAATGGCGGTTTCAATCGCTGCTTTGAGGCCAAGCATGAAGATGGTCCACGGTCATACAAGGGAGACAAGTGTAAGCTAAAGAACTTAACAACACTATCTTTGCGAGCATACTTTCAGACTAACATCGTGCGTATAGATTCTGTTTGTAATAGAGAGTACCGAGTGAGTGTATCGAGTAGTCCTGTTCCAAAAGCTCTCTCACTAATACCGCAACAGGAAACCGGTGCTAGGTTTTTGATAGGTGTCAACCCCCAGGGTGGCGCCATCTTCTGGAAATCACGCCTCAGCCCCGAGTCTCAAGCGCGAATTCGCTGGAACACGGATGTTATACGATCGGTCGACATGCCCCTCCTTCGCGCAAGCTCAGATGTAACTTGGTGCTTCTGGAATCGCGCTCAAGCGGACCCTGGAAACGGTGGCATACGTCATATCAAGTACTTCATCGTTGCAAATCTGGTGAACTCGGAGACTCAACGTCTGGTTAAACGGGCTGTGGCTAGCTTGGGCAAAGAAGAACCGGATAACTGGCCTGGAAATGACTTTAGCACTGATACGGAGGAAGGACAAGCTTTATTAGGTGTGTTCTGCTGATGTTATCATCTTGAATATACTAATAGTTTATTAGGATCTCCCAACGGTCGAGCCGCAGGTTACTTTTTAATGCAACACAAGGATCAACTTGGAGGCAACAAGTTCATATCCAAAGTCCGAGTTGCATTCATTCCCGGACAGGCTCCTTGGGTGGTATACTACGTGTCGGATCCAACTCATTAAGATCGCTTGTAGCTACCCACGAAATCACGGGTACGCACATGCAGTTTCGTGATAGAAGCATCACTGCAGGCTTAGGTACTATTTACAGTGAACAAATACAATTTAAGTGAGATTTAAATGAGTTCTCCTACACTTATTCTACAGAGAACACGATGATAGAGATGTTATAGTTATAGCGAGGCTCAGCCTCAGCCCCGAGCCTAGAGTTGCTCACGTGATCGTTGTCTAGCTGGAGGTCAGGTGCAAAAGTACCCAGGTGCAGGTGTCCATGTGGTCATCAAATATCCCCTTGTATTTATACGTTATTACGAGCTTTTACCTTTCTTCTCACTGGGTGGCATATATTTGATGGATATCAAGTTTTCGATGCAATACGAGCCTCAAGAGCTTAATCAGCCTGCACGTGACGTCAGACATGCAGGTGTGAAGGGGTTGTTTTGGGGGCCAGAAACGGTGGATGCCTAGTTCCCCTCATTCCTAACAAGACATAAAAGTATCAACTACACCAAAAACCCCTTCCTTTTGAAACCCATGGATCCACTTTCCATTGCCGGGAGCGTGGTAGGGCTTACGGCAACATGTTTGCAGACAGCCAAGGCTCTTCACGATCTCAAAGACAGGTTCAAATATGCCGACATCACTATCGCCGCGATATGCACCGAAACTACCATCATATCAGTGTCTCTCTCTCGAATACAGAGCTCCATGCTTACTGATGCAAGCAAGCTGGGAGAAAAGTTGCAAGAAGGCGGCCTCAGCTCGACCCTCGATGCAGCTTTGACTGGCTGTTACGTGGTCTTCGATGTGCTCCAATCTGAAATCAACAAGCTGGCCGATCTGAACAATATAGCAAATCCCGAGCCCTTGAAATTCAAAGGCAAGGCCAAGTTAATTTGGAACGAGAGTCTCATGCAGGAGCTTCTAGGGCAACTACGGGGCTTGCAGACCTCTCTCACCTTGCTGCTTCAGCTCCTCACTACGTGAGTGAAACTTTGCTCTATAAAAAACCTAAAAGCTCACGAGGAGAATAGTGATACAATGGCAGAACTAAAGCAGATGATGGATGTGAATGTGACCGTGTTGTCGAAAGTTGTGGAAAGAACTAGGCGTTTCCGCAGCTCAAATCAATCCCAGGCCCCAGAATCCATTTTTGACATGTCTTTTACAACATTGAGTATTCATCAGGGTGAAAACTCTTCGGTATTTAGTAATACCATGTTTCAGTTCGATGACGAGATCATCAATTCTCAAGCATATCGCAGAACACTGGCAAGAGCTTACGCCGCCATCAATGAAAGATCAGAAGAAGACACGGTCGATTCATCAGAAGTCGGGAAACCTAAATCACAAGGATTGGATGAAATGGACTCTGTAGCCTCCGTTGGTTCCTCACATACAGCTCTTGATTCGAATATCGTAGAACCATCTCCACGAAGTCCTGAGAACGGTGAGATCTCGACAGAGATACCCAATTTCGAAGAATCCATAGAAAGGTTCCTGAAATTTGAGAGCATTTACACGGTACCTATGCCGGAGTGGGCGGAACAGTGGAAGATGGGACGTCAAGAAATATCAGGGGTTCCCAAAAAACAAATGGAACGTCAGTTTATCATTCACGAGATCATACAGACAGAGAGGAGGTATCTGAAGCATCTACTAGTGCTCAGATATCTTTACAAGCATCGATGGTTGTTGGCCTTAGGTCCTGAACGTTGGGATACAGAGAAGATGACTAATGGCTTTCCCGGAGGCGAAGAAATCTTTCAGGTGAACAAGAAGCACCTTTACGAACCACTCCTGGCTCGACAAGCCTCACAAGGACCATGGATATTGTCAATTGCTGATATCTTCGAACATTGGATATCCGTGTCCGCACCTGCATACTTGGACTATTCGAATAAATACACGAATTATCATGAATCGATAGCTAGTACATCACGCAATAATGCTACGTTTTCGCACTTTCTTGACCAGACACGGGATCTCAACATCTGTGAGCGATTGGACTGGACTACTTATTTAAAAGCCCCGATAACCCGGCTACAGCGATATTGTCTTTTGCTCGAGGTCATGTTGAAGAATAGCGATAGGCAGAATCTAGCGCTCGAATGTGACAGGATTCAAAACGTAATAAGCTCCTTGCGTGCTTGTTGCATTAACTACGATGGAATTATCAGCGAAAACAGAAAATCGATGACGATTGAACGCTTGAACTCCATGATGGTATCAGACAGCAGTCTCATACCTCCTGATGCAGAAATTCTCCTCGATATGCAGTTGAAGCTCAAAAGACGCACCCTTGATAGCTCTATTCCTGTTCAGTTGATCATGTATCGGTCCAAAGATAGGCTGAAGACTTTCTTGTTTAAGTATTCTATCTCCATCGTCAGCCCTGTAGGAGCAAGGCTAGAACCCCATGATACAGTAAGACAGGATTTCTTTTCTTCCCACAAATCTTCGATTGTTCTATTTCGAATTTATCCAAAGCTAACACCATGCAAAGATTGGCCCATTGGCACACATACAAACCTCCGTGAGGCGGACGAGATCGATGACAGAAGTCCTTGAGGTTACTTTAGAAAGTATTTACGAGCTTCCCCCTGGAGATTGGCTGGTTTCCATTCCGAGGTTGAATTGGAAAACTTCCGGGAGTGTATGAAACTTTTGATATTTGTTCCTGGATCATGACCACAAGGACTTCGAATGGAAATAGACTAGTTGAACATCCCAATTTTGTCGCATGTACAATTCAAGCTAGGCAGTAAATCGAAATCGTGGAGTCCGGATGGAAATATTCTACCAGTTTCACTATGCATGGACTTAGATTCTATCTTCCCATAATTCAGAAAGCTCGTCCAAGAAAACGAAATGACCAGATTGTCAACGTTCTTTCGGAGGAGCGATCGATGACGACAGAGTGTACAGGTAACGTCAAATCTCAACCTCACATTGGTCGTCATCAACTACCACACACATCAATTTAGAAAACAATATGCCGCGTCGCTTAGATGCGGGGCGTGTGACACCGAGTACCTGCATGAGCCAAGAACCAATGCTTTGGTAACAACGTAGTCATCGCATGCTTGCAAATGAAAACGCCCGGTAAGTAGGGCTTATCCTGTTTTAATCGGTGTAGCTCCGGCTAAAGTCTCGACAGCTTTTTCATCTACGATCCGTGCTAGCGCGCATATCTTATAGCTGCTGTAGGGTACGTTTTTTGTATTTATAGTTGTTCATGAAGAACCTAGCATATCAGAGATTCTTGTGACTTGGCTCGGCGGCCGCATTACTATGAAGCTCTTTGGTCTTTACATATCGCTGGCTGCAATTCAGCATGCAGCAGGTGCGACATCGGCAAACTTCCAGCGTGCATCAACAGAATATGCAGCTAATGAAACAAACACGTACGATTATATCGTAACAGGATCGGGTCCAGGTGGTGGTAAGTAGTTCGACCTCAATGCAATCATTCGAAAGGGACTAATCGTGAATCTAACCCCCCAGGCACCATTGCCGTCAACCTTGCACGTGCTGGTTACTCTGTACTCTTGATAGAAGCGGGCAATGACGATTCGAATGACATCACCACACAGATTCTCAGTCTCAATCCGTCCCCTTCCGTAAGCTGGAGCTTCTTCGTAAAGCATAGCGACGATCTGGAGCGAGCAAAGCGATACAACTTGATGGTCTGGAGATTATCTAATGGAGAGCTGTGGGTCGGCCGAGATCCCACTGTCGAAGGGCATCGTGGTGCAGTAAGACTCGGTGTCTTTTACCCGCGAGGAGCAACGCTAGGTGGAAGCGCCATCGTGAACGCAGCTGCGACTTTTCTGCCGAGCGACAGCGATTGGGACTATTTCGATAAAGGTGTCGGCGACGGTATATGGAGGTTCGAGATTTTCATCCATTGGGTCATGAAATGTGCTAATTGATTGCAGCGCAAAAGATATGCGGCGCATCTTCGAGAAAATCGAACACAACAACTACCTGGAAAACGGAACACCAGGACATGGATTCAATGGCTGGCTGCAGACAAACATTGGGGACAGAGCCCGATATTCCATGGATAGTCCCAGGATCAAGGTCATCCAGGCAGCATTGAGACTTCTTGGAAAGGACCCAACCAAGGTCATCGATTATCTAGTCAGCGACGCAAATTTCTTGAGTCCTAAGCGAGACAAGACCCAGGGGCTTTTTGCACTGCCGTTCCATGTTACCAAAACATGGAAGCGGTTCAGCCCGCGTGATCGCATCCTCGCGACGCGCAGCGAGAGACAGGAAGATGGGACGCTCAAATATCCTTTGCACCTTCAGTTAAACTCGCTTACAACAAAGGTGCTATTTGATAATGGCGCTGAAGATGTGAAGCCAAAAGCAATTGGTGTTGAGTATCTAGAAGGTGCATCAGTTTACAAAGGCGATGCTCGTAACAACGGCACGCGAGGTACTAAGGGTCGAGCATTCGCCCGAAAAGAAGTTATCGTTTCTGGTGGTACTTTTAATTCACCACAGATTTTGCAGCTTTCGGGCGTGGGGCCAAAAGAGCTGCTAGAAAAGCACGGTATACCTGTTGTCGTGGATCTTCCTGGAGTTGGTCGCAATTTGCAAGAAAACTGTAAGCCTTGCACTTCACTAGTTTGAAGTGTATGCTGACCAGACGATAGACGAGATGCCAGTTGTCGGATTAGCAAATCAACGAATGTTGGACCCGGTCGACCCAGATGCGCCAAAGTGCACGTCCGGTGCTCCTGGAGATCCATGTGTCGAGCTCTGGAAGCAAGGAAAGGGACCATATGCACGCGCAGGTGGGAACTCATACTGCGTTGTACTTAAGTCAAACCACTCTCTCGATGGAGAACGCGACATGCTCCTGTTTTCCATACCAGGCTCAGCATTCCGTGGGTTCAAGCCGGCCACGAAACAAAACTTCACCAACCCACCCGAGACAACATCCTGGTCGACAGTGAAAATGCATACTCAGAACCGTGCTGGATATATTCGGATCCAGTCTGCAGACCCTCGAGAAGTGCCAGAGATCAACTTCAATCATTTCGCAGAAGGCGCAGATACAGATGTTGGGGCTATTCTAGATACTGTTTCGTTTGGTCGGAGGACCTTTTTCACCACGGAGGCCCCTGTAGGACCGGTGACGCCCAAGGAGCCACCGTGCCCGACGGCTGAAATTCAGGAGGACGGATATTGCAAAGATGCTGGACCCGACAAGCAGTGGATCCAAGATCAAATCTTTGGCCACCACCCAACAAGCTCCAATTCGGTGGGTCCAGAAAGTAATCCGTTGGCGGTGTTGGATACAAGATTGAGAGTCCGGGGAGTAGAGCGGCTGAGGGTGGTTGACGCAAGCGCATTTCCACGGCTTCCAGGAGCATTCCCAGCTGTTGCTACGTTCATGCTGAGCGAAAAAGCCTCCGAGCTAGTTCTAGCAGATGCAGAGAGTTTTTAGTCAATTCATAGAAGAATGAGGGGATGAATCAGCGAAACTTTATCTAAGTGCACGTGATAATGATGTATCCGCTAGGTCCTTATGATAATAGTTGAGCGACTGATGGTGGTGATAACGATGTATCCATGGGTCCGAGCGGTGGGTTAAGATATTTATTACTAATAGGAGATCTAGAACTTTGGAAATTTCTAATAATTGCTCCTCTTCAGATGCTGTTGCGAGCGTAGCGCTCCTTCAGCCCCAGCCACCCCAGCCTCATCCTCGCCTCTGCGTTTGCTATAATATCGACAGCTGGCTCCATACATGTTCAAAAAGGCACTCATAGCATCTGGGTTCAACTGGCCCAAGCGAGGCCTTATTTATTGATTTCAGTCTTGTAGTCCCGCGCAGAAAACCTGTCGTGGTCGACAATTAGCACCAAGTGCGCCCCTGTGCAGCCGAATTCCAGATCGATCGACATTACGCTGCATAGAGCTCTTTCGGGCTCAGATCTGGGCACAGTATGCCTCTTCTTCCGAAATGGAGCCTTACTTCGTCTATGTAATCACATTGCGAGAACGATGGATGCTAGATTTTATGAACCAGGTTACCGACAAAGAAGATTGGACGAGCCAAGTCCATGATGAGAAAATTATTGCACAATGGAAAGAAGAAGTAACTGGGCGATCTTGGGACCACAATTGGGCCCATGCTGGAAATTATCGCGCTGCAGCAGTGGGGGCGAACAGGGACCCCACAATGACTTTACCGATGAGATGTTTCAGTATGTGAGTTCAGCATCATTCGACTATGAAGTACTGCGGACTAAACATGATAGTGTATCGACGAATTGCAAGAAAAGGCGAAGACATACGAAGAATTCTCCGTCATCCCCATCTTTGACGCTCCCTCCTGTATACTCAAGTCGGACAAGGTCATCTCGAACACGCTACAAGAGAGACTCAAAGAGGCTATCACACATTTAGAAGATATTCCCAAGGATCAACAAGATTGGTATCCGGACTCTAGCGAAAGAATGCTGTACTTGGTGCATCCTTCACTATTCCCGCTTGTGAGTATGCGATCTCGAGTCCGTGGGTCCAATGACCTTCACGTGGACGATTGTCTCCGAGAACTCGGTAGCGGCGACATAGAATCGTTAAGTACGAATTATTACGAACAATGGCTTCCAAGCGATATCACGTTCCCGGATCAGGAGCACGCAAAGATCTTCTCATACATCAACAATCTTCATCCGCGCGATCACAAACATCTATACTTGATCCTGGAAGAGATCATTGACTGTGTTATTCCCTTCTGGAATCTTTTATACCATGTTGGTGAAGATTTCAGCCCTTTGAAGATGCGACCACGTATCAAAGTAGACCTTTTGGGTCTTACCAAGAGTCCACTATCGGCTGCTGATAAGGATGACGGTGGTCCGTATTTCACCGCAGGAATTACGGAAACTCAAACTTCTTCATTTAGCAATCGTGGTGATAATTCTGAAGACGACAATAGCGATCGGAACAATGAGGGAGAACACCCTCTATATCGAGGATCGCTAGGGATATTTAGGCCTCGCTTCAACAGTGACGCATACAGAGACAAATTCGCATTTATGAAGAACGATAGCAAGAGACTCCAGGTAGTTTTCAAGCTGGCAAACATCATGTTGACTCCAGAGAATCCCGAACGCGCAGAGGTACGTATCATTAGTGCTACGCCTAAACGAAAGTCCTGCAACATCAACCTCTTCTCGTTAGACTTTCATGCAGCATCCTTTTTAGTCCCTTGACTTTACTTCATCGGTTTTCATCCGGCTTGATCCGGTCATTCAGCTAACATAACTCTACATAAAGGACGAAAACTGGCAATACGATATGTTCTCTGGATCCGAAATCATTTTCACTGCGATATACTACTACGACGATTCCAACATCTCCGACTCATATCTAACCTTCAGCAAATTGTCCCATTTCGCAGACGGGGTGAGAGAAAACGTCCCCGCCTCCACGGAAATCGATTTCGACGGCCTCAAACAGATCTTCGGCATCGATGACCCCAACTTCACATACTTGGATGAGATAGGACGCGTGCAGGTCCACTCAGGCCGCCTAGTCGCTTATTACGCCGCGGACGGCTACCGTCATAGCAAATGTAGGCTCCGTGATCCGACGAAGCCAGGTCATCGGAAGATGCTTTATATGATGTTGGTGGATCCGAAAAAACCCGTTATTTCGACAGCCAGCGTGGCGCCGCAGAGGAGCGACTGGTGGATTAGAGAGATCAGATTGCAAGGTACGAGGCTGGGGAGACTTCCTAGGGAGATTTTTGATATGATAATGGCGCAGGTGGGTGATTTCCCGATTGATATGAAGAGAGCTCGCATTATACGTGATAAAGTGGAGAAGCAACGGGAGGACGAGACGAATGACTATTTTCAGTATGATGCTACAGTCTGTGCTCTACCCAAGAGAACATAGTCGTTTTAGAGGAGGCATAAATATACTATATTTATGAACAGCGGATGATCAATAGGTAATCACGAGAACGATTACCCACACAGTCATGTTGACTCCAACAACAGCCCCAATTTACCCTGACCTACAGCTTCAGAATGTTGCCGGACCGAGGAGAGTTGCGTTGAAATAAGGGATCGAAAAATCACCTCAGCTACTTAGGCCGACTCTGCATGGAAAACATCATCCCTTTCCACGGGACCATTGCAGCCCCCTGAAGCAATCCCCCAAAGCCTCTCCCATCCGCACCCAGCAACCATCCCCTGGGCCAAGCACCCACCCCCCACCCCCCCCCACACCCACCCCACTCCCACCCCACTGTAACCGGTCATCCACCGTATGCTACCGTCCCAACATGCTCTCCACGCCCCTTTCAATTAACTTTACTGTTTTAATGTATGGTTAATCGTTTACTAGTCCTCATTATCAAAACTATTGCGTCTTGTTTGCCTCCGGCTAGAGTTTGCATGACCTGTACAAGTCCTCGCCACGTTAATCGATATCCTAAACCCAGCAACTCTACAACCCCCTCAATCCTCAATCAAGCATGCCTCTCCAACGCCCTCCTCAACCCCTCATCAGCCTCCATCTCCCTCTCCGCCCCCGCAATCACCCCCTCAACCCCTCCGCACACTCCCGCAACAACCCCCTCTCCCCCTCATCCAACTCCAACGGCATCCCCCTCACCACCCCCTTCCTCCCCACCACCGCTGGCATCGAAAGACAGCACCCCAACTCCTCCTGCCAAAACGACACGGCCCTCACCGTCCGACTATCAAACAGCACATACTTGCATATACTGGCCGCGACATTGCCAATCCCGTACGCGGTGCACCCTTTAGCCTTGATGATGGCGCCCGCTGCGCCGCGCGTGTGCTCTGCGATCTGGGCTTTGAATTCCGGGGTGAGGGTCCCGGGGGCAGGGCTAGGTGCAAGGGGTGGAGCCGATGGTTGCGGTGCTCCACGCGATGAACTGCGAGTCGCCGTGTTCGCCGAGGACGTACGCGTCGATACTGGAGGGGCTGACGTGTGCGGAGGCTGCGAGGGCGCCGCGGAGGCGCGCCGAGTCGAGGGAGGTCCCTGTGCCGAGGACCTGGGACTCTGGGAGGCCGGAGAGCTTGCGGGCGAAGTAGGTGAGGATGTCGACTGGGTTTGCGACGAGGAGGAGGATCGCGTGGGGGGATAGCGGGGCCATGGAGGTGAATATGGAGGAGAGGATGTGCAGGTTGCGGCTGAGTAGGGAGAGGCGCGATTCCCCTGGTTTCTGCTTTGCGCCGGCGGTGATGACGATGATGTCGGCTTGGCCGGCGTCGCGGTGGGTGCCGGCGCGGATGCGGGTTGCGGCGCGGCCGCCGTAGGTGGCGTCGGCGAGGTCGCGGACTTGGGCTTCGAGGAGCTCGGTTTTGGGGTCGACGAGGATGACTTCGCTGCAGATGGGGTTTTGGAGGAGGGTGTAGGCGAGGGTGGCGCCGACTTCGCCGCAGCCGAGGATGGCGATGGTGGATTTGAGGCGTTGCTCGGCCATGGTGGGGGAGTTATCTGTGGGGGAGCGTAGGACGAGATGGAGTGGGTTGGGGGCAGTGAATTGGAGTCAGGTGGAGCGTGACGAGGAAGTTACACCAGGTGGATGGGTATCGTACTTTCTTGATAGTAAAGGAGCAGTTACACTTCGTAAAGATGGTAGATCGACTAGTTCGGGCCTTCTCACTCTTATATTCTTACACTTTCTCTCACTCTCAGCGTACTACTGCGGAGGTATCTCCAGACATACATATCAGGTGATCCCCGTACGATTCCTCTCCCGCCAAGATCTAGGCATACACTTGAGCCTCCGCTAGTCTACCCCGCCCCCGCTCTCCAATTACACTATTATTCACTAGCCCCTTTGCGCAATTCCCCAATCGGATCACATGCTAAAGAGCGTAGCATACTCATGTAGAGATGTAAAATCAACCCTTTTTACGGACCTTTTGATACGTTACCTTTTTCACGTAGTCTAGTGGGGAGATGTCTTTTGCCACCTAGTTTTTACGCCGTCGTTGTATGGACGCTACACCTTTTGCGACTGTTTTCCAAATCGTAGAGATGTAAATAATCGGACATCGCTTGCGTCATCGTTCAACGTCCAATCCTAAGCCATCACTAGCCAGACAGTTCCCAAGTTATATTTTGCCAGTTGGAAAAGTAAAGATTCTTGATACACCCTCGTATTTCCTTTGCAAGAATTGGCAAAATGTTGCCAGGCCTGTGGAATTGGAGAAAATACGTACATCGCGTCTACAATCACTTGTGACCACGACCCAACAGCACCGACCTACCATTCTAATTTCCATCGAAAAGCAACATAGACGCTGCCCAAGAAACACGAGCACAGCCAAACCCCACAAGAAAGCATTGATAAATCTACTTACTATACAATATCCTCGACTCATCAAGTAACTACAGCCACAGCCACAGCTACAGCCATATTCCGTCATCATTTCCACAGCAAAAAAAAAAAAAGTCCCCCAGCCCCAACCTCAATACCCCAACTCGCACGCCGTAACATCCTCCACAAAATGCCCCTCCCTATACCCCCTCGTCCACCACAAATACCACGGCACAACCGCCAGCTTAATCCGATGCCCCAACCACCCTGCATCATTCACCGTCTTGACGACGCTCTGGCTCTCCTCCCACGCCGTCTCTATGCGCGCCCTCCTCAACCGCTCATACGCATCGAACGCCTCCTTGACGGGAGGGGCCCCGGCGTCGGCGTCGCCACCGCCGCGCTCCATCCACCGCCCCACGCACCGCGCGAACAGCACCCCGTCCTCGAAGACGATGCCCGTGGACTCGCCCTGGGGCGGCATCGCGTGCGCCGAGTCGCCGATGAGCATTGTGCGGTCCGTGGCCCAGCGGCCGTGCTTGGAGAGGGTGAAGACGGGCCAGAGGAAGAGGTCCTGCGCGTCCTGGATGAGGTGTTCGATTAAGGGGTTTGCGGCGCCGGCGTAGCGCTCCAGGATGTCCTGTCGGGTCTTCTCCGCGTCGGCGCCGCGCGCTTTCCAGCCGTCGCGGGAGGCGATCTCGGGGACTTGCATGAGGGCGCCGACGTAGATGGAGTCCTGGGATGCGTCGTGGAAGGAGGTGAGCAGGATGCCGCGGCGGCCAAAGTTCATGCCGGAGGTCTCGAAGTGGGTTTTTTCGTAGGCGCCGGAGGGGTCGCGGCGGCGGGGGGCGAAGCCGAAGGCGTTGCAGATGCCCGAGTAGACGGGTTTGCGGTCGGGGTCGACGTGGGTGAGGCGGGTGGTGGAGTGGATGCCGTCGCAGCCGACGAGCATGTCTGCGGAGGCGGTGGCGCCGTCTTCGAAGGTGAGGGTGACGCCGTGGGCATCTTCGTGGATTTCGGTGGTTTTTTTGCCGCAGATGAGCTTGATGTTGGGGTGCTTTGCGATGGCGGCGAGGACGCCTTTGAGGCTCTCTCCTCGGGTTATTCGGAGGGCGGTGAAAGGGGGTTGCCCAGGCCTTTGCCATCTGGGCCACGGAAGCTGCTTTCGGCGAGCTTGGAGCCGCTGTAGAGGTCGAATACTTCAACTGCGCCGCATTCTTTGCCGTAGTTGTTCGCGCGGATTTCTTGAAGGGCGCCGAGGTGTGAGAGGAGCCGCAGAGCATTGGGTGTGAGGTTGACGGCCCCGCCGATGGTAGCAGGTTCTGGCCGAATTTCATACAGAGTTATTTGAGGCAGTGGCCGAGACGCAGGGGCATATTTTGTGAGGGCTAGAGCTGTGGTGAGGCCAGCGATGCCTCCGCCGAGGATGATGATGTTGAGTGGTGAGTCCTTCGACATGGCAGCAGGTCAAGCGATTTACAGGGACAGGAGTGACGAGCAGAAGATTTCAAGTGGCAGTTTGCCGTCCCGATTCCAGAATATATCTCCATCGGGTACCCGATCTGTTATTGTGTATGATAATTCAACATGCTGTTCCGGTGCAGTAGGGCTGACTACGCAATCCAAGTCTCGGCAAGTTGGGGAACCGACAGACGGCTCCGAGCCAGTCGGAGGCCTCAGCCTTCCGCTACATGGGGCGGCGCACGCTCAACTTGGGGTAGCTATGCTATTCTAGGCACGATTTCCAGGTTCGGTGGCAGCGGCAGGGTTCAGCCAGATCGCTGTGGTAAACAAGAATATCCACAGCTGTGCCCCGTGGATCGATTTCGACCGAACGTCCACAATTACTTGGTGCACGGGTCTCGGCTTTGACTTGCGATGGTCTCACAGCATGTTCTGCTCCGCCTTCCTCTTCTCCATAAGCCGGACCGCACGTTGCCGCCGTTCGTCGCGCAACGTGATGAATACCTGCCAAGTGTCAGCTCCATCTCCCGTGCACCTGGTTCGGTATGGGCTTACCCAGAAGTAGATGGTGAGCTCAAAGAATCCAAAAGCAAACACGACGCTGTTCTTCAAATGGTCGCCCGCACCACGACCGCTGCTGCCGAATATGCCTCCCTCCTTGAACGCATACGAGTAACCGGTTATGCCGAAGAGGAACGCCAGCCGGACGGGCGTCTGAGTGCCCCAATATACCTCGGTGGCTTCTTCCGACATGGAGAGCGCGGTGAGGTCGCTGATGCCGAGGAAGGCGAAGAGGACGGCGATGAATGCTGTCGCCGCAGATGGTTTCAGAAATTCGCGGGGTGTGGGCTGACAGAAGAAAATTCATATTAGACTGTGATACTGAACGAGCTGCTTCGGGTGCAACTCACCAAGTGCATCGCTTCTCCCATCAAGAAGACAATGTTCTGCTCTGCAATTTTCCTAGGGTCGCGCAGCAGGAAAACGGCCAGGGTGAGGTGGAAGAGCGCCAGCGCGCGGATGATGGTGTATGCGGAGAAGATGGCCATTTTTACAGAAAAGGAAGAGCCAAAACAGAACGGTGGGGAAAACAAAACGGGGTTGCGGCGAATTTGTTCGTGGGTGTAGCAATCCACGTCTACGTGAGCGCGGAGGAGAGCTGGAACTCCGCAGCAACAGCCAAGCCTCCTTCCTGAAGGGGACTAGCCCCAGATTGATAATGCAATCGATATACATCTGATGCAATGGCGATTGCTGCAAGTACATCTCTCCGCAAGTGACGACGCTCTCTTGATCCGTCATGGAGAAACAAAAAGACTTGGTCGACGAGCCGGAGCAGGCCGGTACGCCTCGTCCCGTCAAGGGAACGAGCAACACCATGAGCAAGCGCTTCACCATCACCGTACTCGCACTCATCTTCCTCCAGATAGCATTCTTTCTCCGCAATCCGCTATCAGGCCTCTTCCAAAAAGCCCCATGTCACTCTGATTTGGGGAATCTCACCATCGAGCAGCGAGCCCACAAGATCTTGAAGGAAAATCCCCTCATTGGTCATACCACCCCCGCACGTGCTTCCCAATGCCAGACTGACTTCTTCTCCAGATGGCCACAACGACTTTCTAATCACCCTGCGTATGCACTACAAGAACCACATTTACGGTGACGACTTTCGGGATAAGTTTGAAAACGGCGGCTTCGTTCAGCATGTCGATATTCCCCGCCTCAAAGCCGGCATGCAGGGTGGGGCGTTCTGGTCTGCATTCATGCCGTGCCCGCCTGGGAACGGGACGGACTTTTCGACGCACCGTTATGCTGATAGTAAATATTTCCCTTTCTTTCCTCTTGCTTTTCTCTCCCACTTTCGTCTTCTGATTCTCTGCCTTCGCTCCTGCCCTCATCGATCCATCATCTAGAAGACCCACCATCACCACCATCCATCCCATAACCGAATTATTCCCCTCTCATCCCACCCAAGTCCCACACTCACCATTACTTACCATTCCCACTAACCACCCCCAGCCATAAAATCCACCCTCGAAGCCCTCGACACCTACCACCGCCTCACCCCCTGTACCCACAACTCTTCACGCCCACGCCCTCCAGCCGTGCCGCCGAGCACGCCTTCGCCTCCAACACGCACATCTCGCCCCTCATCATCGAAGGCCTGCACCAGATCGGCAACTCCTTATCCACGCTGCGCCTGTACCACCAGCTGGGCGTGCGCTACGCGACGCTGACGTGGAACTGCCACAACGCGTTCGCAGACGCGGCGCTGGAGTCCAACGACGATTTCAGCGCCAGGATCGCGACGCCGTACTGGGGCGGGTTGTCGAGGAGGGGAGGGACGTCGTCAGGGAGATGAATAGGTTGGGGGTTATGGTTGATTTGGCGCATGTGAGTGTGGATACGATGAGGGATGTGCTCATCGGGGATGGGGATGGAGATGGGGATGGAGAGGGGATGGAGAGGGGGACGGGAAGTGGAAGGGAAGCATCGCGCCGCCGATCTTCAGCCACAGCTCTGCACACGCCCTGTGTCCGCACCCGCGCAACGTGCCGGACGAGATCCTCGACCTCGTGAAGCAGCGCAACTCCATCGTGATGGTGAACTTCAGCCCGGGCTTCATTTCCTGCCGCAGCGTGGGGGCGGGCTCGCTCCCGGAGTTTGTGCCGGAGAACGCGACGTTGGCGCAGGTGGTTAGACATATTCGGCATATCGGGGAGAGGATTGGGTACGAGCATGTGGGGCTGGGCACGGATTACGATGGGATTGAGAGCACGCCGGCGGGGCTGGAGGATGTGAGTAAGTTTCCGGATTTGGTGGCGGAGCTGTTGAGGCAGGGGGTGAGTGATGGAGAGGTGGCGGGGGTGGTGGGGAGGAATATATTGAGGGTGTGGAGGGAGGCGGATGAGGTGGCGGAGAGGTTGCAGAGGACGATGGTGCCGGTGGAGGATGAAATTAATGATAGGTGGGATGAGAAGAGTGAGCTTTGAAGGGGGTGGTGCTGGGTTGATGGGAGCTTGGGGATGGAGATGAGTAAGGGGAAGAATTAGGTGTAAATGAGTGAGCTTTAAATTTGACGGTTCAGGTTGGATGTGAGCCTGGGAGGTGGAGAGGAAGATGAGGAGAACAAGAAGAAGCAAAAGACAGGACGATGTGTATAGTCTGTATTAAGGAGCGGGCCGCCAGTTTGTCTGATTGCCGGGGACCGCCATGCTAGTCTAAGTAAAATCTATGGGATATCATAAGGAGCGGATCCGCCAGTTTGTAGGATTGCCGGGGACCGCCATGCAGGTAAAGGAAAAGAAAAAGCCAACCGCCATTTTGTCGATTGCCGGGGACCGCTCAATGCGCAAGACAAGAAAACCGTGAAAAGAAAACAGGAGAGAAGAGGAAGCGAACGCGCTCAAAGCTTCGCCTCCAACTGCAACACCTCCCCCTCCTCAGCCCACCTCCTTCCAGGAACCCTCACCCTCTCCTCCTCGTAGACCGGCTCCTCGATCATCGGCCCATCCACCTCTTTCTCTCCCATTTTCTCTTCGTCTTCCAAATACCCATACTCCCTCCTCCACTCCTCCAACATGCCCAAAGTGACATTACTCCCCCCACACAACACAATCACCACCTTCTCCTCCTTCCGCACCTTCCTCCCCAACGCCTTCTCCAACCGCCCCCCATAGCAAAGCGCCACATTAACCCCACACGCCAACTCCACCATGACCCGCTCGTCATCCGCCAACCGCCAGCACCCCATCGCCGCCTCCCCATCCTGCAGCACGCACCCGCGGAGCTCAGGCCTGCGCGCAATATCCAGACTCATCTGCGTGACGCGCGCGCAGCCCAGGCTAGTCGCCCTCGACGTAATCCGCGGGAGCGTAACCAGGGAATCTGCCTTCACGGCCGCAGCCAGGGACTCGGCGCCCGCGGTCTCCACGCCCACGATGGTAGGCCACGTTCCGCCGCGCTCCTGCAGCGCGATCCCCACGCCGTTGAGCAGACCTCCACCGCCGACCGAACAAACCACCACATCAGGCGCCTCGCCGCCAGGCATCTGGCTCAAGACCTCGCGCATGAGCGTGGCATTGCCCTCCCAGATATCCTCGTGGTCGAAGGGCGGGGCGTAGATGGCTGCGTCGCCGGCGAGCGGCATGACGCTCTGGCGCATGTAGCGGTCTGCGTCGGCCCAGGCGTCGCCGTGGGGGATGACGGCGTGGGCGCCTGCGGTGCGGATCTTGTGGATCATGAGGGGGAGATGGTTTGGGGGACGACGACGGTGCAGGGGAGGGAGAGGGCGCGCGAGGCGTGGACGGCGGCGAGGCCGGCGTTGCCGCCTGAGGAGCAGAAGATGTGTGGGTGGGTGATGTGCGGGGGAGGGCGGCGAGGCGCGCGAGGAGGTAGTTGCCGATGCCGCTGGGGGGTGTTAGTTGGGTGTGGTGGAGGGGGTGGGACGGTAGGTGGAGAGAGGGGGTTGTGGAGGGGACGGGACGGCGGTGGATGGAAAGAGGGGGATGGGACTGTGGATGGAGAAAATGGTGGGGTCTAGTTGGGTGTGGTGGAAGGGATGGTTAAAGGGGAATTGTCCGAGGGAAAGCACGAAGGAAGAAGGGAAGGCTAGTATACGTACCGAGATTTAAACGACCCGGAAGGCTGCAAAGTTTCCATCTTGAGGAAGATTCTGCTTCTACGATTTAGAAGATGATTTCTCGACACATGACACAAGAGGTGGGTGGGTGGTAGGGCGGATAGGCGGGCAGGCATGTGGGTGGTTGGGTAAATAGGCAGGCGAGTGGTGGTAGAAGAACAATCGGGAAGGGGAATGGGTAGATGGTAGTGAGTGAGTGTGTGTACATGTCTGTCCAAACAGATGTGTCCAAACATATGTTTCCTCTCAACCACCACACCACACCACACCACACCATATCACACCACAGGCGGATGGACAGTGGAAGCGGGTAAAGGAGGAAAGGAAGGTGAAAAGAAAGAAGAAGAAAAAGGGGTCGACCATACCATCCCGCAGCTTGAGAAAGGGCGTACGATTCCCGCAGCGGTGTCTCGACCCAGGGGCGGGACTGGGACTGGGACTGCTCGGTGGACGAGTAGAGGGGGATTCCATTTTGGGCGTGGTGTTTGTCGCAGACGTGTGTGTATGTATGTATACTGGTATGGTCGACGACAGACCGACGGACCGATAGATCGATGTATCGATGGAGGGGCGTAGGTGTTATTCAACGTCAATACAAGTACCGCAGACCGTACGTAACTCGAGTTTGAATCCGCAGCGCCAAAACCTTAAGTCTTCCAAACGTGTTACTTATCCAAAACGCAAGCAAGCAGGCAAGCAAGCAACAAAGACCACACGTTCAACACCCACCACACACACCAACCCACCCTCTTATATATACACCCCATCCCCTCCGCACCGTCCACCCAGCACAGACCCCCTCACCATTACCTGCTCTCCCCTACGACCGTATGTAATACTCACACACGCGCGCCCCACACCCCTGTATCCATTACCCTATAAGTGCCCCCAATTACCCTATAGAAACGCGCTTATCGCTCCGCACCCCAGGCCGCGTGCCCAGTCCGGTCGTTTTTTTCCCTTGCGTGATGTCAATGCCTCCAGGCCCGACTGGGCGTCGAATCGCACGCGCCCAGAATACCGTGGTTTGCTGGCTGCATGCATTGGTGGTTGGAGCTGGGGCTGGAGCTGGGGCGGTGGTTTGTGGATCCGACGTCCCAACGCGGTTTCCCTTTCCTAGAGCGGGTATTCACGGCATGCTCGGGAGCTATTGGGGTTCTGCCACGGGTCACCGCCTAGTCGCCGCATTGCACCAGCGTCAGCGCGCAGTAATGTTTATGGATGTATGGATGTAGCTAGATAGATAGATAGATAGACATCTCAGCACGGCCATGGCGGGCGATAAGTTGATAACGCGGGCGGTGAGCCCCTGGGAACCGGTGCCTGGATTGAATGAATGTGTGTCTTGGCTCTAGACTGGACTGGACTGGCGGCGCTAGATAGGATAGGTTTATCTGGGGGATGCGAGGGGCAAGCGTAGTCTAGTATGGTGCGCCGAACGGGCGCTAATGTGGGCGGTGGGTTTGATAAAGGGTTTGAGGTCGATTTCGATTGCGGCGTTTGGGTGTGGTTTCCGACGGGCAAAACCAGCACCAAGCGGCACCGGAGACCAACCCCCTTACAGTCTTCAATTAACGTTGTACAGGTTCGAACGACGTTAATTGAACACTGTAAGGGGGTTAGTATCCGGTGACGCTTGGTGCTGGTTTTTTTCTTCACGGAGGCTGAGATTAGATAGACGGATGGATCGTCGCCCGCGAGTGTTATCGTATCATGATGGATGCTTATCGGGGCTCAGCCGTCACGGCGAGGAGGGAAGGTTGGGCGCTGGTATGTGTGTACCAAGGGCTGGTCGGTGTGCGTGTTACCCCACAATGTACGATGCAAAGGCCAACTTATTGAATTTGCGCACTAGCTGGACGACGGGTGCTAAGCGACGGTTTTGATACTGCCAATTTGGGTGATCTGTGTTGGCGGTGGAGTACGCCTGATACCACAAGGCCGTTGGGACCCTTTTCGTCGACCGCGTCTGCCCGCCTTTGACTAGCCGTGGTGGTCCCGATACTGCCAATCCGGGAGATTGTTGGCGGTAGAGTACACCTGGTACACCCAGGTCATTGCAACTCTTTTCGTCGACTGCATCCGCCTTCTTCCGACTAGCCGCGGTGGTCCTGGCATGCGCATCGATCCTAAGCCGCAGCCCCAGAAACCTCCAGCAGCCCTCTGCGGTAGTTCCAGTAGTGCGCGCGGATGGGGTCGAATCGTGTGGCCAGCAATTCCAACGCCTTCTTCGCCTGCTCCTTGTCGCCTTCCTCTTCGGCGTAAATGTCTGCCAGCAAGTCGAGTGCGTGGCTTGAGTAGATGTCGTCCGGGCGCTGCATGTCTGCGAACTCGAGGGCGAAGTCTTTTAGGGTGGGCGAGGGGAGGCTGGCGGCGCGGGCGATGCCTTTGAGGTAGTTCCATGGGCTTTGGTTCTGAGGTGCTTTTCGTATCGCGTATTTGGCGTACCTGTGTGTGTGATTAGCAGGATCTCGTGGTGGATGGTTGTTGACACTCACTCCAGCTCTCGTTTCACGAGGTCCTCGCTCTCGAGCTTCCCGTCCTTGTTGCCGACCATCAGGAACCACCTATGGTTCCACGCCGAGTTGTTCCGCACGTCGTCCTCGATCATGGTCTCTGTCCACCTGAGCTCCTCCTCTTTCTCGAACAGGTCGAAGCGCTTCACCAGCCACTGCCGATAGCTCCAGACGTGGTAGTTCTTCGAGTCCTGCTCCAGCATGGTGGCGATGAAGTCGGGCTCGCCGTCGGGTGACCCCAGCGCATCCACGATGGTCTGTCGGTGGTGCCAGATCTGGTAATTCTTGAGATGTTGGAGGGCGGTAGGATTAAGCCACTCGATCTCTTGCCGAAGGTCGGCCTTCAGCTCGCGGAGCGTTTTGGCGCGGTACAGCCTATGCACGTCAGTATGCTTTGCTTCTTTGACATGGCATACGAAGCGAGGCGCCTACCAGACGGTGTAGTGGGCAGGGTTCATGGATATAATGTGCTCGGTGAGCCCCAGGACCCTCTCGCTGTACTCGCTCTTGGCCATGACGGCGCGCAGATAGCCCATGGCCTCGCTGTATTCGTCCGTGTAGGCGATCGCAGCGAGCGGATGCAGGCCGCCATCGTCCTGCGGGATCGGCTCCACGTCGTCCCACGCGGGGTCGTCGTGGTAGTATATTGTGTCCTCGTCCTGCGGCATCTTGATTTGTTGCACGCGCGTTCGAATGAAAAGCGCGAGGGTCACGAGGAGGCGATATGGGAGGAGGAGCACGGCGGAGAGTAGCGTGATGAGCACGGCGAGGGCAGCCATTTTGGTGGGGTTCGCCCTGCGTTTGGTTTGGGGTCAGAGCTTGGCGTCGGCCCCCTCTTTCTACCTCCACCGAGCAACAATATCAAGCATCGCTCAAAGAAGCGTCACCGGAAATGTTGGGTTGCTAAATGCCAGAGTCGGTGCTTAGCTGTGTCGCTGCTGATGAATCACACCACGTATTTGCACTTGCCACGTGCGTTGTGTTGAACATGGGAACCACAAGAGATACTGCGCAGCTTGTCTTACTATTTCTCAAGGATACACCGCATTCTACCAGCTCCGTACTGAGTATTGTATGCCGTAATCCGGCGAACAGAGAGAAATGTTTGTCAGCAGACCAAACCAAGAACAGGGAGTGCAAACGAGAAGCGTCAGCTTCAACGCATATTCGTAGAAAGCGATCTGTGCGGGTCTACCCGCAATCGAAAACTGCAGTGCAGCCTTGCCCTCTCCCTTCTATCTACAATGAACGCTACCGAACGCCTACTCGGGCTGATTGAAATTAATGGTCGTGCTTGATACCATGCAAAATAGACCCGTCGCACTGACAGAAACGTCCTGGATACAGGGTAGCAATCGCAAAACGCGCTTGCCGCGTACTCATATTGAATTTCGCCTCCAAGTGAGATGCCGGCCGGGATTCACGACCGGTAACGTTCAGCTAAGATGAGGCGATTTCTCGGGAAAGACATGTATCAATGTACGGGCACAAATCATTGATTGAACGTACACAAAGCCTGAAACTCAAAGCCTGAAACACATCGAACGAAAATCAGCTACATGGCGAAAAAGGTGGAATCACGGTGAGAGGCAGCACCCTCAGACTCTACGCATCAATGACTCCGCTCCGGGGCTGCGCACCGTAATAAGCATGACGTCTCGAGATTGGAAGAGGGAATTCCACTCCGAGGCTGTGTGCGATATGTAACACGGAAACAGCGCTTTTGAGATTGTACAGGAAGCTTTGCGCGCCATAAATTTGCACTCGATAGCGCAAAAAGACCTTTCAGAATTGGACAGGAATGGACCGGGAGAGCGATAATGTGCATATCTCCGCTCCAGGGTAGTTCGCTATGTTAATATTTTGACTCGTCGCGCGCGTTCGAGACTGGCAGTATTGTGAGCCGGTCAGCTCGCAGAAGGCTATACCGTATAAGGTGTTGTGCATACGAGGCCCAGCCTGTCCAGTATTTTCCGTTTTTGGATAATAGGCCTACACTCACCATATAATTCACAAGCGCCTCTTTCTCGTGGTACGAATTTTCCAGTCTGTTCTCATCGAAGGCAGTTCTACTAATAAATATGAACAATCCGCACTCATTCCATTCCACCGAATCTTACATGACCCAAGGCATCGAATGCTTGAGAGAGTGCTGTCATCATGTTGCTTACACATGCTTCGAGGCAACGATCTCCTGCCTCACAGGAATCAAGAAGTATATGACATCAATTCTGTTTATTTCGCAAATTATCGAACTCTACAGAGACTTGCCCATCGCTCTCATCATCTTCGCTGTCATCATCGTCCAACTCCAACGACCGCAGCCCGAACCTGAACCCCTGTCGAATTATATGCCGGACCTCTCTGTTGTATCGGGACGATACGGTCCAGGCTCCTATTACGCTTGGTTAGTCAACACCCTCATCGTCGCCTTCCATCCCGAGTCGACACACCCCGAAGCCCAGTCGTATACATTAGTTGCAACCCTGGGTACAACTACGTATGCTGTGGCTGCCGCTATCGACCAGCTCGTCCGATCACGGAACGTGGCATCGTTCTCCCAACCTATCTTGAGTGCTTCCGACCGGGTCAACCAAATCGGATGGGTTATCGCTACCATGTACCTTCTCCAGCGATACTTCACAGCTTCATCGACGATGACACAGCCCATGATGCTCAGATGGTCGACTGCTATCTGGATGCTGGCTTGGTTCTCACACACTGCTGCACTGATCACGTACAACATCCATCGTGGCGATCTAAACGATCGAGTAATTCGGTGCGGCATACCGCTCGTCGTCGGGATTCCGCTACCACTAGCCACCGTCTACGGGCTCAAGCAGTACAATTGGATGCAATGGAATCATCCGAATTGGCAGATTGCGACCATAGATACTGGAGCGCTTGCTATAGGCGTCGCTTACATCCTTACGCCTCGGCAACTTCGTTACGACGCAGATAGTCCCACCGCTCCACTTGCAGCTGCCAACATGACCAATGGCGATCAGATAGCCACTCTAGTCGCAGGACTCATGTTCGTCGTACCTCACTTTTTCCTAGCCTGGGAAGGGGGTGGGGTTGGGTAGTTGCCAAGCTTGGGGCTTTACGAGTCGTAGACATTCTCGATGCTGTGGCCGGTCGAGTGGAAATAATTTCGTCAGTATGTAGAAGAGGCACTGGATGGCTTTTAGGAAGACTCTATGAGGTGGGTGATTGGCTGAAGCAGTGTGTAATTGGCTTTGCGGGAGCCATTGGTGTCTATCTGAAGGACGGTTCCACGTCGATCGAGTTAGATTCGCGCACTTTTCACAGTCACTGGTGCGACGCAGTATAATTTAGGGATGACGAAAACACGACGGCTGATGGCTAATGGCGACGAACAAAGTCTGATAGCAGAGCCTCAACTTTCTCTGGTACTGGGAGTATGTTTTGGCACTGTTGATGCATTCGGCACCGGGTTTTGGTCTCGCGATCATGGATACACGACGCTGGTTACGCCGTTCTCTTCCCACCCTTTGAAACTGTAGACAGTTGTGGTATCAGCGATTGAGATAGATACATACTTGTAAAGTATTAACCTGTTTCTCCTTCGCGTCCCTCCAACGTAATTCTCTTGTCGGCTTGTGGACTCTCCTATGAAGCTGTGGAACCGAAAGTGTATTCTGGCGAGCAAAAAAAAACAATATTTCGTTCATATTTTCATCAGGGAAAACTCGGCTTTATAGTAAAATTTTATCTAATCAAGTGACAGGATCAGGTAATCTGAGAGGGTGCACGTGATATTTCACGTGATATCTTGCTTGCCCAGGTGCAGGTGCCCAGGTGCAGGTGTCCAGGCAAGACCCAATCATATCTGACACTGGCCGATCATCCAATGAAAGTTTGTGTGGTCTTCTACGCATCTCCACTGCCCCACTCTGGACGTAACTGCAACCTACTCACATCACCAATTTACCTTTCAGCTTATTCACCTCAATAATCTCCTCTTTCATCTTGAAAGAAGAACAACTGGGAACGATTGGATTTTAGCAATAAAGCACGTAATTTACATGGACTCTTACCCCTATAACGTTTCGATATCATAGGCCAGAAAAGATTTAGACTTATCGCCTTTTTCAAGATAATATAAACGGATCGACTAAATACGTCTATTGGTTTGCCATTGAGCTTTCAGCTTGTCAATCGCGATCATCGCCTAGATCAAACGCGAGTAGTGCCGTCATCGCATGTAGTAATCTCCATCTTAAGCGTACTCGCCCTGAGATACTTGGCATGCATAATGCTCAAACAAGTCCTACGCTGCATGTTGCTAGCGAGGCGATGGGGCCGGGACCATCACACTCCAAGCCAAAATGAGTTCGTGATAATGTATGGTGGCGCTTATCCTGTCATTCTCCCCTAAAAAGCCTTGTCGGATGGGCACATTGTTACGCGATCTGTGCACTGGTTGTTGCGGAGTTCGGCGCACTTCCCCGACAAGGCACCGAAAAAGAAACATAAAACTGAAAACATTGTATTCCCGATTTGTAGCACGCAGGGGGTGCCCACAAATTTCCGAATGCGGGCTCATTCACCTGCATGATTCCAGCGGGGAAAAAAAAGGTTGGATTTCGAAAAGACTGATCAACACAAGGTACTGGATTGCTTATCAGGATCTTTCAAGACTCCCCTTACCGTTCGTTGCTGTGTGCGTAGATCTGTGAGATTGATATATACCTTGATCCGCAGTCGATCCATTTATGCCTGTAGTGTATCGAGGCTGATTCGATGAGAATGTCACCTCGTATCCAGTTTTCCTTTGACAAGAGGAGACATCACCCTTCTACTACCCCGTTGCCTGACAGGCGCACGTAAGCGAGCCACTCGGCGCCAAAAGCCAGTTATACGCGAAATGACCACTTGACGCCACCTTCAACCGACGTCTATTGGCCACGAACGCTCCAGACCGCTGAAACAGTACAAGCAATTTCCATCCGTCGTAGCCGCGCCTCGCCGTGTCGCTGGAAACCAATGGGAAGTCTTCGGTGGCCGGGCCGTGCCTTTTATGCCCGGTGGCGCGCAGAAGGGACTGCTTGACACGTGGTGGCCATCGGTAGATTTCAGAGTACTTATCGCTAGGAGGCGGAGGACCGCGCTTGTGTGGGTCGAATTAACGAGTTTGGAGGAGACACTACCAGCAGTTCAGAAATTGGGTCGATAGACTATTCATAAAAGAAAAGAGCCAATTCATATAAAAGACTGGCTGGGGATGTGCACAAGTGGTTACAAAGCATCTACCTCCCTCCTCTCATCTATTTACCACTGGCCTGAATCGATCGGCTTGTCTGATATTACACTATTTTTAACCCTCTTACAGTGATGATTCACTCGTTGGTTACCACCGCGTACTCACACGCGAAGCGTGCCACAAAACTCACGATCGATTGTTGTCTCGGCGCTGTCGATGCATTTCTATTCGTCATCTCGTTCTGCGACGCCGTAATTCGAATCCACATCATACCGTTTCTAGCCGCAAACCCGGAAATCGTCGACTCTGTCAGCATTGGATCGATCGCAATCGCCGCTTTAGCTGTCGTGTGTGTGAAATTTGGACCCAGATCCTCAGAGACCACCGTATCATCGCAAGACGTTTCCGAGGTACCTGGTCAATACGGCCCAGGCGTCTATTATACGTGGTTTTTCAACGCGGTTGCGGCGAGCCATTCTGCACCAATCGATAAACGCGCGCGGTTGTATACAAATGGCTCTACGTTGATTGTGTTCGCGTATGCTGTCGCCGCTGCCATCAATCAACTGCGCATGATAGTTGACACTGATCTATACTCCGACGCTATCATTCATGCTTCAGACCGGGTGAACATGGTCAGCTGGAGCATTACTACATTGTATCTCCTTCGCAAGTTTTCTCAGCATAGAGTTGCTATAAGCTCGCGCGGTAGATTGTTTACAGTACAATCTGTTATCTGGATGGCAACGTGGCTTTCCAACTCTGCTGCCATGCTCGCCATCAACATCATTCGTGGAGATATCAAAGCGCGAATATACTTGTTCGTTCTCCCATTCATGCTAGGCATTATTTTGCCTCTTTCTATCATGCATGTACTCCACTCTCTAGGCCGACTTCCATGGACCAGCTCAACGTGGATAGCGAAAACTATCAACTTATGTGCAACACTTAGTCTCTTCGTATATGTACTCATACCACGCAGCCTACGCTACGATCCAGATAGTCCCACTGCTCCATTGGGCTCTGCAAAAATGTCGGACGGCGCTCAGATTATCGCTCTCGCTGGGCTAGCGCCACTAATACTATTTCTGTGGTACAGGGTGGTGTCTCTGTGGAAGAATTCACGCACTGGTTCAAAGGGGCCTCAGAACGTCAACGCCACCGAATTGTTAGTACAAGCTCAGGGTACCTTTGGCATGACTAATAATTGATAGGGTTTGAGAACGATTGCGCGAGTAGAGTTCACACTCTATCTTAGATGCACGCCGCCGACGCTCCAATATGCCTAGAGAATAATCACTATGGGATTTTGGTTAACTTCCAGCTGGATCGCTTTCGCCATCCGACGACTATTTTGCGCTATCCACGTGATAGTCCTCGGACAAACTCATTTTCTAGAACTGTTTCCTATCGTAAGCTACCACGATCTTAGGGCCTGCTTCCCATGATCCATTCTCACTTTATGCGCTGTCTTCATCAACACTTCAATCGCTTTATAAAGCGGTGAGATGATCAGGGCTCGATTTTCGTAAACTTGTTTCCATTGGATATCGTATTGATGGTTCACATTCCTAGGCTGACTTTTCTACCCTAGTGACTCGAAAAAATAGATTTTGTAGTAAAGACGAAACAATGAGTAGTTGTGGAATACTCAGCTCAAGTGTATCTCAGATATTGTTTTGTTGCTGAAGCCGAAAAAATGCTGACATTCAAGGCTGCGGGGGTGCTGGTAATTGGCTCAACCTTGCGTTACCAGACAGCATTCACATATCTATCTTCCGGATCATCAGTGTGACCAAAACGTCAATTAGCACCAGAAAAAATGGTGAATTTTACGCCCATCCCAAAATTAGACATCTGTGAATTGTGGGGTTATGTTGTGAATAAACTGGATATGATTGGGCACCCGCGATCATGTTGTGAATGAACTTGATCTTGTTGGGCATTCAAAATTTTAACTGACGCTATGGGACCAGAGTTCTCTTCTGTTGCTAAACTACTTCAATCTCACTAAGGAAAATAGTGAATTTCAAGCCCCTCGCGAAATTAGACATCTGTGAATTTTGGGATTATGCTGTGAATAAACTGGATATGATTGGGCACCAGTGACCATCCTGTGAATGAACTTGATATTGTTGGGCATTCAGAAATTGAACTGACGCTATCAGACCAGAGCTTTCTTCTGTTGCTAAAATACTTAAATTCCATGTAGCGGAACTTCCTTCTCGACCTTCACAACCCTACCTTTTACCCCTTCCTCAGTCAAGTTGACTCTTTTCGACCTGCTTCAACTAAAATTTTTATCTCCAGGACATCCACTATGGATAGACGCAAGAATATAGCAACTGATGAATCTGCTGCCTCTACTTCTTCCTTGGCCTCCATTTCCTCGTCCCTTAAGGATTTGTATCTTGGAATCTCCACCTATATCATAGGAGATGAAGAGATGAAGAAAATGAAGCCCGAAACAGTCCTACAACGAATGCTCTCTATGCGATCGGCCATCTCCACAGCTTCTTCTCTAGCCGAGGCAAATCAGCGCGCTCACGAAGATCAGACAGAAAGGCGATTCACCAATATCGGCCAAGGCCAATGCGGTACCATTTATGCACTCCTCGGGACCACCATGGTGGTGAAACTTCCCAAGAACTCTCAAAAAGTGGACGAGCTCTACAACGATTTTTTGATGCATCATCGTGTTCACAAGGAATTTAATTCGCTCCCAGAGCAGATGCGAATGGCCTACAACATCAACAATCCAGCTCCAAAAACGTGGGTGACTTCAAAAAGCTATGATTTCTGGTCCAGAAATGCATCGCTATTTCCTGTTGGAACATCCGTTCCGGACTTTGGACTTGTTTCCGAACGGATCTTCCCTCTACCTCTTCCTGTCCGATCTGCTATTGTGGATGTATTTGCGCCAAAAAATATTCTCAATCAGAAAGAAAAGTTCCTGTCACATCCGGAGAACAAGGACTGCCTTGTCCGTTTATATCTTGGTAGAACCAATGGCGGTTCTATGTCTCAAACCCTGAGGCTCCGGAATTTCCCACTTCATCTGGACCAAATGGAGCAACTCGGCCTAAACACTGAGATGTTTGCAAGAACCCTGGCTCAAGCATTGGCAATTCTGCACTGGAAAGTGGGTGTTGATGCTAATGATGTCGAATATGTGTTGGGCAGCTCTCCCCAGACTGGACCGGCTCCGACCATTGAGGAACTTTTCACCTGCGACTTCAGGCACCGAACAATTTCGGTTTGGCTCTTGGATTTCAATCAATGTTCCAAATTTAGTGAGAATGAAGATGGAATGCGAAAGCTTGTTGATGGATATTGGTGGAACGATCCGTATTACCCTAGACCATCAGACAAATTGTGGCCTGCATTTGCGCAACATTACTTGGCTACAAGCTGCGAATTTAACAAAACTTCTATGCCGAAAACATTCCTGGACCGTGTGGTAGCGGAGGGAAGGAAGCGTTCTGCCGCGCAAAGTCTATTTGGATGAATGGTTTTCCGGGGGATTTCACACTATTTCTTATTTCTCTGTTCCCTTGAGTGGCTTTGAATGCTCCCTATAGGTACTGATGGGGTCGCTATGGGTGTATTATTGATTTATCGATCTTTGCGGGCCATTGGTAGTCTATAGATACCCCTTTTCCTTGAAACATTATCAAATGGAATGAGTTTCTTTATGCCTAACACAAAGCCACTGAATATCTACCCTCCAATCTTCTCACATCACAAGCTTAGATTTCAACTTATCTCCCTCAACAATCTCATCTTTCATCTCCTCTAACCTTTCCACATCCCACGTAGCAGCCATATACCGCCCACTCAACCACATCCTCTCCTTCGCACTCAGCCACACACAAAATCCCGCCGGCAACTCTTCCGTATCTACCAAAACTACGAATCATTAGTAATAGTTACCCCAAAAAATGATAAAAGTGCAAACTTACACCCATCCAACCCCTTCACATACGTCTCATCCGACTTCGTCATCGCCGTATCCACCCCCCAGGATGCACCGCAAAAGCCTGCACCCCCTTATCCGCATTCTCCACCCCCACAAACTCCGTCAACCTATTCAGCGCAAGCTTCCCAATCCCATACTCACTCGTCGTGGGGAAAACCTGCTGCGACCCAATACTCGTGATATTCACCACCGTCGCCGTGGTCCCCTGCTCCCTCGCCGTCTTCTGCAGCAACGGCAAAAACGCATTGCAGAACAGATACGGGCCCTTCAGATTAATCGTCAGGCTACCCCAGTATCTCGCAGGGTTACTGTCCGCGATGGGCACCCAGGGGGATCCGCTGCCTGCGTTGTTAATAAGGACGTCGAGACGGCCTTCTTCATGGAGGACGTCGGAGGCGCAGTTTGCGACGGCGGTGTCGTCGGTTACGTCGAGGGAGTATTTGTAGATGCGGATGGAGGGGTTGATTTGGAGGATGGAGGATTCGACTTCGGCGAGTTGGGAGGGGGTGCGGGCAACAAGAATGAGGGCGGCGACGGAGGCGTGGGCGTATTGGAGGGCTATGGCGCGGCCGATACCACGGCCGGAGCCGGTAACGAGGACGATCTTTCCGTGTTGTTGGAGAGAAGGGGTTTGGGTTGCGGAAATGGCGGGGTAGATGTCGTGGTGGAGATGGTCTCGGCCGGGGAAGAAGGCACCGGTGTAGGGTGGGTGTTCGCGCATTGTGAGTGGGATAGAAAGGAAAGTTCTGTGGGACTCTGTATTCAAGATATTCGTCATCCGTAAGTGAGCGGAATATGTCGTTTTATGCTTGGATTCAGAGGCAGGGGTAATGGTTAGTCTAGGTGAAGAATTACGCCCTGCGCTGATAAGTACTGTAATTCCGTAGTGCCGAGCATGAAGGACTATGAATATCTTTTGATCCTGCCGTATGAAGAAACGTTTCCGAGTAACATGGGTCAAAGGCTTCTTATGGCTTAGTTCAAAATGCTATCGTGATTAATGCCCTCGCTTCGCTCAAGCCGTAGTGTATCGACTCCATATCTCCCTCACTTACTGAAGCACAATCATACTGAAAGCGTAACGCAAAAAGCTAAATCGTATACATCCCTGGATTTGATACCGATTGATTGAGTTGTAAAGATCCTGTTCACTTCCTCCCATGTCATCTTGTTTCTCACACTACGCTTCTGGATATTAGCTGCACTATCCACAGTACTCACAAACTTTCAAGTTTTGGCCCCATCTCCGCGGAACAGACCTTTCTAGATTCCAACAAAATCTGCGTTTGACAAGCTGCAGGTGTCCTAATCTGGACATAACTATAGCCTGAGCGATATACGGATTTGTACGTTCACAAAAAACGGGTCATCTTCGCGCCGTTGGCATTTTGTACTAGACTAACATATAGTTCTTATAACAAGTTAGATCATATGTAAGCCATGCGCTAGGCATACGTAAGCCAACGGAGCTAACGTGGACATTGTGGATGGGGGCGGCATGGTCTCTTTGCTCAATTCTCATTGGTCAGAAATCCTACTTACCGCTGCCAATAGGCTACAATGTGCAATTCAAACCGACGATATAGAGCGTTCGATACGATCTGCTTGGTAATATGGAGGGATCATGAGGAGCTGGAAGGGACTGTTATGGCGGGTTGATAAATCAGGTGCAAGATGAAAGAGTTGCATCTATGTGGTTAACGCATCAATGATTGCGTAGAAAAGAACTAAAGAATACTTTAGTATCATGGAAATAGATATCCTTGCTGTTAATCTCATGTTTTTATTCTCATTAATCGTTGTAGAGACAGTAGTGATATATTAAGTGAGTTCTGCACCGCAGATTCGACTCATGGTTGTTTCGTGCCACACCCCAAACTCCCTGAAAATCTCGCCTCCCATTATTTTTTCCCTTCCTCACAACCCACTAGCAAGCCCCTTTACATGTATTTTGCTCCAAACCTCCCGAGGCTACGTCCTTGAAGCGCCTTCGCAGCATTATCATTAGGCTGCGCATCTCCAAATCCACAACCCCCATCCCTCTCCTGCGCAACCACCGGACCCGCACATTTCCCAGACTTGAACCCACAGCACGCAGAAGAGCAGTCAGCATCCGAGGTACAAGCCCCAGTGATGAATTGTGTTCCAGCACCGCCAGCCGTTGCCGTCGTCGAAGCCACTGGTGCCGCGGCCGCAGGTGCCTCCGCAGCTTGTACGTTCCCAGACTGAGCTTGAGCCGCACCCGCAGTCGAACCAGGACCAGCGTTCGGCTGGGCATCTCCGAATCCGCATCCGCCGTCTCGTTCCTGGGCAGGTATGACGGCGGCACATTTTCCGCTCTTGAAGCCGCAGCAGCTGGATGCGCAGTCGGCATCGGATGCACATACACCCGTGATGAACTGAGTTCCTGGCGCCTTTCCGGACCCTGTGCTCGCAGGAGATGTGGTGGCTGGGGCAGCCGGGGCAGCAGCTCCATTGTCGGGAGCCGCTGCGCTTCCATTGTTTCCTGTGGCGGCTCCGGCATTGGGGCCTGCGTTGGGGGTTCCGCTGCCGAAACCACATCCGCCGTCTCTCTCCTGGGCGGGTATCACTGCGGCGCATTTACCGCTGTTGAAGCCGCAACAGCTGGAGGCGCAGTCGGCGTCGGAGGCGCAGGCGCCGGTGATGAATTGTGTGCCTTGTGCGGCGACGAAGATGGAGGCTGGAAGGAGTCAGTTTATGTGTCATTAATGAAATATGGGCATCTTACCGTTGAGAATCAACGCGAGCTTGAAAAGGGGAGCCATTGTGAAGAGAAGTATTTTATGTATACAACAGATATCAAGAAGTATTATGTCAGGGACCAGCCGGCTTCACCTGGAAGATAGAATGAAGAGGACGTACAAGTAGAGTAGAAGACAGTGTACAAGTTGCAATCCGAACTCGCTGGTTTCCAGCATGGAGGCTTGTTCTAGTTCTCTTATAGTTGCAAGCCGAGCGAGCCCGTTGAGTGATCCACTCTGACACTCCGGACTTGACCGGGGTTGGAGACGCTTGTTCCCGAAACGTTCTGAATTATTCCCTCAAACGGCGATGACAGGCCGCGAATACAGGGCGGAGTAACATGTGGAGGGTTCCGAAGAACATCGTAGCATTCGACCACTCAATTTGGCGGCAGTTTGGTTTGCGAATGGGGCGGCTGGGTCGATCATCGTGGCTTGGTTTGAAAACAGCGGAGTTGGACAAGGTTTTGTTCAACATTATGCGTTTGAGTCCTCGAATTAGGTACATGGGCGTTTACTTTGGATAAAGTGGGTGAGCTGTTGTTGTGCACGGTTTGTGGGTGAAAGGTGTGGAGCACATCTGAACCAATCGGAGCGTGTCAAACTTTGCTCAACTGGACACAGCCTCATATACTAGGCTCATTAAAGCATGCCTCAAAGCATCCCAGGTTTCTTTTCTGTCTGAGGAATCCGCGTGGCAGTGCCTTGTGAGGATGAAATGCTTCCCCTTTAGGTTTAGTGGACTTGCTCTCCGCGGGCAGCGTCTAACGCCAATGGTTGCAAAGGTCCGGGGTGTGGTGCTCTTATTGTTACAACTCTGTGTCAACGCCTCATGAATAACGCCAGCGTCTCCATGTTTCTCATGCGCTCTTGTTGTTTTCTTATGCGACTCTTGCTCTTAGGTCGCTGGTCTTGCACTGCCCTATTGCTGACGTTGCATTCTAGTGTTGCCGCTGCCAATTCCTTTGCGCTATGTTGATGTGCCATCGACATTGGAATTCACAAAGGAAGGTGTTTCTACTCGTGCGATTGTTCTCGGATGATGATGGAGCCGACGAAGGGCATCCTTTGGGCGCGTAGACGAAGCGAGGAGGAACCCTCCGGTTCAAAGGTCACGTGGCGTTTAGGAACATCTAATAATAATTCATATTCGGGACATATACCTGCACATAAAACCAAGAGAGAATAAGCAATCGCACGGGTGAGATTTCCACCTGAAGGCTGTTGGCAAAAGAGCACTATACGTCAATGAATAGCAGAGCTTGAGTAGGGGGTAGATCTCCGATCGATCCCCGGTTCATGTCCGAAGATTAAATCATCTGGTCCATCGCGGTTGGGACTGTTGCCTTATCACATACCTTTTGCCCAACTCGACGCGTACATCTACCGGACTTGGTCCTCAATTTCAGCTTCCTGGGAGGAAAAATCAATGAAAATCGACGTTCGCCCTGTCGCAAACATCAAATAATTGCAATAAGATAATAAGCCAAGGTTTGTAAAGATAGGCAACAAGGCTATACCAGCCACCTTGCGTAGATATCTGCAACGGGCATACCGTAATCATCACGATATCTCGATTCGATATACGCTATGGCCATGGATACGATTTCGCAGGCTTCTGTACCACATGTACACATAATTAGACACGGCCAAGCCCTTCACAACATCATTCGAGATACGAAAATCCGAGATCCACCCTTAACCTCGCAAGGTCATGATAGCACACAAAGAATCACTCTCCCAGTGGAGCCAGATGTTATCGTTATATCGCCCATGACAAGAACAATACAAACCGCCCTCAATATGTTTCCTTTCCTAAAAGAACCAGGTCCATGGCCGATACCTGTTGAAATCTGGCCAGATCTTCGGGAAACCTTTGATTCCGAATGCAACAAAGGCCTTCCACGCTCCGAGCTGAGTGTGAAATACCCTCAATTCGACTATTCTAAATGTAACGAGGATTGGGACTATCCATCACACACCATCGAGAGTGCAACAACCCGCGCAGAAAGCGTTCGTAAGAGACTGAAAGAGCTGTCGACTACGTATCTCAATATCGCTGTTATCACGCATCGAGGTTTCATAGGTTTCCTCGTCAAAGGGAGACGTTTTGACACCGCCGAAACAAGAACGTACCGATTTGCAACCGACGAAGAAACGCAGGATCCTGCGATACGACGGGGGACCAATTGCGATACTTTATTGGCACAAGACTTCGGTCCAACGGTACTCGTTCTGGAAAAAGAGGCGAATGTTGATATTATCACATCATTGAGCTGAGGAATGATGTTATCGGCTGGTTCAGTACGTTGTGATCGGTAAAGCTCCAGTAACCTATGGCGGGGTTGTGCAAAGTACGCGTGGTGAATCCGGATACAGTTTAGTCTTTCTTACTCTTGGCCCTTTCTATTCGCCTTGTATGGTCCACAGATCATGCTGCTGCCTACACCGAGTTGTATATATCTCTCGGATGCCCTCAGAATCAGAGGGGAAAGACGGACAACCCTTTGGAAGCACGAACCCTGCAGTCAAGCTAGAGATATGGCAACTCCTTCGCGTCCGACAGACCACCATATGGTGTTCACGATTCCTCGCACCGCGTCCCATCTCCTACTAAAGCTGCTCAACCTCCCTGAACAAGAGGCTCTTCACAGACCTGCAAATAATTTGGACGGATACATATTCTTCCCCGCAGCAGGCCCCCGCTTCGAACATTCGCTTCCGGGCAAACCCCTGCAAGAATGGACGTCAGACCAAGCCATCGCGTTGAAAACCGCAATGCAGAAAAGCTTCTCGTCGTGGGTTCAGTTCATGGATGAGGCCGAGAATCAAGGCAAATCCACATTCATCAAAGAGCATCTTAACTGGATGGTCGATCCTCTCGCCGAGGCCAGCCTCTACGGCTTCCAGAATGATGCATCTTCTGGCATACCAGATTTCCGTGTAGAATGGCCATCAGCTCAAAATTCTATCGCGACTCCTAAGAACGAATACAACGTGACTTACATCCCTGGTTCCTTTCTTCTGCAGCGCGTCAAGCCCACCTTTCTCATACGCCACCCCGCGCTCACGTTCCCAAGTTGTCTGCGCACAGCTATTGATAACGAGGGTATCGAATCCGTAATCAAAGAAGGGAATATTAATCGCTGGGAATGCACATATCATTGGAGTCTCATGCTATATACCTTCTACAAGAATGCAAGTTCATCGGATTTTGATCGTCGAAGCTATGTCGATGGGGTGCAGTATCCTATTGTGTTGGATGCACAAGACCTCGGTGATGAAACATTGGTAAAGAAGTATGCCCGGGCTGTTGGTTTGGACGAGTAGAAGGTTCAGTTCGTATGGAAGGCTGCGGGGGAAGAGGAAGTGAGTAAACTTGGGAAAGTTACAAAGAGGATGCAGAGTACAATTTTGGCAAGTAGTGGGGTGGAGAAGAAAAAGCTAGATGCGGTTGAGCTCGATGTCAAGAAATTGAGAGGCGAGTGGGAGGTAGAGTTTGGAGAGGTGCTGAGTAAGAGGTTGGTTGAGTTGGTTGAGAAAAGCCTAGTTGCATACGAGACCCTGAAAGATGCACGGCTGATCGTATAATTAATTCTGTTTGTTTGTCTAAAGCGCATTGGCCCTTCCTGCTGCTTCTACTAGTTCATCCTTGTTATTTTTAGGCTGGTTGCTCATCACGTGCTGGGATCGTGCAAACGCGACAGATCTTGGTGTTCTATATAGATTCCCTGCCCTCCGGGCCTCTACACAACACTTATTCCCCCGCTCGATCAACGCCCGCCATCACCAAGCCCAAAGCCGACAGGAACTGATATACTAACACAACAACCGACCAATTTCACCTAGTCAGCTACTCTGCTGCGACTATTCCCAAACACATACCAACACTAACGAAGGTCTCATCACTCATCAACAAAGCGCAAAGATGACCACCTGCACGCTTTCATCCCCCCAAATCGCAGACACGACATCGATACCCGCGGTCTACGAATCTCCCAAGAAACCAATCCTCTTCATGGAAATGCCCGCCGGAATCCATAGCATGATCATCCATGAAGCTTTGAAACTGGTTGGATGCATCCAAGTTATTTCCCCTGTTCACGAGGCACACATCCAAGTTCATTACGACCGGGACGAGCTCGACGTGTTCAAGGGTGCCTCAGAAGTATTCGACAGCGATTCCGAAGTGGTCGAAAGCTCATCCAAGAACTATTTCGACTGTACCAAGCGACGGCCCCTTCCATCATGGATGCTTACCCGCAAGCTCTTCTTGGAAGAGGGAATGCGCCTCCTGCTAGGAAATTCCGTCTGGCAGTTCCAGTTCATTTGTAACATGCCGAAGAACAACTCTCCGGAAAACAGTCTACTCGACCTCTCGCAGGCGCAACACGTGGTTTCAACTCCCTTTGTGGCCCAAGCTGTCTGGGGAGGTGGTCTTCACTTCCAGCGGGGGCCGCTGTTAAGACTATCACGGCAGATTCGTGACGACGATTGTTTCCGGACGTGGCGAATGGAGATCGAGATACCCGATTCCGGATTCAATGGAGTTAAAGCCTTTGCGTGGGTGACTGAGCTTCTCGTTACTCTCAATTACTGCCGGAGGCTCAAAACCTTGCATATTGTGATCTACTGGTACAGTGATCGTCTTCGTCGAGCTAGACGTGTCGAGCAGCTAGGTTGGTTCTTCTACGACCTTTGTAAGATAGGACTCCATTCGTTGCTTCAACTGGATCTTATTAGCGAGACTGAGGACGTAATTGAGAAAAAACGGGATTCTGGGGATCACTACGAGACAACCGTTCGGCAGATGATTTTCAACACAGGATAGAGCCTATCAACTATCCCCCACCGTACCTGCAGTGGGCTGCGTTACCGGTACTGGAACACTCAACCACGATCAAGAAAGTCGCATACAGGAGAGTGAAAAGGCCTGATCTACTTCTACTTTGGGGAATAGCTCTAGGGGGTTAAGGCTACAAGGATATGGACTGGAGATTGTTTCGAGAGTACGATATATTTTGCAGGTTGATCTCTCCTTCATCGAGAATGCTGTATTGTTACATGAAATTTATAATGTTTAATGTTTATGTGAAAAGGAATTTGATTATCTTGGAATAAATAGACATAAGAAGCGACGGAAGCCATGCACCATGCCGCCGACCCCGGCTTTTTACCACGGCATTTCATTTTCCACAAGAGGCGCTCTACCGCAAAGCCTCAAGTCGCGCCTCCGATCTCGCAACGAAAGCATCTTCCGTCTCGCCTGTTTTACGGACCACGGGTTCGACGGCACGATGCTTCTGTTCGCTCTCGCGCACACGCCGTTCGACCTCGTGTTGGACTTCGATTGGTGCTTCCTCCCACCTCTTAAAGGATTCTAGCATTTCCGCGTGTCTAAAAATTTGAGGCCGTACTATGTCTGCATCCTTGAGAACCACGACCTGTCCGCTCACGTGGTCATACCGTAATCCCGCAAGGTCACGCGCATGGGTGATGCAATGGGTGGGTATGTTCCCATTGCTCCCATCGCGGCGACAAGGAACGCCGATCCGACTCTCAGTCAAAGCCCTGCCATCTATGCAGCGCTCTCGGGGGCGGAGATCGTCAGAGGTTGGCTCCTTGTTCTCCGTGCCAGAGCCGAAACAAGCAGAAATAAAACCCATCTTGGTCTTGATTGGGATTTGATAAAGGGTTAGTTTACTTTTAGTTTTTTCTTAAGGAAAGCTTACTATCTTGCTCAGTAGCTTGAGTAGTTTTAGTGCTAGAAGGAAGCAAACAATCATATCAACTCGGCAATATATAATTCTCCGCGACGGGTATATCTAAGCGGCGTTGTGGTGTCATGCTGCCATCTTAGCTCGTTCGTGTGTTCACAATGTACCGATGTACACAGAATCTTCCTCGCTTCTAGGACCGATCCTGATGTATTTGTATGCATTGTGTTAAGACAACAGTCGTCGACCCAGGACATGCGCAAATCGTCTGTCTTCGTGTAGTAAGCATCAACGTAGAACTGTACCATGAATGTTTCACAAAATGCCTGTTGTCTTCAGCTTTTTCCTGACAACATTGGATTCCAAAACTCCCCTGCTACACCTGATAAGTCTCAATTCTCTTACTATATTTAAGATGAATATCCAGTCATGTCCTACGGAGTAGCTGCCGCAGCTATTCTTTCCCTATTCATTCTTTTTTCGCTCGGTATTTATTTTATGCCCTGCATGCCGACTTCTGTTTCCAGATACGCCACCCTCTCCAGCCCCTCCAATACACTCTCCACACGCCCCTCTTCTCCCTCCGAACCCCCCACTCTGCTCTTTTCTCCCACACCCACTTTCCCACAGGCCTAAAAGGCCCTGCTCTGACAATTTTAACCACCGATTTATCTTCCTTGACAGCAATCACGGGATCCGCCTGCCTCCAGTGAAAGTGCAGCTCACAGCTCGTGCACCACATATTGTTGCAACCTCCATCCTTGATAATAGGCGCCTCGCAACGGGGGCATCGACGCGCCCCACGGTGCTGCATCTCGCGCGTGTCCACATATAGCGCCTTTTTCGTTTGTACTGCAGCGCCCTCTTCGACTCTATTCCCATCTGAAAGCAGGGTAGACTGCATCACGGGCTCCGATGCAGATGCTTTGTCGCTCTCATGATGAGCTCCGTCGCCTGAAGCGGGTGAACTCTTCTCCCACCTTCTCGCACGTTGGTAATTTCTACAGCTCAGCCCAGAGTGCCAGCTTGCTTTGCATCGCGCGCAAAAGTGTTTGTTGCACGTGGGGCAAACGACGTGTGGCCAGCCGTGAGTCCGCTCTGGCGTTGCAACATACCCTGTAGACCCACAGTCGCTCGGGCATACCCACCTGTCTTTCTTGTAGAACTCCTTTGCAAGATCTTCCGCAAATGCCTCGCGTGCGTCTTCAGGGAGGAAAGGAAGGGCGTGGTACTTCCACGCGTCCGTCGTACGAAGGGGCGTGCAGGAAGGCTTGATACATTGAATGCGGTCCGCGCCACGGGTTTGGAATTGTACGAGGAGATACGAGGTGAGACAGGACTGACAGACGGGGTCGAAAAATGAGCTTGGGGGATTTGACCCTGTGCCCTCCTCTACGGGTTGGCTGTCATTTCTGGCACTGGACCGCCATGGAAGAAGGAGGTGAGCACGGCAGGGCTTCGGGAGAAGTATCTCGAAGCGATTGAGGAATGCAGTGCGGGGCAGCTGTTCGGCACAAACGGTGCATTCGTACATTCGAGGTTTGCGTTTCCTGGGAGGCTTCGGTGGCGTATTGGATATCGAATCAAGCGAAATTCTGTCATCCGCAAGATCATTTATTGCAATAGACCTCGGACCGCTATTACAATTAGGAAACTTCCCTAAATTAAGAACCTTTAGAGAATAGGGTATAACTGACTCGTCCCATGGCAACATAGTTGTGTGGTTGGGAATTGATGCGTTTTCTCTGCGTGATGTTTCCTGTTTCTAGTACAGTTAAATCGTCAGTTTTCAAGACTCATACGCTCAATTCGCTAGATGTGATCTGTGACGCAGAATTGTTGAGTCACCAAAAGCAAAACTCACCTCTATCACCAACCAGGAGCCACTCAAAGTGTACGAACACTATATATGCAAGTCGCTAGTGTCTTTTGCGAATCCTGTTCATCAATTCTTGCTTGCGTTGGATGGGCAAGATCGTGAAACGTGCAGGCTGGGTATCCGACAGTCTCTGCCGCCACAATCTGTTGGGATGAATGAAGAAGCCTCTGTCAGCGCAGAGCGAGAAGCCCGACTGTGTTACCACTGACAACGAGAACACTGGTGTTGAGAAGATTTGGAAGGCTTGCAACTGTCTCTTTTCTAATAATTTCTTGTACGCTGGACGTGGCGCAGCCAAGGGCGTACACTGTGAGTTATCACAGCTAGGCAGCAGGATTACCCCACCACAGCTTGATATGATTACAAGGTGTGAGTGGGTGCAGCTGGAACACAGAACCTTAATCAGGCAATGAAAAAAGCACTCATACTGTTATTCGTCTATCGACCTGCAACTTGAATTCCCGGTGGTGTGTTGCTATACATATGCACCGTGACCGGTCTGCCCCGCCATACTGGTAACGTTCCTCATACCGGTGAAGTCGGCTTTCATTGGCGCGGTCTTCACACCTTCGTATGCAAGGCAGAACTGATGAGAGGGAGCAGCATCTTGCGAGTTACTAACTGTCGCATTTGCGAATTCGCGCACCAAGGCTAGGCGATCTATTAGAAATTACAATTGCCTTCTTCTCAGCCCTCTGTTCAAACTTCAATGCTAAGATTTCCCACTTCTTTTACAATCGTACACCGCCCTCCGAAATTCTGCATCAACAGAATTATCATCTTCAGATGATCGAGGCTAAGGGCTATCCTGTTCCTGTCCTGGTATATCCACGTGACTTAAAGTAGCCATCTAGTTACGCTTACATCTATAGCCGAGATGGACGAAAGTCTGTCATTCAATTATTTTCGTGCAGACCTAGCCATTTCATGCCGACTTAGTCAAAAGCAAATCAGGACGAAAGCTTACGCGGGATATTCTAAAAAGAAGAGAAATGGCCAATGGTCCAAATTATAACAAGTTTTCTCCCTAAATAATGTTCTATCCCGTCTTACGACCTTTTGCGGATTCATATATTAAGTGTATATTAAGTATTTTAAAAAAGCAGTAGCTGAATATAAGCTAACTAAGTTAAAATACTTAGTAGGGTAAAACGCTGTCACCCCTCTTATAATAATATAAAACGTGGTTTACGGATTTATAACTAAGGGCGCAAGTAGTCTATAAACACCCTCTTCTTTAACAGTCAGCCTTCTTGCTATAAGCACACAAGCAAGTGTCGCGACGAAGATTCAAGTTCGACCGCAATATACTACAACAAACGCACCCTTATTCAATTGTGCAATCCAACCTCAACAAACTGTTATGTAACACGATGTCTTACTATAGACCAATTCGAATACCGGCTTTTCAATACAATTAATTTGTCCGCTCCGTTTCCAAGCTTTGATCCACATGTAGCATTGCTCCTCTTACTAGCACCAAATCCGTTAAGCTGATTTGTGATGGCCCCACAGAAAAGTGTACTATAATGTTTAAGTTCCAGCCTCATGTTGTGGCTAAGCCTCCAACATAGGTATGGAGCAGCTTGGTTGTAAGCGCTTGAAGTATGTGTCTGGTATACGAATACACGTTCGTACTAGGTCGCTACGTACACACATTTGTAGCGCCACGGAATGCAGGATAAGTCGCGCGAGAAGTCGCATCATTGCTTCCGTACGTGAGCATTGACAGCTGTTTCTAGGTGTCTATCTCATGAATACGATACTCAATGCGCATGTTGGGCGCGCCTTTGCTGTAGTTTCCCATCACCTCGACACAACAGTCCATAAGCTTAATACAATCCTTACCTCTCCAAGCATCATGAGATACTTCGGTTTCATCCTCAGCCTTGCCACCGCAGGCAATGCAATCGACGTCCGCTTTTGGCACCAAAGTTATGTGTGTGACAATGGCTTCTTCACGGCATGCGTTGGATTGAATCCCAATGTACGTGCAAATCTACTATCCAAGACTGGGCAACTCTCTTCCGCTATTTCTCATTACTAATGGATCATTCTTGATTAGGTTTGTTGCTATCTTCCTGGCAACGCGGCGGAGGCAAGGAGTGTTTCTTGGGAGTCCATACCTCTGGATTGGATCCTTGAAATTCGAGGTTATGCAAACAGGGACTGCAATCCAAATGCTCAAAAGACGCTAAAGACCTATCGTTATCCGGATGAGTGTATGACTTATTGGCAACCGGGCCCTCCGGTCGGTTCCGCTGGATATGGGTTCTCTGATACCTGGAAACGTCGAGATAAGGGAAGTTCCAAGGAAATCACGAGCACCGGAGGAAACTGCACATCCAGGGAACAGGCAAATACTTTGAGCTTTGCGGATGGAACGCAGTATAATATCACGGGTTTCTCTGCCAAGGAATACACGGAACTTCTTGATTTTGCACTAGGAAAGAAGAACATGGCAGATATACCCAAGGAATATGAGGCATTGAGGATCCCTGGGGCTTCCAAAGAAGAATAAGAGTCCTAGAATATAGATTTTTCAGTTACGGATCATAAGAATATATCGAGAAGAGACATAATAGCATACAATAGAAAGACAAGATCATTTGCTATTATGCCAAATTTATACTATTGCATCCTACACATCGTCACAACGCGCAATACGAGACAATGCTGTAGCAGGACCAAAATTCCCTCTCCAATCCAAAGATATGTCAATAGTACTCAACGCCTCATTTGAGGTTATACGAATGCTTTGCGTCTCCCATTGTCGTCTCTACTCCTTCATCCTCATCAGCCTCAATCTTCATTCGCTCCGACCAAATACCCGACGACCATTTCACAGCCGCGCCTACACCTTCTAGCTTTTCCTTTGGCCGCTTCGACCTAAACACTAACAGCGTAAGCTATTGAAAAGTATCTCACTTTTGATTATATAAGGATGCCGGCAGAGACAATTCACAAAGGCGAAAGAAAAGTAGAGATAATGATATGACAACTTTTTTCCATGAAACTTTCTTAAAAAAATAGATTGAAGAACATTTCCATATTTTCTCAGTCTACAGTATCATTGTGTTGAACTTGAATACTCTGTTCTGCTCGTAGAACAAGTAGATTCCACAATCCGTGATGCTAAAAATAGCTTATACTTGGGTCCAACCAATCTCATCACCACACTGTTATTCGGTAATTTCCTGTCGCAGCGAGACTGAACTTATATAGAATTGCGTTCCAAAGACTAAAGAGCTTATACATAATCAGCTCATGCATTTCGGGTCCTCATGGGACATCCTTCGAGAGTCAGGAGATGCAACGGAAAGCCGCCTTGAGCCATGCAGACCAACTTTTTTGGGACACCGCTCTTCAATAATTGCTTCCAAGATATTCCTAGGTCATCGATTTCTATCGTTCATTACTACCGCTTTTCCCGTTGAACCGTCCAACTCCGATTGAGTGCCCACCAGATCCCTTCAGTTGTGCACAGGTACACGGCAGAGACCAGGAAGTGATCTAATTATTCTCTCGCCCCAGGTATCGAATGTCTATCTACTGCTTAGATGGGTTTTCTCGCTAGTATTGCTGCCGAGTATCGGCAGCCAAGCTTTCTCAAACGTCCTAATTCCCGTCAACACAGCCTCATGCCACCTGCTCCCGCATTACCTTAATTAAGCGACGCATCCATTGATGTTTCCAGGCGCCTTGAAACAAAATAAGTTGGCATGTTGCGGAGTTCTGGTAGATCTCGGACATTTGCAGAAGCCAAGATTCGTATGCAAGCAAAAGACGGGGCCTAGGCTACTTTGGGCCTGAACCTTCAGAGATCAGCAGCATGGACTTCATGTATAATCCAGGTTCATACGAACAATAGCATCTTGGCACCTGTACTCCGATTTCTAGTATAGAGTACATATAAGTCGTAAATAGTCACGTCACATCATTCGTTGTCCATCGTCTCATTACTCTTCATTGTATTCACTCATTGAACTTGCTTTTTTTCGATTCCATCGTTGTCCAGTCTTTACATTCACAAACAACCTTTTCAAATACCCGTTTTGCATCCTGTATATACCCTTTGAAACGCCATCATGAAAACATTCACCTACAGCATTCTTTTCGGTGCTGTTCTGGCCACTCCGTTGAGGTACAAACCGGAAGCATGCGAATGTGTACCCAACGTGAGATGCCCTATGGTCTTCCCGCAGGTAAGCTTCTTCAAACTTGCCCCGTCGAACCCATCCTCACAAACTCTAGAGCTGCGAGTGCATGGCCAAGGCCATGGAAGAATGCCAAGCCAAACTTCCTACTTTCTGCCCGCGTCCCAAGATTGATGAAAGCTGTGCCAACAGAACCGACACACCGTCCGCTGGCAACGCATGCAACATCGTTGGTGGACCGGTATGCTCCGCAGACGAGATCTGCAACGGATCGGGCACTTGCGTCAAGAAAGATGACCCGATTGAAGCGAACAAGGAGGGATGCAATGTATTCGGGGCACCAAGGTGCCCTACAGGAACGGCGTGCGGTCACGACGGCGTGTGCATCGTGGAGAGCGAGGCCCTGGAGCAAACCTGCGGAACCGAAGGCAGCGCTCAGTGCCCATCTGGCTATACATGCCAATCAACTGTGGACCCCACCGAGGTCGCGGATGTTGCTGGAAAATGCAAGCCCATTGCTTACACGCCCGTGGGAACTGCTCCTACTCCAGCCGCCACGTCTCTGGTCCCCTTCCCAACCGACACCTTCACCGCCCTGCCTCCGATCGAGCCTTCCCTAGTCCCCTTCCCAACCGACACCTTCACCGCCCTACCCCCGGTCGAGCCCTCCCTAGTCCCTTTCCCCACCGACCCATTCCCCGTCTTGCCTCCGATCGAGCCTTCCCTGGTCCCTTTCCCCACGGACACCTTCACGGCCTTGCCTCCATTCGAGCCTTCCGCCACTGCCTCCGGACCCGTGTCTCTCGTCCCTTTCCCAACCGATACATTCACCGCCTTGCCTCTATCTGAGCTACTTGATCTGATGGCGCCTCAGGCAACGCCCCTGGTCAGCTACTAGCACTAGCCTCTTGATCTGAAGATCGAGATGAATGGTAGTAGTGCGACGTAGTGTGGGAAGGATATGGGGGTATGCATATGCGAGTGTTTCCTAGCAGGTTTAGGATGGCTATAGGCTTCTATATATTCTTCTTCTTTGGACCAGGTGTTCCTTTTTCCATCATTTTTTTCTTATTTGGCCGCTTTGCACTGTGTGTTCGTGTCAGTTCCTGCTAGGTGTACTGGCACTCATTCATGAGCTGTTTTAGTTTTAGAGGGAAATTACAAAAACATTTGTTATTAGAACAGCCTAGACAACGATCGGAATATTGAAAAATGCCTTGTATATTGACAATATGATGATACCCTAAGTCTTATCTATCTTATGCGACTTTTATCCATATCTAAACTCTTTATAGTAGTAAACTGTACTGTGTAGACTGAACTAATTTTATCTTTTCTATATTTTAAAACTCCTCCTCGTTGCATATTATTTTAGATGACAGTGTACCTTTAAAAATTAAAGAAACTGTCTTGAGAATTTCCCTTATCAATTAAGATTCCCAAACAACTTTTCAATGTAAATATACATTCTTTTCGTTAAAATTGTAAACAATATAACACGGAATTAATTATTTCTATAAAGACCACTAATTTTATTCTGTAGACTAAAATAAAATGCTGAACAATTCTGCTGAAGGGATTAATCATAACAGTAACATACTTACCGTATCAGATATCAGATACCTGACTCGTATCACATTTATCTCAGACGCCCTCCACAATCTTTCAAACTTATATCAGCGTTCCTTAACACGAACACCACCCCACCGCACATCTCTCCCGCCGCATCGATGTCAAAAAAAAAGCGCGACAAATAACAAGACACAAGAGAAAAACTAGCGACCAGTGGGAGAGCTCCAAAGACCAGTTTGTCCAAATAATAATCTAGTCAATTCTAAAAGCTTTCTAAATGATACTCAAACACACACCTTTCTTCACTATTGGAAGATAAAAATGAAGAGAATAGGATACCAAAAATGCAGTAGCAAAGAGAAGAAAGAGTGGATATACTTGTAATGCCCTCTCTATATCTACGTCACCTTATCCCACCCACACGGGTATCCATCTCCCTTGTATGATACAATCTCCCTCCATCTACACGCACAAATCCATACATTACACGCACGCACACCGGCAAAGATACCTACCGGGCCGGGGTTTGAGAACGAGGCGCATATTCACAGACAGACACACAGCACGCTTACAGTACACTATGAGGCAGACGCAGTCATGGACGACACGGAAGACGCAGAGGCAGACGCTGGTACGCAAAAGAGAGAGAGAGAAGTAATATGCGCTTGAAAAAACCTTTATATATTACATTACATCACATATATCCCATATCCCGTGCCCCATTTCCGTATTCCCATATCCCGTTCCCGTCCCATCCGAGTCCCGTCCCATCCACGCATCCACCCATGTATCGAACCTCCATCGCACCTCTGCTTATGTTATGGTATGTTGTCTTGTGTGCTGTTGTCTCATCTTGTCTCGATGCATGCATGTATCCGACCTCCCTTGTCAAATGCTGTACTGTGCTTCTCTCTCCTCTCGTCTCTTCTCCCTTCTCCCTCCCTTCCCCTTGCCCTCCTCTTCCCTCTTCCCTCCCCCCTCACCCCAATTCCCTCTCCCTTCTCACGCCGTATTCGCCCACCCCCCATAGCTCCGATACCCAACCCAAACGCTTCGCAGAACAATATCTCAGATGAGCGAGTAACCAACTCGGTAGTTACAAAACGCAAACGCAGTTTGATAGAAAAAAAGCAAGCAAAGCAAAGCAAAGCAAAGCAACGCAACGCCATAAATGCCTTTAAGATGTTAAAAAAAAACCGGAGATGTCAAGTAGGAACTGAAAAGGAGAGAGAAAACGCGAACGCGAACGCGAACGCGGGGGAAAACGATCCGATCCAAATCGATCCAATCCAATCCAATCCAAGCCAAGTCAAGCCAAGCCAGTGCGATGCGGTGCGTGCGATGCGATGCGTGCGTCACATCCAACGCACCTTCCAACATGATACAGTGAATGATAAACCACTCTTCTCTCTCACCACCCCATCTACAAGCCCTCCATCCCCCTCACCAAATCCTGCAACGAGGGTTCCGCCCCGTTGCTCCCCTGCTGCTGATGCTGCTGCTGCTGGGCACCAAACTTCCCCTTCCTAGCCGCCATCTTGCCCCAGCCGTCATCCTCCTCCTCCTGCACCGCCGGCTTATGCTTCAGAATGCCCTTCACCATCGCCGGGTTCTGGCCCTGCGCCGCGCCGCCACTCGCCTGCATGGACATGGTCATCGTCATGGACGAGCTACTCTTCGCATCGGTGTGCGTAGCCACGGGGCGGTATCTCGCCGAGAGGCCGACGTTGGAGCGCTCGGACGGGGCGATGGACGGCGTGTAGCCGTTGAGCTGGGGGGCTGGCCGAGCGAGGCTGCGCCGAGGGGCGTCGAGAAGGGACGGGGCGGCACGGCAGTGTGGGTGTTTTGGACGGGCATTATGGACATTGGGCGTTGGGAGCCGGGGGGGATGTTGAGGAAGGAGGGGGCTACCATTGACATGCGGGGGTCTTGGGACTGGGGCTGCATCTGGGGGAAGGCCATGGACATGCGGGGGTCGGACATTGTGGATGGGAATGCCATTGACATGCGGGGATCCTGTTGTTGTTGGAGTTGCATTTGCTGGATTTGCATTTGCTGGGCGGCGAGGAGCTGTTGCATTTGTTGGAATTGCTGCATTTGCATCATGTCATTGGGTTGCATTGGGTAGGACATTTGGCCGGGCATCATGGGCATGCCCATGGGGGTGCCCATGGGGGAGCCCATCATGTTCATGTTGTTCATTCCCATGCCCATGTTCTGCATACCGGGCATCATCGACATGCGGGTGCCGGGTCCAGATTGTACTGGAGGGTTCATTTGTGCTCCAAGCATGCCCGTGAAGGGGCCCTCGGTGGGCTTCTTGTTAGATGCGCCGCCCATGTACTTTTGCTTGGTCATGTCTCGCATGTGAATCTGCTCCACCAGAGATGGCTGTCCCATTTGGGGTTCGGGGTAGTTCATCATAGGGACGTTCATATGCGAGTCACCTGCGACTGAAGCCGGACCCCGGTTGAAGCCCATTGATTCTCGGTTCGTGGGGCGGACCAACCCTCCACCGATGAAGGACGCGTGCGGGTCGTCAGGTAAATGGCGGGCAAAAACAGGTCTAAACGTAGAAGCGCGATTATCGATAGCAGCACCGGCAGAAGCTGGCCGATCAGGAAAGTAGGAGGGGATAGCGTTGGCGGGCTGTATGGGAGCTTTGCCTTGGTTCTTGTTGGGGAAGCCGTGTTGCGCTAGGATGCCTAGCGGCACGTCTTCGTCTTCCCACTCATCTGCTTGTAATGATGTCTCGGAGGGGAACCCCATCGAGAACGGCTCAACTGTACTGTCAGGACGGTTGAGGGTGCCCGGCGCAGTGGTAGTCCGACGCATGTGGTCTCGTGCCAAGTCCATTTGCTGCTTCTTGCGCCTGGCTATCGCCTCCTGTGCAGCTCTCTCCTGTGCCTCTTCCTCGTCCTCCTCGTAATCTTCGTCTTCAGAACTGTCATCATGCGGTTGCGCCATCGCGCGTTGCTGCTGAGCACGGAACTCGGCTTGCGTCAGAACACGTCGACCAGAATCGGTCGTCGGGGGCGGCGGTCGAACGTGTTCCTTGGGGATAGGAGGAATTGCTGGTTTAGGCGTTTGTTTTTGTTTGGGCGACGTAAAGATCTCCTCGTCTTCGCTCTGTTCAGCCATGTGGGACGGCCCATTGCGCAAAGCAGCCTTCGGGGTTGCGATGTCGGATCCTGAGCGCGACGACAGCGGTGTCTGTAGAGATGGAGCGGACGAGGAGGATTTGGAGATGGAGTCGTGCTCGGGGGAGCTTTCGCGATGGGACTTGTGTGACATGGCGGACTGTCGTGCAACGGAGGCGGCGTTGTTGAGATAATCGCTAGGGCCGCTCAGGCTCACGTCGGGACTGTGAGAGGCGACAGGTGCGTACTGGCCATATTTGTGAGGAGGGACAGGGGGCGGAGGAGAATCATCCTCGTCGGACCGTGAGGATGACATAAGATTGTCAGCGGAGCCACGGGAATCCCACGACTTGAGCGGAGCTTCGACGTCCAGCTTGTGGTCGATCTTGATTGGCTCTGCGTGGAATGTTCGTTTACCAGCAAGAAGGGAGCGACCAGGGGACTCAGTGACGTGCTCAGGAGACGGTTTCCTCTCAAGTCCACTAAATAGGTCATCAAAGCTGGTCGCACCAAAATTCATATCCGCATCTAGCGTCGGCGGTTTCGCGGTACTTGCATAGCTAGACGAGGTCATGGCACGGACGCGTCCAGCACCCCCAATCGGCGAAGTTGGCTCTCCTCCATAGTATCGATGCCCGGGCTGCGGCACCGCCGGCAGTTCTTTTTGTATGCATTCGCAGACATGCCGCTGTGGGAGCTGCTGTGCTGCGAAAGGTGCGGTCTGGGGACTGCGAAAATATTGTCACTCGGGTCCGTATCGGCCGAGGACGGAAGAGTGGAGGTCGAGCCGAATTGCCCGTTGTTGTATGGTCGCGACGACTGCGTACCGCTGCTCGACTTGCTGTCCCTGAGTGTCTTGTGAGTCGATGAATCGGGTGCATGTAGTGGATCGGCATACCGTTTTGAAGAGCCGGGCGAATCTTCGTCAAAAGAACGGTTTCGCGCCTTGTTGCCTGCGCTGAAGCTGCTGAAAGGGCGGAATTTGGAGGATGCTTTTTCCTGTGTTCTGCGCTTTTCTTCTATTTTGCGGGCCTCGGCCTCGCTTGTGCTCATGAGACGAAAACCTCCACCTCCGCCCCCTGAAGGTGACTCGGCAACGGGTGCAGAGTCAGAGGCAGGAACTGGCTTCGCCTCGTCCAAAACATTGCTCTGCGACTTTCGACGACCCCCAAAGGTCAGCAAGCCTGCCTTGACCATGATGTAGCTACGAGAGAAACGCGGAGCTGGCTGTAATAGCCCCGTGGCAAGAATGTGTTGTTAATAGTAAACGAGAGATGGGCGCATGCGGCGGCGGTAGTGAGCGTCGGGCTGCTTCGAGAGAGCGCCGTGTGGCAGATGGACGGGGACGTGGAGGAGTGAATGTACAACGAGGGGCTAGTCCGCGATGCTATGGTGCGCAAGTCAGCACTCGAGGGAACGAGAAAGCGTCGGCAGGATGCATCGCCAGAAGCTCGGACGGACGAGGGGGTTCTCGCGAGATGGAGGTTCTCATTTCGCCCGTTCCACGTCATGTCTGCCGATCGTCATGATGCCTGCAATACCGGCATCGCTGACTGCTGGTGGTGGGTTTCCCGGGAGGTTTGCTCGGGGTCGCAAGCGGTCCACTGATCATGCTCTGGCAGGCGGTATCGCGCAAGGGCGCTCGTGTGTACCTACGGGCTCGATGCTCGTGCCATGTCGGGCGGGCCGGGGGTAGGGGTAACGCAAGCTGAGAGAGCCACTTACCAGACACGGTTCCGCGGGCAGTGACCGCTGAGATGCTCGGTGGCAGCGTTTGGGTGAACGAGAGGCAGCGCGGACGCAGGAGAGGGGCGTGGAAGGCGGCCTTGAGGGTCTGCGCTTTGAGATGGGAGGAGGAGGGAGGAGACGTTGTCGGGCACGGACCTCTCAAAAGTTGAACAGATGCTGGTCGCGGACGAGAATAGCAGGTTAGGGAGTAGCTCGTCGGGCGTGGGATGATCTGCCGATGGGTGCAGCAGACAAAATATCGAATCCGTGCGAGCAATGCGGATTTCTAGCTGGCCCACATGCAGACGTCACCGTGGTCCTGGCGTGTAAAAGGTGAGCGTGGTCGTTGATGAAGGCCTCCCCTCTGCATCAGCAGCCAGCAGTTCGCCGCCAGGAGACGTGCAGCAGCGCCACGGAGCCTCCTTTGCATGCGGCGCTTGTGCCCTCGCTGCAGCGCCGGCCCCAGCCCGTATCCGCCAGCTCGAGGCAATAGCCTAGTCGTCATCCAAGCCGTCTTTGGACAGGCTAGCCATGTCTATTCTCGTCTGGGACTGTGGACCCTCGTCCCAATCCAGGGTCAGCCACCGCCGCTAACAAGCTCTCATGAGAATGCTTGACGGGCTGCCTCGAGACACGGCAAGACACGACGAGACACGAAGACGAGGGAGACCAGACGCTCGAGGTTCTGTGAGGTCGAGTTTCACTTGCATGTCAGCTCGACGCCTCCCTTGGGAGCACAGGGCTCCGAAGAGGCGTCTTGCATGCGACAGTCCCAGCCTCCGAAGCAGTGTCCTCGTCTAGCGGCCGCTGTTCTGGCGTCGCTTGCTGGTGTGCCCAGGTGGCCAGGGCCATCCCATCGTGCCTGTAACGACTGGCTCAAAATCCTCTGCCACCAGGGCTCTTGCTCGGCCACAACAATATTGACCATGGACCATCGGCGCCGGCCAGGGTGGGAACATGGCAAGGCAAGCATCGCAGCAAGATTTTGCATTCAGGCTCAATATCCGGGGGTTCCCAAGATCGGATCTTGTTGACTCGACGACGGGGCACCTTCTGCATCCATGGCCCTCCTTCCCCTCAAGCTCATGATGGCCGGTAGGTAGGCGAGAGGCGGTAGGCGATGGGCGATGGATTGCGCCGCCTTCGCTAGCATGGCTAACATCGCTAACATCCGGCGCTGCTTGCGTGCCTGAAAATCGCTCCACATCGAACAGGCGCATCCGCTAGTAGGTGCTCCCCAGGCATTCCCAGCCTCGTCGCCACGGCACGCTTGTTGACGCTCCTCGCGATACCGATGAGGGGGCTGCCACACGTGCTTCCTCGCCGCCTCGGTCGGCAGCAGAGCAGCAGAACAGCCTACTGTACGACCATCCGTGGCTCCGAAGAACCGCCCGTGGCCTCGATACCGACAAGGCTGCAAGCAGCACAGGCCGTGCCATGTCCCGATCTGGCTACAACTCTCCTGGAGCCTGCAGGGCGCCGACAACCACACTCCAGCCCCCATAGCAGGAGCACGCGGAGCGTTGGACGGACACCCTGACCGTCATGACACCGGCTTGACCTCATCATCAGCACGCGAAGCGTTGACGGGGAGCGGGGCGGCCAGAAGACGCGCAATGGTTCCCTCCTACCCCGCTCACGGTGGGGAAATGCCCCCTCCGTCATTACGGGGCTGCAGTGCGTGGCCGTCTGGCTTGATAACCATAGTACCACGAGAGAACGGCGGTGTGTGCGTGTTCCTGGTTGCACGTTGTGGGCGATGATAGCCTGTTTAGGTCGTTCCAGTGTTTGCGAACCGTTTCCCTCCCAGCCACGGGTCGATTGGACCCTCCGTGTGTAACGTCCCGCAAGACGACGCCGTCCGCCTCTTAGCCTGCCACTCCCGCCGCCTCCTCTTTTCTCTTCCAGCCCCCTTGCAACAAGATCGTGCGATCGAAGCTGCCCAGAACGCCGTGCCTCCACGTCCGCAGCATGAAAATGGCCGGAGCCTGCATCATCGGCACATCCCAGTTTCCATTGTCGATCCATCGCAGATCTCCCTCGGTCGGTACTCGCTACCCGCCTGCATGGCATCGCATGCCACATGCATGCACTAAGGTCCTTGGAAAGCGAGCCACCATGTCCTAGATCCGTGCCATTGTGGTTGGCTACTGGCTTCAGGTACTGTCGTGTTCGAAAAGTCAAATGCTACCAGCGTCGCTCGCCGCCAAAGTTACCGTGGCTATAGGCCCTCGAACCGCCTACCGGAAATATGGCCACCCGGGCGGCTAGCAACAGGCGTCCGTCTGACTTCATCGGAGACACGTTCCGTCCAAGTCCCGTCTATGTCATGGGCTCAGAATCACCTCAGCTCTCTCGCATGCAGCTCTAGAAAAACGTGCGTCCTAGGATCCATGCTGTTTGGACTGGCTGACAGCGCCGTGTGGACTCCTACCACGTCTCGACTCCTAGGAAGGCGCTGCATTGAACCACGGCATCCCCGAAAACTTGTGCGGCAAAGAGGAAGGTCGCAAAAATCCAGCATGATGCTCCCCAGCAGGCCCTCAGCACTCCAGCAGCACATGGCCTGGTCGAGATATGCAGCTTCCATCGACTACCTCTTTAAAACTAGCGCCCCATCATTCATGGATGATCGACATTTCATCTTTCGGTGAAGCCGCAAGTATTTCATCATGTGTCGGGTGGGTGGTACTCGTCTGCATGGTTTTGTCCCGTCTTCCTGATGGATGTTTGATGACAGCGTCCAGAGTGCCTTTGCAGTTCCAGGATTTCTGCAAGGCCAAAATATCCTCCATGTCGCTAGCTCCGGATGGAACCAACCGTACAGCTTGCCGTGAGGGGAACTCAAAAACCACGTATTGTCGGAGCCGCATCGGATAGCTGAGCACTATCTTGCGAAGTCGGAGGTTTTGATATGGCTTGTCTTGGCAAGTCTTGCTCCGAGATCACGTTGTGTATCAATGAGTAGTGAAATGCTGGAATAGTATCGCTCGACATATATTTAGGGAAAGAGACGGATGTTCGGGGTTCTGGTCGACGATCCTGTGAGGTTTTGACCGGCCAAATAGACGTTTTGTGCAGCATCGCATTCTGATTGCGTAGGAAGTGCGCATCGGCTCAACCCTGCCAATGTACTTTGTTCCAGGGTCTCAGGTACGCGCAGGTCGTGCGTTGCTCGTTTTCCGTTGTGGGGTTGGGTGGTTCGCTGGTACTGCTTTAGCTCGCAACTGCACTATAGATGGTCTCGTGACTTTTCGAGTGCGCGATGCAGGGAACTTCCGGATGAGCTGTGGACGACGAGGGTGCATGCTGGTTGGATCGGGATTCAATGAAGAGCGTCAAGACTCGAAGCGCCAGGCATCCATCTAAAAAAGAGCTTATGTGTGCCGGGCAATTACGTTAGCCTTCCGATGTGTGCCAACACCCAACCCAGCTCAGCTTCGGTCCTGCTAGAAAGCGTTTGTCGCATAGCCGTCATGCACTGTGCGATTCGATCTGGACATCCTGCCGCCGTCAGCACAGGATGCAAAAGCTGGGTTAGCCATCTTGATTGATACGCCAGGAAGTTACCCTGAATGGCGCCTAGAAAGCTACTTTCTTCAGAGAAGCGGCCGCCGACGCCGCCGAAGCTACTCATCCTTGGGAGCATTCTGGGAACATTTCAAGAACATTTGAGGGGCATTGTGCGAATGTAGAAAGCTGCGTGTATTCCCCAGTCGATTTCTTCGCAGCGAGGGATGGATGAAGAGTGGGTTGCGCCGTCCTAATCGACACGCCGGGAAGTTGCTTTCCTGGGCTCCGTGGAAAGAGCTGCCGTCGCCTTTCCCCCAGGAGCGCCTTCTCGGTTGGGTGCAGGTCACCCGCCACGATGGAAGCGCCTCTCTGCAAAACGCAGTGTAAATGTCATCATCGCTGCGTTGGCACAGTGCCCCTAGGGGTTTTCCTCGACGACTGCACCGGTGTGCCGAGCGACCCCACTAGCGCCGCCTGCTCTAAATAGCAGTGCAAAGGGGGAGCGTCTTTGCAACACGTAGTAGTGTAAGATTCGGTGTCGCTGCCTTATTGAACGCTCTGGGAAGTCGCTTTCTGGGAGAAGAGCAGGCGCCGCCGCCCGAGCCTGCTTTCTCATCAACAAACTGACCCCCTCTCTCTCCCTCTCTTTCCCTCTCACTCTTCTTTTCTCTCTATGATATGACGTGGCAGCATCGCTGTGGCTACCGTGATCGAAGCCCCTTCATACCATCCGCGTTGGGAGTGAACTGTCTGCCGTCGCCAGCCAACCGAACGCATCTCTGACAATCTCAGCTTGCCGTCGCCGCTGTCTGATTCAAGAGCACCTGAGGAAGCATCCTAAGATCTATGTCAGTGCCTGTTATATCGAGTACTATCTCTCCGCCACACAAATCTTAACGGTCTATATCGTTGTATTAATCGTTGACCGGAGAGATTGCGCGTCACCACAATGGAGTGGCTATTACACCCCGCTGTTGCAATCCTATTTTCTTAGAAACACCTCGGAAGAATCGAAACCCTTATACAAGGTTTTTACCATGTTGTTCACGTATTCTCCACTGTATAGGATCGACCCATCGTGTCTTGCTTCTCTTCTCAATGCCCCGAGACGTCGTCCCACTCGAGATGCCGTCCCACTCGAGACCACAGCGTGTTGTCTAGCCTTGGGGTGCTTCAAGGGCCAATGAAGGAATACCCACGTGAGGCTGCCGAATCTTTGCCGTCTACTTTGGAGGAATCGCGGAATGTCTGCCATATACACTGGGGGAATTAGTCCCGTCATGTTCCGGCCTCAAGAATTCTTCATAAGACCGGTGATGGAGATTGCTCTCATGGAAGGCGGATCTCTGCCATGCGCACCTAATAATCGGTCTCAACATGATAGTGGCTAGCCTGGAATCAACCGGATCAAGGCGAGCAGCCATTGTTTAACCGCAAGAGTGCTTGAGGGTGCTTGAGGGGCTCAATGAAAGAGATAGTCTAGGAGGTTACTAATTTTTGGTCAGATGTGCTAGAAGAACCGATCTTACTGTCGTGACCATTGCCCCGGGAAGTCGCCTATGTCGAAGAGCAGACACTGTCTAATCCCAGGAGTAATTCAGGGGCCAGTGAAAGAGATAGTCTAGGAGGTTATTGCTTTTTGCCAGATGAACTGGAAGAATCGGTCTTGCTACCATGGCTGCCAACCATGAAATTCGCCCCGGTTGAAGATAGTAGCCGCTGCCTGATCTCAGGGGTGATTCAGGGGTTAGTGAAGGAGATTGCCACGTGGGATTCGAACGTTTTCAGTGCGCACTGGAACGAGCCATCCCATTAAACATTCGTGAGTCTGGAATTGACCGCGCTGGAGAGAGCAGCCACTACCCAACTAAGAGGTGCTTCGGGGGCCCCGTGAAACAGATTTTTCTTGGACCATGAACAATATCTGCCGCGCGCAACGATCGGTCTCATTGTTATCCTCGTTGTCTTCGGAAGTTATCCACCTCGAGGAGAATGACCGTTGTCTGACTCAGGGGTATTTCAGGGGGACAGTGAAGGATCCTCCTAAGACGCAAAATCTCTGACGTACATAACGGTCAATTTTACTGTCTTTTTCGTTTTCTCGGGACATCGCTTGTGTCGGGGAATATCAACAGCCACTGCCTGGCCTCGGGAGTGCCTTAGGGGGCAGTGAGCGATATCTATCACGTGAGATGCGGGATTCCTGCCGTACGCACTTGTTGGTCTGGGAGGTCATCCGTGCCTAGGGAAGAGCCACCGCCCGGGAGCATCTCTGTGGTATCAGGAGTCATATGTGGGAGATTTGTCATTGTCAATCCATCTTTCTGGTGGTTGAGGTGTGATTGCCCGCGTAGTTGATAACATGGGTGTCTGCCTAAGATTGTCCATGTCCATGGTAGAGCTACTGCTCCCGCCACCTTATTCCGGGATCTGAGAAGTCCCATATGGGAATCAGGGGTATGGTGAAGAAATTGCATCATGAATGATCTTCCTGGAATATGGATTGTTCAATTCGCCTCGTTGCTTCGGTTGTTGACCTGGAATTTCGCCTTGGAGGGTGGAGCAGGTGGGACTGTCGGGTCGGTCGGGTGGCCCAGGTGCGCGTCAACTTCTACCACTAACGCAATATCTCGCTCCACGAATTAACACGGCATGGGATATAAGGCGCTCTATGTCCTGTCTCTCGACAATGCTGAGTGTGGTGCCTGGTGTTGTTGTTTCGGGCGTCATCCCCCTCCACCCCCAACTTTATGCCTACGGTCTTCGACGATTTATATGCTTCGACACTCTATGGAGCCGGTATCGGACACGAGACGCTCTGCATTTCCCCTCTCGACATAAGATGTGTGGCTCTCGTTGTTGTTTTGGGCGTCGCTCTGAGAGTCGCCATGAGGGTGGACGCGAAACGGGCGTCGCCTACACCAACAGCGTAATGCATTCCTTTATCAGCACCATAAGTATGGCGAATTGTACGGTCGATCTTCCTGCTACTTCCTCGTAACATCGTATATGATCTCTGGTGTTGTTGTCTTTCCCGTTGGCCTGAGTGTTGCCATAGGGGGCGTGGGCCTAGAGGCGGGAGGCGAAATCGGAGTCAGCGTCCACCACCAACATTATGTCTACGTTCTTCAGCACCTCGTAAAGAGGGTGTATGGTATCCAGCTCTCTTTCCTCTTGCCTTCCAACAACACCGAGTTTGTTGTCTTGTGCTGTCCTGGTCGATGACTTGAGAGTCCCCATGGGCGCGGAGCGGGCAGCGCGAGCCTCAGTCTGTATCACCACCGCCATTTATACCATTATCAACCCCCTATGAGGACATTACAGCGAATAAGGCAAGCTCCTTACTGCCTCGACGCAATCTCGGGTACAAAATCTGGTGTTGTGGTCTCGATTACTCGCCTAAGACTTGTTCTTGAAATACGGGGTGGGAGTCGACCTCCTCCACCAACGCCATGCCGATTGTTTTCGGACCTTATGAGAACGGATTAGGGCTTACTTCAGGCTCTCTACTACCTCTTAGCACTCTGGGGAATGGTTAATTTGGTGTTGCTATCTCAACCTTTCGCCAGAGACTTCGTCTTAAAGGCCGGACATTACTTATCACCGCCAACGCATTGTCTGCCTTCATCGGCACCTTCTGGGGACGCAGTAGAGCATACATGAAGCTTTCTACTGCTTCTTCGCCAACATGGAGTATGAAAACTTTGGTGTTGTTCTCGTCTCGGAGGGCGGACGGGGCGACGCACGCCGCGCCCCTCGCCACCAACGCGGTGCCTACGTTTATTAGCACTTTATGAGGACGCCACAGATTCTACTTAGTGGTAGCCCTCGTATTTTAAAGCTATACAGACGCAATACCAGTTGTTGTTGTCTCGATCGTTGGTGGGGCTCTTCCTGAAGGGCGGAGTCTGCGACACATACCTCGCTTCTCATCAACAACGCGGTGCCAGCCATATAATCACTTTATGGGAACGGCTCAGAGTAAGCTCGGTGGTTGCTTCTCTGTCTCTGAGCTATACAGGTGCAATCTGAGCTATACAGGTGCAACCTTTGGTGTTGTTGCCCTGATTGTTGGCAGGAGTCGTTCAGAAAAGCGATACACGCCTCGGCCCTCGCTACAATAGCGGTGCCTACATTCATCAGCAATTTATAAGGATGGCACAAAGTACGCTCGTCTATTGCTCTCTCATCACTGTGCTGTAGAGGTACAGCATTTGGTGTTGATGCCCTACTTGTTTGTGAGAGTCGCCTCAAGGAGCGGGCGGAGGAGGCAGGCGTCAATCCTCACCACCAACGCCGCGCCTGCATTTATTAGCACGTTGAAACGACAGTGCATAGTGCGCTTGGTGATTACCTGCCCTCTTTCTGTCTGTACAAGGCACAAGTATTGGTGTTGTGGTGGTTCTTGGGGCGTTGAGCTGTCGCGGAGGAGAGCGGCGGCGGGTTGTCGCCCCTCACCACCAGCGCATTGCCAACACCACCTATATGAGCACCTTAAAAAGATGACGCAGAGTATGCGCTGATTGTAATCTCTCTCGTCAGCAGTATGGAGATGCTGAATTCGCTGTGGTTGTTGTGGTGGAAGCGCTGAGCTGTCGCGGCGCAGAGCGGAGGCGGGCTGTCGCCCCTCACCACCAACGCAACGCCAGAACCACCTATATTGGTACCGTATAGAGATGACGCGGAGCATTATGAGGTTATTCTCCTGCTCCGCAGCATCATGGCGATGCAAAAATCGTTGCGGTTATCGTGGTAGAGGCGCTGAGGGGATGCGGCGGAGAGCGGAGGCGGGCTGTCGCCCCACCAACAACGCAGTAGCAGGCCTACCTCTATTATCACCGTATGAAGACGGCGCAGGGTATGCTTAGGTCGCCCTCCTGCGCATCGGCAGCATGGAAGCGTGACAATCGCTGTGACTACCGTATCAAAGGCGTTGGGAGGACTCGGTGGAGAGAACGGCGGCGACGAGCGTCGCCTCTCCCCCACCGCCAACCCGACGCCCGCCTTCATTATCATTTTTTTGAAGGCACCATAGGAGGCTCGTCATGTTGTGCGCGCCCTACATCAACACGGGGTGTGAAAAGGGTCCCGTTGTCTTGGTGCAGGCGCTGGAACAGGAATTGTGAAGAGGGTAGCGAGAGTCCTCACCATCAGCGCAAAGTCTACCTTGATTGGTAGTTCCTCAACACAGCGCACGAAATTCTTCATGCTGAGTGCACCTTCCCTACATACGGGGTGTCTGCATTAATGGCGCTCTGGTTGATGCTATAAACACTACGTTTCTACGAGCGGAGCTCACGCCTTGCCGCCAAAAGCTGCCCTTATTGGCACTACCATAGTACGCAGAGGATACGGCGGCTTCACTCCCACCTCTTCTCTCTGCAACACATGGTATATGGATTGGCATCGCCATTATGGTTGATCCCTATGAGGCGTCCTCCGCTCTCTCCGTCGCCGCTGCCGTCCATGTCTACACAGAGTAGTACGATGCAGGGGGCATTGCGCGCTTTCTACAGCCTCTTCATGTCTGTTATGGCTCTCATTTCACTGCTTTCGCTCCTGAAACGCCTTGTGTAGACTATGCCTTGCTACAGCAGAGTCTGCCAACAAAGAGCAACAGCCTTAGCATGCCATAAGTCCCGAGACGTCACAGCTCACGAAACGGCGTGTATCCTTTCCAGAGTGTCTGTCACCGTCTTTCGTCCTCTCTGTATTGTGTATCCTCCGCTGTCCACATAAGTCTTGCCGTAGAGTATACCCCGCCGGTGCGAGTGTTCGGTGCAGTGGGTATGGGGACCCCGCCTCGTCGAGGAGCCGTATTACGGCGATGCAATGGGTCCTTCGCCATGTATAATTCGCCCTCTGTCGGTGTCAACATTCGGCCTAACAAAAGGGGAACCCCTGCATCGAGTCTTGTCGTCGCGGAGCATTCTGAGGGCGGGAAACGGCGTGGAGCAAAGCGGCGAAGGGGCTTTCTTCTGGTGACATTCTTGACTGTTCAATGTCAGCTCCGCGGGAGTAGGTGTCGGGTACACGTGCCAAAGGTGTCGGGCGACGCGGTCTTCACCGCCGTGACTTGGTCTTGCGTACCAGGCATGCATACCCGGCTCTGTGTCTCAAAGAAGTTCTGGGGGCAAGCAGATAGATTGGCGCACCGCGGTCTTGTGGGTTGGAGGGGCGTGGGCAGGTTGGAAAGCCCGCTGCCTGCCCGCCATAAGCTTAACCGCCGCAACCCACACATGCAAACCAGGCTAAAGCCCTCAAAGTAGCTCTGGAGCTTTCAAATGGTCGTTGCACCACAGTCTTTTCGTGAGGGGTATGTTGGCATGTTGTAGAGCCCGCTGTCTGCCCTCCGCCTGCCCGCCACAAGCTTCGCCGCCCCAATCCAGGGATGCAGATCAGACCAAAGGTCTTAAAGAAGCTCTGGAGAAAGCAGATGAGACATTGCACCAAAGTATCGTAAGGAGGGGTCACGCTTGCTTGTTGTGAAGCCCGCTGCCTGTCCGCCACAAGCTGCACTACGGCGGCCCTGGGCATGCTATCCCACACAGAGACCCAGGGGCAGCTGCACATACCATTGCAGTGCTGTATTGTATAAAGACAAGTCTATTATATGATCTCAAGAGCAAGCGGCACTCCGCAGTCCTGCTGCGAGCTCTCAAAGGGGTGTGTGTGTTGTGTGTCCACCACATCGCCCGCTCCCCTCCACCCAACACCCCGTACCTGCCTCTCACATAGCCGCCACAATCAACCACACTCCAACCGACAATCACCTCTACGCCACGCCTTCTTTGCCCCCAACCCAGAATCTCCTCCTTTTTGTTCCCCTATATAAGTCCCGCAATTAGGCATATTTCCGTCACTGAGCCAGAGGAAGCACGCAGGGGGCCTGTGGATGGCTCAGTGGCGCAGTGGTCGGTGGTCAAAAGCTTAAAGGTACGTCCATTTCTTAGCAGTTCGAATCACACGCGGGTCGGTTTTAAAAAGATAAACTTCGGTTTTCTTCTGAGCATTGTGTTCTCAGTTTCTTTTTGCAGTTTTTTTTTCCTCGACATCCCTTTTTTTCTGCAGTATATCTACAACCTAGAGGGTAGGACTGTGACAGGACATATAGAGAGAGAGGGAAATCAGTCATATCGGTAGGCTCCGCCGTGTCTTGTGCGGATCGCGCGGTTTTGTATAGGCGACCGTGCGTGGGGAGTGCTTTTTACACCACGCTGCCCAGGAGAGTGATCTATATCCTTGTATTTGGGATATTCAGAAGCTGGGAAGTAAGGCTTTGAGTATCACCTCTTCGTCACAACCGGACTCCGTTTTAGGTTGCTAAGAGCAGGTCCTGGCGTGCGAATGACGCTCTATCTGCTATACGTATATCACATCGACAAGATGTTCGTTTTCGCGCTTTAAGCAACGCCTTTCCCAGAGTACGGGATAGTGTTCTGGACTCCCTTGGGGCCATCTGCATATCTCTAGATAGATACATATTATAGTGAGACGATGTAGTCCGGTAGAACGCTTGACTGCGTGTTATGAGTTTCCCACACACACATTCTTCTTTCCTGTGGCTACTTCATCCATCCCTGTGTGGAAAATGAATAATAGGGGCAACAGCGCGACTGACTGAAAATGTAACTATGTGTCACGCATCACGCAGATGCATGGATATGTTATAAAAAGGATACTTGTCACAACAGGGTCGACAGCATTTTCTCCAAACAACTGTTTTCATCTAGTCAGCTCATACTCAGCTGCTACTTTTCCAAAAACACAAAACATGAAAAGGATTGTAAATTGGTTATTTCCTGTTTGCTTGCAGGCAAAGTATTGTATACATATGGGAAAACTTTGAAGAAGCAAAAATAGAGGTCATGGTACATATATATTGTGAGCTGTCAGTCTGCGATGAACAACCCATTGAAAAGCCTTTTCATATATATTGATTTTGTAGGAGCGAGTTTACCAACACTTGCAGAATGGCTGCAGGATACATGTTGTAATTAGGTTTTAGCAGGTCACCCACGCGAAGCTTGGCTGAGAGGCGAGAGTTCAGACACGAATTGTATTGTTTCAGTAGCTCCCGGGTTGTGTGGGGGTATACGCTCGTTCTGTGCACACCGATGCCCGAATATATAAACAGCAAACTGGACAGAAAGAAAAAGAAGAAAAATCCACCTCAGTGGGAATCGTGAAGAAGAAAGACATGCATACTTGGCCAGGGTAAGGGAAGAAGCTGCGCTTTCCCTGCGCAGAAACGGCTGATCGTAGGCATTACTTGGGAAAAATGAAAATTTTATCCAGCCAAAGTCGCCATGGAGATGTCATTCCCCAGCACGGTCAGTTCAGCCCTCCTTTGGCTCAAACTTCATACAGACTGTCCAAAAGTCGGAGGGATTTGGAGGGGCAGGCCTGTTTACATGGCAACTCTGCTCGGTGAACCATTCTTCAAAAACGAGGCGAGTCGGCATGATCAGAGAATGGGGACTGACATGTCCGCGGTCGTACTGGATGTTGATAGTCAGGGACTTGAGTTCGCTGCAACGGTCTTTGGAAAGACGACTGTACAGGTTCAGAAGTAGCAAGACTCTTTTCACGGCAGCTAGACCCACATAGTCGTCTGATTCCGTGAATAACCATAGTTCCAAGTTTTGGATGCGATTTAGGACATGGTTCAGTCTCATTAGATCAAGAATTCTCCTGGCCAGCACACCGCGATAGTTGTACTGCTCCCAGTATGTCACGTCTGCGATGAGCTGCAGATCGTGAAAGTGGGACAGGTCCAGAAGGTTTCCATGGCTGATATCCCGATGGTATATGTGAGTGTTAACCAGACACGAGCTATACAAGTAGAGTTCATTCAAGGCCTCCTCCATGAAGACTCTGCTGGTGCGCAGCCACGTGGGAAGAAATACAGCATCGCTGGGAAGGTCTTTCGTCGGCTCCTGGACATTGTAGCTGACAACTGCTACTCCATGGGATCCTTTCAGGAGGAATTTGACAGGTCCAGTGTTCGTCCACACTTGCTGGTAGATCTTGTTTCGAACTTCTCGAGGAAAGTTCTTGAACCAGGCGAAAGGCTCAGAAGACTTGACAACTGGTTGATCTAGTTTCGAGGTTAGTCTTATACATCCGAAATTTCAAGGCTCTTGGGAATTTCGCGTACCACTTGAAGCCATCTCTTGAGGCTGTTTGACTAGTACCATCGTTAGTAACATAGACTAGGTTGCATGGGTTTGAGGGACTCGAGCTTACCTTTTTCTGCAGTCGAAGCACTGAATGGAGTGTGTAGCGTGAGTGGGTGGATTTGAGAGAAGTCTTTCGTCGTTCTTTCGTGTGGTGGCTTCGGGGGGCTCAGGGTGAGAGCGGCTGCGTGTATTGGAAAGGAAAAGAGGCGGCGGGGCTTTTATAGATATATTTGGGAGGCTTGGCAGTGGATAATACACGCTATTTCAACGTCCCCCCTAGATAATGAAGTGTGTTACGTCATGGTGGTGTATATTGATGTATACTTTTCAACGTGATCAACCCAGCCCCAACGAAAATCATATCACGTTCTATCGTTGAGTTGTTAGAAGAAGAAGCAGCAGAGTGACTGACCAGATAAGATTAAGATTAGGAAAATAGCATTTCTCATGATTGGTTCGAGTATTCGACATAGTAAAATCCCTTTTCTCCATTCTCCCCTTTCTTGATATATCTCATGCTTTTAGTTTCTAAGGGTATTTCAATAGTAGATGTAGTTCTCCTTCAGCTCTTCTTTTCAAGACTTGCACACAAAGTTCCCTTTCACGAAGCACCTCAAAACGACTTTGTGAACTCATTTCGAAGCAAACCTTCAGCTATCAGGGTATATATTCTTCCATCCACATTGATTTATTGGCGTATATTATGTCCTAAAAGCAGGCTCTTCTGTTCGAAAATGAAAATTATCTAGAAACTTCTCTCTTCACAATTTTTCTAGTTTGGCCGACATGCAGCTACTAGATATTTCCCAATCTGTTGAATCGCCACACAACTTCTGATTACCTTCCAGAAAACAATTTTGCTGAAATAATAAGCACTAATCCCAATGGTGTGTCTATCACTTACACCGGTGGCAGCCCCTGCTTCGCTTGAAGTAGATAGCGTGAGGTTCAGGCAACCTTGCATCGGGCGTATTGAGGCGGTGTCCCCAGATCAGCTATATTTCAGAGCGATCCCGCCAAATTTTCACACAAAACAATCGCACATGCCTACGAGTCTCTTCAATGGAGCATCAGGTCTTTGAACTTGAGTGTTCAGAGCCGCGACAACCCAGCCGACAGAATCAAAACCATTCCGTAGGATATCGCGAAGATGACTCAGCAAAGGCACAGGTTCCGCACATCCTGAACCTACCTCTGATCATAATTCTGTTAGTACTCGATTTAGTAAGTACCTCATTCCAGCTCAAGAATCGACGAAACTATGCGATTAATCCAATTCTACGTTAGCTCGACCGCAAAGACGTCCATGCATTTGGTCTCGTATGCCGTGGATACAACCGAGTTGTGGAACCTATTTTGTTCCGTAAAGTGGTACTAAATGACCGGAATAGCCCTGAGATCAATCTACACATCTGCAAACGACTCGCAGATCGTCATGATTCTATTGCTGAAAATGTCCATCATTTTCAGATTGAATTCGATGAGATACAGAATTTACCTAACGTAGAACTACTTAGAGATGTATTAGGAAATTTGACAATCCTAGAAGACTTCTCGTAAGTTGCAATGCTTTCCATTGATTTTATGTTGGCAACGTTAAGTTTTCGTAGATGGAATGCAAGATTCCCAATTCCAACGGCTCTACTAGAAAAGTTTCATACAAGACATCCTTACGCACGTCTTCATGCAAAAAACTCACACCGCAGCCATTTTAAGAAACAATACCAGCCACCAGACTACTACATTCTTTCCTCACCACAACTTTATTCGCTTGATTACGTTGCTTACCGAAACGACCCCCAGGGCAAAGGTAACAGAGTGGCAGGCAGGGGCGAGTTACCAGCTATAAAAACCGCACTTCTGCAGGCTCGCAATCTGAAGAATCTTCGTCTCCAAATATCTGGCTCTGGTGGTCCAACCCAAGCGGGCTGGGCTGAAACTTATAACTTCTTCACATTCGGGCACGGCGAAGTTTTTCCCGCCCTAGAAGAACTTGATATTTCACATGGGAAAAATCGAATCTCCCTAGACCCAGCAAGTGGCCCAGATCCAGATGCAAACAGTTATCGATTGACTCCCGAATCTTGCCAAGAATGGGCAAAATCGATGGATTGGAGCCATTTACGTCGGTTGAATCTCGATCGTCTTTATGATCCACAGCATCTCTTCGAAGCTCTAGCAGGAAAAGTATCGAATCTCAAAGCGATAAAGTTTGATCTCCATAGTGTACACTCATTGCTTAGATTTTCTGATAGTATTGACGGGCTTGAGGAAATATCAATAAGTGATTATTGGTTTAATGTCTTCGACGAGGCCAGAGAGGCATTTTTCTCTAAACATGGTCATAGTCTGAAGAAGCTTCACATAGACTGTATGCCCTGGAACAGTGGGTTTGCTGCCAGGGATATGCAAAGACTAGTCAAGATTGCACCGGGTATACGAAGTTTGAAACTCGATGTTTCAAGTGAGCACGACAACTATATGGATTGGGTAAGCACAACATGTTTATCCAAATCACACTTAATATTTGAGTTGACTGAGATAATCTCCACCAGCCTGAGGCAACTATGGAACTCTTATCTGAGCTTCAGCATCTTCGCAGATTGGATGTGTCTATTCGTCTCCAAGGTATACCGGAAGGCCAGCATGAGACTGAGGTACTCAGAGCAAACATACTCACGAGGGATGAACGTCGGCGTTCAATATATCTGAAGGAGGAGGTTGCTGAAGAGCGAGTTAAAGCTTTTTATAAGCAAGTCCTCGGAAACGATCAGTATTCAAAGATTCATTGTGTCAAAGTCACATTCGAGACTTTAGCGCCATTAAACGCATGGCCATTAATTGTACACAGGGAATCCCCAGATGGGCAGAGATTCAGGTTGGAGAAGGGTCTTTACACCAGACTCGGCATACAGTCATCATTCATGCGACATAACAATTCTCAAATGCCTGCTGGGGTCTATCTCTCTGCTTTTGATTAAGACGGAGGACGCAATAAGTAGCATCATGCATTTAGCCGGTGTGAATTAATATTCGATACATACGTCGTGGTACCAAGAGTCAAGAAAGATCGGTTTTCCTAGCATCCAAGTGATGGTGATCAAGTTCTTGTAGCAAGGCTTTTCAATCAGCCGCGTAAACGTTCTGAGAATTAACTAAAACTCGGTTCTATACTCTGCTAGAAATTCTGCCCTTCATGAATTGGTTCACACGAGCCTGTATAAGCAGAAGGCACAAGACAAGGCTGAAGGTCCAGAACGTGGAAGGCTGAGCGCATGCAGGAGCTGGGAAACAGGGTTTAGTAGAAATACCCCGCCACAATCACTCTTCGTAAAGAACCTGCGACCACCGACCTCTCAAACGGCTTTTGGGCTCATCTACTCTCCTCGCCATGGCCCCCGAAAAGATTTTCGTACATCAACCGCTCGACTTGGCTACGGATCAGATTCGGCTGCTGAGCATACTACCTAACGCTCCGGACGAACCTATACGCTGCACCCTCCAGACATACGATATTAAGGATGAACAAGAATATGTCGCACTTTCTTACACATGGGGTCCCGAATCCCCACAGCAGCAAATTGAAATCAATGGGTCTAGTTTTTTCGTTCGGCAGAATCTGTTCGACTTCCTGGTCGTGGCCTGCAAACAGCATGTGGGAGAATTTTTCTGGATCGACCAAATTTGTATCAATCAGACAAACACTGGAGAGCGAAATCACCAAGTCATGCGCATGAGTCGAATCTACAAGGACGCCTCTTGTGTATATGCCTGGCTTGGTGCCGAGGGCGACAATAGCGATGAGGCGATGGAAACCCTTGAAAGGCTAAGCCAGAACATGAGACTTGTCCTTTGTCTGTCGATGATTCGCTTCGATGCAATTGAATCTTTGTTTAATCGCTCATACTGGAGCCGTCTTTGGATCGTACAAGAGGTAATGCTCGCACGCAGATTAACAATTCTATGTGGGCTTCGTCAACTCCCGTGGAAATCTTTCACACAACTCATGTCCTCATCGATCGCAAGCTGTTTTGACACACTCGTGACTAAATACATCATACTATTAGTTTCAATGGTAAGGGAAGACTATGAAATTCCTGTATCTGAGGGTGTCAACGACCCTGGTTGGGCTTCTATTTTGCTGACTAAATATACTGGAAATGGATGGGATGCAGAGACAACCGGGGTGGTGGATTTTAGGCAAAAGGTCTACAAATGTTGCGATTTCAAATGTGCTGATCCGAGGGACAAGATATGGGGACTGGCAGGCCTCTGCTCAGATGCCTCAAAGCGGATAGAGGTCGATTACAATAAATCTGTATCTGAGGTTTTTTGGGATTTTTTCACATCCCACCTAAGTGGGATTGAACATATCCAATACGGAGGACCTTGGCCAAGGGAATATGCTATCTCCACGCGATCCGTGTTGAGAGACTGGTGGCAATACGTCAACCGGCTCATGTTTCATATGGGCCTCGACTCTCATTCCCTGCGTGTAAGAGCAGCTGAAGTGTTGGAGAAAACGTTCGAAGAGCTACAAGCTACATGGTTGGCTCGCGGCTCGATCCTTCCCGACGATCAAGAGGACATTCCAATGTATTTTGCAGAAACATTAAGAGTCGAGAGAAACATTTAGTAAGTCAATCCCATCTTGTGGGGTGTGGTATTTCATGAGCTCACGATAAAACAGCCAGTGGTGACATCCAAGCAATTGCCTAAATGATTGGATGCGATTTTGAAACACGATGCCAGTAAGATAGGCTCACAGAATTTTTCGAGCTGTATTGAGGTTCCAAGACGCATCAGACATACCCTACTATACAATCCAATTATTTTCTACACATGACAGACACAACCCGTGATAAATACCACCTTATTGCTGAACCATCGTACAAACCGCCCTTCTACCTCTCAAAAAACTCTTCGGAGCCCCACCACATCCCACACTATCTTTTCAGAGCCACTTCCCACCACCCTACCAAGGCCACCACCCCCTCCTCTTCGTCTCCCCCTTCACCTCCTCCACCTTCCCTCCCACATCCTTCACCCCCTCTCCCACCTCCCTCACCACCCCCTTAGTAACCCTCCTCCCCTCCACCGCCCTCCTAACCTCCTCCTCCAACCCCCTCACCCTCTCCCCCTGCTCAACCTTCTCCTCCTCAACCTCCAGCCTCAACCACACATAGTACGCCAGCTGGTATGTGAACAGGGCGGTCAGGAACGCCTTCAGGACGGGGTACGTGTTGTTGCGGTAGAAGGCGCCGACTCGGGAGGGCTGCTTTGGGGGCTCGGGCGAGGAGGGGGCGTGGGGAGGGGAGGGGAGGGTCGGAGGGCTTGGTGGAGTAGCGGTTGGTGAGGCGGGGGGTGGGCCGGAGGGGAGAGAGGGGAGAGGATCGGAGGGTGGGGCGGAGGAGATGGGGGCGGAGGGTGGGCATGTTGGTGGGGGTGTGTTTCTGGGAGGGGTTAGAGGTGGGTGGACGGTGGATGGGGGATGGGGGATGGATAGAGGCGGGAGGGAAGGTAATTGGAGCTTACGTACATTGAATGAGGACTGATTTAGATTCCGAGAGATTCCGATGTCCGATATGAGCGGAAGCGCATAAATTGAAGCTGTGCTCGGAATCGCGCGGTGTCCCTCGGATGCTGGTCGATGCGTGTCGCGATTCGGCGTCGCGTGTACGTGTGTATACGAGTGTATGACCCGTCTTTTAAGACGTTCTCGTCGCAATTTTCCCGTTCCTGATCGCAGGCTATTTCCGACTCGCGTCGCGTTTGCAATGCAATGCGCTGCTTCTCGTTCTCTGCATCTGCACGGTGGAGCGCGCCAAGGCAAGCTTATCCCGCCCTTGCTCATCACGGCAAACCTCCGCGCTTCCTCCGCAACCCTCGGCCCGTGCGCACAATTCCCGATCTCGACACCTTGCAACACCACAACCGCCTGCTTCTCTCTTCTCCCATCCACCCGAGCAGACTACACACACCGCGTGCGACTCGAAGCTTGATTCATATATACTTTGTGTATACAAGAGAGTTACGACGGATAGCTTCGTCCCGGACAACTACATACTCACAATGGTACGGTATCCCCATACTACATCCATACACATATCTATATGTAGATCTACATACATGTATACGTCGCACCACCACACTACACACGCATACACATATACATACATACATCCCTCCACCACCCCTCCCCACCCAGCGCCCAAGCAGCACCAACCCAACCCCCAGTCTCCTTCCGCGCAATTCCCACCCCTCCAAACCAAACCAACCCAAACCACAACCCCAGCTAACACAGAACGCAGGCCCAAACCCCCCAACAACGCGCCGCCAACGCGCGCTACGCCCGCCGCGAGGAATCCAAAATGGGCAAGCCCGTCGACGAGCGCAGCGTCAAGCGCGTGAAGCAGGAGTTCAAGTCGCCCATCTCCAAGGGGTGGATAAGTGCGTTGTTCCTGATATGCTCGTACTCTGCCTTTCTGTCCTCTATCCTGTCCTGTTTTGTCCTGTTCTGGAGGGGGCGTATTTATATGTGCGCGTCTTTGTGTGCGATGCTTTGCGCTTTTCCTCCTGGTGGATGGAGGAGGGATGGATGGATGGAAGGAGGCAGATGAGAGAGGAGAAAGGGGAAGGGAAGGGAGAATATGAATGGGCTAACGAGATTTCTAGTTGTGCTCGGCTTCGTGCTAGCGGGCGGTGCGATTTTCGAGCTGCTGAAGCTGTTTTTTTAAGGGGGCGGGAGTGTAGCTGTTTAGCTGTCTGGCTGTTTAGCTGTCTGGCTGCCTGCCTGCCTTCTTTCCCGCCCACCAATCCACCCATCCACCTGTCTACCCATCTACCCGTCTACCTGTCTACCCACCACACCCGACACCACGCACACGCCCACGCCCACGCCTCAGCTCGAGAATCCTCAGATACGAACCCAACCCATTTCTCCCAACTATAGGAAAATCGGAGAAAGGAAGCAGGAGAGGGGAAGGAAGGCAGACTGAATACCAGAGGCGGAAGGAAAGGAAAGCAAAAGCAAGGGAGGTCAAAACCGGACATCCACCTTCTCGATTTCAAATTCAAATTCAAATTCAATTCATCCACTAGGGTATCAATCAGGCGTTACGGTGCACTGCACTGCACATACATACATAGTATATATATACTATTCTAGCAATTCCCTTATCACATCACATATGGTGCAACCCTTTTTTGCACATGCCGAGCATGTGAAATGGTGATATGTTTTTTTCTTCAATGTTGATATCGTGTGCTGGGGTGAAACCTGTATAATTGTATACTTGCATGCATGTATGCACGTATGTATATATATATATATATATATGTATTTCACAGCATGACTCGATAACCAGTCAGATGCGCCGAGTCAGCCAGCTCATGTAGCTACTACCTACTTAGCTACCTACTACTCTACTCCTCCATGGTAACAACCCTCCTCTTCTTTTTCTTCTTCTTCACCCCACCCTCTTCCACCCCCTCACCCTTCGCCTCAGCATCATTCGCTTCGGTATCCGGCCCCTTAGCCAGCACGTCTGCGTCCTTTGCTTTCTTCTTTTTCTTCTTCTTCGCAGGGGCTTTCTGTGCATCTGCATCCTTTTCGCCCTCCTCACGCACTGCACCCACCCCATCTCTACCCCCCTCCCCACCACCCTCAGCACCTCCATCCTCCCCCTCCCCCTCCCCACCCACCCTCCTAACCCTCCTCTTCTTCTTCCTCCCCACCACCGTCTCACCCTTAACCTCTAACCTCTCACTCGCCCTCTGCATCTCCAAGCGCAACCTCTCCACCTCCTTCACCGCTCTTCTCATTTCCTCCTCCTCTGCGGCTCGGGCCTCTGCTTCGTAGACGCTGAGTTTACCTCTACCACCACCGGCACCAGCGTTAGTAGTACCGTCGTCTTCCAAACTGAGCGATCCGAGGCCCGAAGAATCGACCTGGAGCAGGCTCTTCTTCGCACCCCGTGCAGCCGCAGGTGCGAATCTAGATAGTAGGGAAGCGTCGTCGTCCCCGCCGCGGAGCGACGCCGCATCCGGCACGCCACCGCCACCACCACCATCCAGCGTCTCATCGCCCAGTATTTCCACCCTGCGCGGCAGCCGCGGACTCTTCCTCCTGCTGATATCCTGGCCCGATCCCAGCGCGGGGGACGCCCTACGCTCGAGCTCCAGATCCATGATCGGGATCGAATCGATGTCCACCTCTGAGTTGTTCTCCCTCACGATGGCACCCAGCGGTGTCGCTGCGCCGCTCGCGCGGTCGCCCTCGGGGTCGATGTAGAAGGGGTCGTCTTTGTAGCGCTCTTTGCGCTCTGCCTTGCGGCGGGCGAGGATGTCTGGGTCGAGGTACTCGTCCTCTGTGGCGTTTTGGTAGGACGCTGGTTCCCTCTCCCTGTGGGGCGCGTCGAGGCGATCTGCTGCCGATATCGCGGTTTGCTGTTGGGGGGATGAGGAGGGGAAAGACGGGGGCTCGGTGTACGCGGCGTAGACGTCGTCGTCGTCTGTTTCGAAGGCGTCGAGTTCGGCCTGGGAGAGAATGTACTGTAGATTCGGATTGATTGGAGCGTCGAGGTCGAGATCGTCCGGGGGCGGGACCTTGCGCTGGGCGCCTGGGGCGACGGGGTTTAGGTCTGCGCCTGTGAAGAGGGCGGGGAGGGCCTGGGTGAGGAGGAGGGGGTTCGGTGAAGGCGCCGTGGTCGGGGCCGGGGGCGGTGCCCGAGGCGGCTTCGGAGGCGAGGCGCATGAGTTCGAGGTATTCGACGGCGCGCTCTTGGACTTCGAGGCTGGGGTGGGTGGAGAGGGGGTCGAGGAAGTGGATGATGCGGGCCATGAGGAGGGACATTAGGGTTTTGCGTTCGGGGGTCCAGGATATTTGGTCGTTGCTTGCGAGGGTGGCGAAGACCTTGGGGAATGCCTGGAGATAGACGGCGAGTGTTTTGGAGGGAAGCTGTAGTGAGGTGGGGTGTAGGAGAGATGATAGGACGGGCTCCGGCTTGGTCAGGTACGAGGCGAATTCTCCCACCAGCCAGCCGGCATATTCAAGCACGCCTTGCCCTCCATTTCCAGATGAGGGAAACATCTGATCCCGGAGGTCGACAAATATCAGAGACTGTGCCGCGTCCACGGCTTCGGGGCGCACGCTCCTGACTCTTGTGGCTACATTCTGCAGCTCACGTCCAATGGCACGACCTATGTCGTCTGACTGTTCAGAGTCCATCTCTTCCTCCGCCGCAATAGCTTTTGTAGCTGGCGAAACGCGCACCAGCTGCACCAACACGTCAATGTACCATTCAAAGTCGGCAATGTTGGAGTACGTGTCGCGTGAGCACATTTCAAGTATTCTTCGGATGACGCTTATCCGATAGTCCTCCGGAAGTGGTGGCGGCTGATCCGATCGCTGTTCGTGTGGTCGCAACGATTCTTCCGCATCCGAATCGTCTGATGCCGCATATGGAGTCACCCCAGTCGCCCGAGCACGGTCATTCGCTGGGTTGTCGGCGGAGGTTGCAATGGGTGCGTTGCGAAGCTGTCGCATCAGACGTCCGACGATAGCCGTGAGGTTATCGCTGTTGACCATGCCGACCACGAGGTCGAGAGCACGCATCCGGATGGAGATATCGGGATCGTCGATACACTCGAGGATGACGTCCTGTTGCTGAGAGACCAGGTAGGGATGTGATCGGACGATCTTGTCAAACGCTAACAGGGCAACGTATTTCACTGTGCGAGTATGAGAGAAGGCACTGGTATTGATGCAGAGCATAGCTTACAGTTCGTATCGCCTTCGATAACCATCATACTCCTCAGCTTGCCGACACACAACCTGGCGACCTCTTCACCTTCAGTAGTGCCCTCAACAGCTTCGAGAATGCCACCCTGGATGATACCGTTGATGCACTCGTACAGCAAAGACATGGCCCCGGTCTCGCGTATGATCTTGGTCAGCGGCGGGAGCAGTTTCTTGATCAACCGGGGCTCCAGCGGAGTCAAAGTAGCGAACTATCAGAGTCAGTAGGAACAAACAGTAAACAGATACTAGGGCAACTAACAAGCTTGATCAGCTTAATGGCCATCCAGTTATTTCCACCTTCAACCAACAAATCGAAAAGGCGCGGTGCCAGCGGCAGAAAGTCCTGCGGTCTCCGCCATCCCAACTCGCAAATGACATTCACAATAGCCGCAGTAACACTCGGATCTTCATTATCGTCCTGCAACCTCTCCTTAATCTTGGGCCACGCCGGCCTCAGCGTCTCAGGATACACCAGCGCCAACCGATACAGCGTGACGACCGTCTTCTTCCTAATCGCGGGATGCGAGTGCGTCAACCTGGGCAGCAAATCGGACAGCACGGAGCTGGCCATGCTCGGATTGATGACGTGCGGGATGGCGACCAGCGGGAGCGATATGACAGGCGGCGTGGGGCTCGAGATGTCCTTCTTCAGCTGGTTCTCGGCGAGCAGCAGGACGTCGGTGTCGCGGCGGTAGCTCTGCACGGCGGCGAGGTACCCCGTCCGCTTGTGCCTCCACTTGGGCGAGGACATGACCTCGAGCACGTTGAACGAGGCCCACGACATGTCGTGGCCGAACATCTCGAGGTAGGTGAGCTTCATGAGGGCAGTGGACTTGAGGTCCATGTCGGTGGAGCGGATCTCCTTGCGGCATTCTTTGATCGACTCGTCGATGTATTCCTTCTCGGAGCCCTTGTGGTTGCGCAGCCCTCGGATGAGGTCGTAGAGGGATTTTTCGAACCTGGGTGCGGATTAGCTGTGCGGCTCCCGTGTAGCGTATACCGTATATAGGACGTTGGATCGCGTACATGATTGCGGCGCTCAGGTGGCGTCCCTGCGCTGTCTGGCAGGGCGTGCGAGTGGTCGGGGAGGGGTAGGTGGGCGGGAGCGTCGAAGGCCAGCAGGCATGATCAGCGAAGATATGGCGGCATGTGAGGGGGAGCGGCGGGCGCAACAGCTCGGCGAGCACTCGGGGGCGGGCGTGTGGTCGCGGTGCCAACAGGCGGTGCAGGCGGTGCAGTCGGTGCAGCTCTTCTGACGTGCCTGGCGGGCGGTGGTAAAGCATCCATGCAGCTCAGTGCGAGCCGCACTTTGGCCGACCGCCGGCACCCCTGCACCTCCCGCCTTAGCGTGCACTCCACTCCACATCCGCCGACCCCAGCCCAGCCCAGCTCAGCTCAGCTCACCCCAGCACAACGTCAACGTCAACGCCAACGCCAACGCCAACGTCGTCGCCGTCCTCGTCGTCGTCAATCCAGTCCAATCCAAGGCGGGCCTCCCTCCCACACCCGGACCTCACCTCACCTCACCCCACTCCACCAGACAACAACCACCCCACAACCATGGCGCAAGCCAACCTCCTCACGCCCCCCTCCCTCATCCCCCCACCCACCGCCCTCCACCTCTCCCAAAAAGCCCCCCTCATCCTCTCCTCCACCCCAACCTCCTCCCTCCCGTGGCCGCTCTCCCTCCTCTTCACGCGCGAAACCCCCGAAACCTGGACCATCCACGAGAACCTGCTGCTCTCCGCGCTGCGCGCGGGCGACGATGCCGCGGCGCGCCAAATCCTCGACCGGATGACGACGCGCTTCGGAGCCACCAACGAGCGGATGATGGCGCTCAAGGGCATCTACGACGAGGCGGTTGCCAAGGACGACGCGGAGCTGGGCCGCATTTTCGACGGGTACGAGAAGGTGCTCAAGGAGGATGCCACGAATTTCAGCGTGCGGAAGAGGCGCGTTGCGGTGCTCAAGCGGCTGGGGCGCACCGCGGATGCGATTACGGCGCTGACGGTGCTGGTCGAGAATAGTCCTACGGATGTGGAGGCGTGGGCGGAGCTGAGCGAGTTGTATGCGGGCGTGGGTGCGTGGGGGCAGGCTATATTTTGCATGGAGGAGGTGTTGCTGGTTATGCCGAATGCGTGGAGTGTGAGTTTTTTTTTTTTTTTCCAATTCTTCGTTATCCCGTGTTTATACTGTTTTTTTTTGTTTCCGAGGTTACATATATACTGACTGCGTCCCAGGCGCACGCCCACCTCGCCACCCTCCACCATCTCTCCGGCCCAACGTCGCTCCCCGCCCTGACCCTCTCCCTCCGCCACTTCGCGCGCTCCGTTGAGCTCAACGACTCGTACCTCCGCGGCTACTACGGGCTGAAATTCGTGTCGCGGAAGCTCATCCCCTTGCTCTCCGAGGCCTCGGCGAAGCGCCCTTCCACCGACGACACCGAAGTCGCACCTCCGAAGCTGGAGTCCGTGAAAAAGCTGGAGGAGCTCGCGACGAGGAAGTTGGCCGAGATTGTGCGGCAATTTGGCGCGGGGGGAACGGCGTATGAGGAGGCGGAGGTGATTGCGGCGAGGGAGTTGTTGGATAGGGGGTCTTCGTAAGGGGGAGTGGTGGGGAAGAGTTAGGTGAGAAGTAGCTGAGGAACGCTGGCTGAGCGGCACGAAGCAGAGAAAGCAGGAGTTATAGAAATAGCCCGGGGGGAGGGCAGGGAATTGGAGGTAACGGGGGTGTATCTCCATGGCCCCAAAAACGAACCACGCGCACGAGGCCGGATTTCAAAACCATCCCTCTTCAAGAAGAAGTAAAGAAGGTTCAGACGCGCCACACTCTTCCAACGCCAATTTACCTTGCTCAGGACCGCCCGCTTCAAAACGTCCCCACGCGGACGTGCATGCGTAGAATTAGGATACCCGTGCTAGTGCACTCAGGCGAATATCATATACATATACACATACATAGACGCATATGGGAGCTAATAGCTAGCCGTGTTCCGTCTCAGCCATCTCGACCCGTACACATGAGTTTCAACTATGGTGATGTCCGTAAAGCTGGTAGGTACATACTTGGTAACGAGATATGTTCCACCCAGCATAACAGCATAACATAGCTTCCACGTCAACTCCTGAACCCACACGCCCAGACTGTTTTCCGCGTACTCCCCTGAAAGCCAAACACATGCACCCATGTAACCATCATATCCCTCACTCCCTCCCTCGACAACCTCCCTCCACTCCCCCTCACCGCCTACGTCTTCGCGAGCAACGGCGGAAAAAGAAACAACACAAACGTCACCACAATCGGCAGCACTCCTGCCAGGGTATCCCAGACCCTACTCTGATCACTATGCACGTCAGCACGTCTTCCCATCATTCCGTTCCATCCCCTTCCCTCCCTTCTCCCATCTCTCCTCTCCCCCACCAATCAACCAACCAACCAACCAACCCCCAGCTCAAATCAAATCAAATCAAATCAAATCAAAACAAAACAACCCCAATAAAAGAAGGAAAGCAGAAACCCAACACTCACAGACAAACCCTCGCCCTCCTCTCGCGCTCAACCCCCACCTCACCCCCGCACACGGCACGGGCATCCTCGCCAACCGATCGATGACCACCGCCTTGATGACCAAGCACCCGATGAGCATCCCCGTGCACAGCACGTACACGTACCAGGGGACACGGTACGGGTTGGAGCCCATGGCCTCCTGGAGGCGCAGCCTTGGGTAGCGCGTGAGCTTGTGGTACCAGCGGAGGGCGTAGACCGAGGGCGGGATCGGGTCCAGGAAGTCGATGAGGGCGTGGTCCGCGGCGTACGAGGTCATTTCGGTGATGGCGAGGCGGCCTGGGTGGGGGTTAGTTGGGGTGTGGGTGTGGGGGTGGACGGTGGATAGGGGTGGGAAGGGGTGGGCGGTGGGTAGATGGGCGGTAGGGATGTGCGGTGAGTGGTGGGTGGCAGGGGTGGACAATGAGTAGGCAAGTGGGCGGCGGGCCATGGGCGATGTGCGGTAAGCCCTGAAGAAGTAAACCGTAAAGACACTCTGTGAGTACGTTTCGTTATTCCTCCCTCTACCTCTCCCTCTCCCCCTCTTTTGCCTTCAGGATGGAAGTACGCAGACGCCCCGAAAAGAGCCCAGCAGCCCAGCAGCCCAGCAGCCCAGCAAGACAGCAGCCCAGCAGCCCAAAAGGAAAGCAGGAAAGCACGAGTGCAAATAAGACTTTATAAAAAAATCAACATACGAAGCAAATCGAACATCGGGCCCTCGACGACCCTCCGCTGCGCCTCCGAGTAATGCTCCGGCGTACTCAGCTGCACCGGGTGCTCGTCGTCTGCCCAGTCGTCGCCCGTGGTCCACTCTGCGAGCGTGGAGAGGATGGAGCCTTCCATGGTGGGCGTGGGCGGGAGGGGCCTCTGCTGTTGGGTGGTGGTGGGTTGGTTCGTGCTGGTCGAGATGGGCTGGTTTGTGCTGGTCCAGCTGTGTTGTACAGACAGATGAAGTGGTTGTGCGAGACGGTGGATGGATGTGGAGAACTGCGTGAGGAGAGAGGGAGGCGTACTGCGCGTGATGGGGGCAGAGCCTTGGGAAGCGTGTGTACGTATGTACGTATGTGCGTACGTGCAATGTAGCGTGAGGAAGTTTCGGCATGGATGGCCGGGGATGGGTCGTGATTGCTCGGTTGAGACGAGGAAAGAAGGTGGATGTGAGAGGGGGAAAGAGCGGCTCTGGGCGGTACACTATGTGGACGCTCTTTCCTCCTCAGATTGCTGTGCTGGGGAAATCGTCTCCATGGGTATCAGTACATACTCCAACATGTACTGCATGTATAGCGTTTCGCTGGTGCTCAATTAGATGCAAATCCCACGCGAACCAGTGAGCAAATCCATTGCGTCTGGAATGCCCTTGGCTGGGGTCGACACGATCTGTCTGTCTAGGTCCTCACGACGATGAATGAAAGACTTAGTGTTTCGAACCTACGATCAGCAGTACATGCAGCGCACCACAAGCAGCAAGAGTTGGAACCCAGCATATCACGAGCCAGTGTCATTGGGTATATAACCACCACCTATGTGCAACCTCCGCACGTAGCCATGGAATTCCGCCTCCTTTTTCGTTTTCGAAAAAAAAACCCCAGCCTAACGCCAAGAAAACATGTCCCATCTCCTTCCAAATCGATGCAGTTCCCTCACCACATATCGCCTAAACCTGGGTGTGCACCTGGGTGGGCACCTGGGTATGCACCTGGGTATGCACCTGCGGTGGGCTACTGGATGGGCAGCTAGTAACCGCCCTGATCCCGAACCTCGGCATCGCGCTGACCCTCTGCGATGATCTTCTGGCTCATCCACTCCTGCTGGAAGCTGAGGGAGACCTTGCTCAAGTCGGCGATGACGTCCTTGCAGCACATGACGACGGCGTCCTTGGGGGTGACGCTGCCATCGGTGGTGACGCGCAGGTCGAAGGTGGCGAACAGCGGGTGCGGGACCTTGTAGGCTGCGAACGTGACGTGCGGGTACTTGAGGAGGCGCTGGGAGATGAGGTTGCCGAGGGTGTGGTCCTCTTTGTTGAAGGTGAAGATTTGGGTGTTGGGGACCTCTGCAAGCAAAGTGAAACATGTTAGTACGTGTCAAGGTATAACGTAGGATGCAGACTGCGGATGATGAAGAGCGGAGGGGAGTTAAAGGGTGGGAGATAGCTGGGATGTAGACTGTGAGTGGAAGAGGGTAAAGGGAAAAACGTACTGGTCTCCTCCTTGGTCTCAATCTTCTTCTCGCCCGGGTCGAGGATGAAAAGCTCGAACCTATGATCAGGGTTATTCTGAACTTGACTACGCTGCTCCGCCCAGATGCTTCGGAAGAAGGTAGGCTTGTCCATGGCTGGCTGCGGAGAGTTGGGACGGCTTACAGAGCTAGCTGCGGGCGGCTGGGTGGAAGCGGGGCTGGAGGGGCGCGAGGGTGCGGCCATGGTTGAGTGCGTTGCAAGTGGAAGGGTGCGTGCGGGAGTGGTTGTGGTAGAGAAGTGGGTGCAGCGGTGGGTGGTTGCAGCCGGTGTGGTTGCAGGTGAGAGGTGGCGCGCGGGCGAAGTTACAGCTGGGGCTCACGCAATATATACTTGCGCGCCGCAGGACCTCTATCGCTGGTTGCTTGGGCAATTAGAGCCAGCTTCACCGCGCAGCATCACACTCACCTTCACCGCACCGCTCTCCCCATTCACCGCGCCTTCACCATTCACCCCGCCCTCCGCACCCGCGCACCGTGAAGCGCCGCACCCTCTTATCTTTCGTCACCTCTCTCACGCCCGTTCACCCTCTCGCTTGCTCGATCGCACCGCGCTGTTTACTCCGAGCTCATCGCCGCCAGCCAGCCAGCCAGCCAGCCAGGTAACCAAGCCTACCTATCTACCACGCATGAGCACTAGGGAAGCGGTGAACATACCTATCCGGTGCGTTCATAATTGCAACCTCTCAACTCTTTCTTTCACAAATATGTATGGTATGTACGCGCGTCCAGTCCGCACGACACTGCGCTGTTCCTGGGCTATATAACACCGCTGTGTGTATAACTCGACAACCGGCGGTTCGACTTTGTACGTCGATCCTCACGACTCGACAGTGAGGGGCTTCGTATTCGTGGGCCGGGAATTCCTTGCGTGGAATCACCAGAGGGGGTTGTGGGTGGCGGGACTCGACAGCGGTGGTTCGTGAGGTGAGAGGTGAAGATGGATTGATGTAGTAGTCTATATCCGCCTGCGGCCGCATTAGCGCCGCGCACGGATCACCGAACTACCGCCGCATTGTTTGTTCTGAACCTTGACGTACAAACGCTAGTGTAAACGTTTACAGGTATTACAATGATCCACGACAGGCGCAAACGCGGAGGTCGGCGGCCTCGGGGTGATAGGTAGTAGGTAAGTGTATACGTGCTTGGAGATTGGTTTGTTTTGCATATACATGTAGTATGTATGTATTATGCCATCTTATAATACATGTAGATAATTCATACATACATACATACATTCATCCACGTCCACTTATAATATATACCACTGAAACCTCAATATACAACATGCATTGCAAATCAATCAATCAGTCAATCTATCCACAAAAATTCCCCCTTTCCCCGGGGCCCATCTTATTTATACAGCCATCCATCCATCCACCCATCCATCCATCCATCCAAAACCCCTCCCTCCTTCAACCCAAATCACATTAACACCCCCTCTCTCCCTCTCCCTCCACCCTTACAACACCATCCCTCGCCCCAACTCGACCTTCACCACCTTCCTCCCCATCACCCCTTCACACACGCACACACATACATCAACCTCCCATCTATCCATCCATCCATCCATCCACCACCTCACAACACCCTCCCCGCCGTCGACGCCGTACTTCTATCCTTCGTCTCCACCTTCCTCAGCCCCTTCCCCGCCTGAATCTGCCCCAACAACGCGCCCCTATCCGCCGCTCCCCCAGGCGGTCTAAACGGCGCCCCGCCCGGCGGCGGCGGCGGCGGTGGCCCCCCGCAGGAGGAGGCGGCGGCCCCGGAGGCGGCGGCGGCGCACCACCACTCGGCATAGGCGGCGGCGGCGGAGGAATGCCTGCCGAAGGTGCAACGGCGGGGCTATCCGCGCGCTCGCTCTTGTTGTCCATGGAGGACAGCGGGCGCGGGGGCGCCATGGTGCCGAAGAGGAGGGAGGCGAGTTGCTTTGCGCCGCCCTGGGGGGACCGTCCTCGTCGTCGGATGAGGAATCGTCCGAGTCGACGACGGACCAGTCGTCTTCTTCCTGGCGGCCGCGGGTGCGTGCGGGGGCTGCGGGCTCTGGGAAGGCGGCTTTGTTTGCGTTTTCCTGGGTGAGGCGGTGGAAGGGGTTTGTTGAGACTTCGCTGGTTGTGCTTGGGAGGGGGGAGGGGTCGAGGCGTGGTTGTCTTGGGAGGAGAGTTGCATTTTCTTGAGGAAGGGGTTTTTGGTTTCGCTGTCGCCGTGGGCGGGGTGCGGGCTTGTTAGTGAGGAGGTGGGTGGGCTGGCGACGGTGGAGGGCGGAGTGCTGGTTTGGGGGATCGGAGGGACGATCTGGGGCATTGGCGGGGCGGGCGGAGGTGCCGGTGGCGACGTGGTGTCGCGAGGGAGCTCCTGGCTAGCGGTTGGTGTCGTGTCGTTAGGAGTGATGTTTTGAGGGCCTTCGTCGTCAGAGGAAGAGTCCTCGTCATCGAGGCTCTGGAGCTGTAGCTGCAACTGGCGCTCACGTTCGCGGATTTCTTCCAATTTGCGACGCTGTGCTGTAAGCTGAGCCTCCTTCTCCTTGGCTTCACGCTTGGCCGCCTCTTTCTGCTTCTTTTGCTCTGCCTTCTTGAGCTTGCCTTGCTCGACTTGCTCTTGCATTGCCCGCAACCTTGCCTCGGCTTCCTGTTCTTGTTGAGCCAGCTCTTGCTCCTGTCGGCGCTCTTCATCTCTGCGACACATTAGCACACATACATAGAATGTATCACAAATTAGAACTTACTCTGCGTGGTGACGCTCAGCTTGCTCAGCCTCCTGTTGCTCCCGCAGCGCATCCTGCTCGGCCCTCTTCACTTCAGCTTCATGCTGCTCGGGCTTGTGTTTCCTTTGAGCAGGCGGTGGTGGCGGCTTCTTTCCGGCAGCCTTTGCTGCAACTGGGGGTGCAATGGACTCGTCTTGCAAGCGTCTCTGCCTCTCGTCCTCACGCTTCGCGTCTTCCTCTTCCGCCTTCCGGCGCTTCTCCTCCATTTCCTTCTTCTCTCGGTCTTGGCGCTGCTGTGGAGTCTCTCCACCCTTGACTGGAGGACGTAATCCAAGCGCAGCCAATCTCTCTGCCATGCGTGCCTCGGCTTGTTGCTTGATGAAGGCCGCACGTTCCTCGGGGGTCTTGTAAGACGAGGCACCTCCAGAGGTAGTCGAAGAGGGTCGGGGTGTTGGCTCTGCGCTGCGTGCCGGGCTTTCATAGCGAGACGAAGATGCAGGCTCCCTGGCTTCCTCACGAGAAGTTTGGTGGCGTGACGAATCTTCCTTCCTCACGCGAGAGGTACGGCTGCTTCGCTGAAGATCGAAGATGAAATCCTTAACCTCGTCTTCCACACCCAATGCATCTTCCCAGCGACGACGTTCGTGTTCGCTCGTGTTGTCATGTCCGCCCTCCTTAAGACTGGCCTCCAAGCCTTGGGTATATTCCCGCACGCTGTCTTCTACATCACGAATCATTCGTTCGTTGTTTTCGCGCTCGGAACGAATTCGAGAACTCTCCTTCTCCAAGCGCTCGGCAGCTGCACCAGAATCATCGCCGGTAGTAGGCACAGGCTTTCCGGTCAGGGCCGCAGAGCGCGCTTGCATCATAGCCTTCGCGCGAGCCTTCAAGCGGTCGGACTCAGTAACCGAACCTCCTGGACCAGTGCCTACGATGGTTGAGGCAGAGCCAGGGTGTGCTTTTGCGTCCTTGAGTCTGAAAAGCTCCATCTGGGCATCCGCAATCTCACGCTCTGTACGACGCACGTTCGAGGCGAGTTCAGGCAAACGATCCGTCAGGTTCTGGAGCTGACGCTTCAGAGCGCGGCGCTCGGCATCAGAATCGTTACCCCTCATGGCGGCTTGAGGGTGTGCATCGATATCCTCTTGTACTCTTCGAATGCGACGGTACAGATCGTCTGCATCTCGTCGATCCCTGCGATCCAGTGCATCGTCTTCGTCGGCGGCGTTTTCATCGCGGATATCCACAGCGTCAAGCAAGATTTGCTTCTCTCTCACCAACTTCTTCAGTTGGTCGAGAGTGTATTCTGGATCAGAACGCTCCGATCCGGGGGAGGATGGAGTTGCTGGGGAAGGAGAACGACCACCGGCACCAACGCGGTGGCGTGCGCTCGAGCGATATCCCATGTTATCGTCATTATTGCGGAAAACAGTCGCATCCTTGCGTCCAGCTGCAGCCGGGCTGCCTGCACGGAAGGAGTGGGATTTGAGATAGCTGACACCGGTCTTCTGGGGCTGCAGGAACGCACCAGTATTCTTCCTCTCCTCGGCATCACGAGATAGCAATGACTTCATTGCGCCAATTGAAGCATTGATGTTGCGGGTAGAAGGCGGGATCAACTCCGGCGGAAGACGGTTTGGTACAGGGTATCCGTTGAGCTTGCGGTAGATAAGATGCATAGCCACCGCAAATTCATCCAAGTTCAGACGGCCGCGATCAGCGGAATCGGCCAGAGTCCAAATGCGTTCCAGGTCGGGTTTCGCCAGTCCACTTTGGCCAAAGATCTCGAGAGCTTGTTCGCCGCTGATGTACCCCTTGCCGAGGCCATCCCATGCCTTGAAGGTGTCATCATAAAGCTTCTTCTCGCCTTTGGTGATGGACCATGGAATGGTTGCGTTTCCGCTCAGTCCAGTGGTGGTGTAATTAGTACCGGCCTCTCGGCCTGTCTGCGGCATCATGCGCTGGGCAAGAGCTTCAATGTTTGGCAGGCCTGTGGTGGGGTTGTTGACCAGACCCCATTGGCCTGGAGCTCCTGTCGGCTGTGCGTTCAGTTGAGGGAAACCAGTTTGCTGGGGAACCAAGCCTGTGGGTTGGGGATTCAGGCCTCCTCCAAAACCGGTGGGCATCGGGGGCATGGGGGGACGGGGACCTGTATACCCACCGCCCATGCCCTGTCCAAAGCCGGTCGGCTGGGCCTGAATTCCGCCTTGTCCAAATCCAGTTGGTTGGGACACGAGCGTCGTCAACAGCTGGCTGTTGGATTGCTGCGGCTGGGGCTGCTGTATCGTCGGCACGTTCTGGGAGCTCTGGCTCAGCGGCTCATCGAACTTCGGGGCATTGCTCGCCGGAGTCGAGCGTCCCGGTTGGTCGTCAGCCACGCCAAAAGAGATTATATCCACCATGCTCGAAACTTCGTTCTTGACGCGGTCCGGCAGTGCGTTCGGGAGGTCCTTGCCAGTCAACCTGAGGTTACACAGATACATGGCGAGGGCGAATTCGGGGAAGAGGAGCTGGCCGGATTTGGTGGTATCTCGAAAGTGTCCTGCGGACTCTTAGCAATTGATCAAGCATGCCGTAGTAGCAACTCCTACCAGATGTGCGACAGGGAGTCTCCAGGGAGCTTGGAGCGAAGCAGCAGGTCGCGAGCCTGGTCTCCTGACATGGCCTGCGCGGTGCCCACGGCCGACTTGAACAGCTGCTCGAACTTGGCCTGGTCCTGGGCCGTGATGAACGACAATCTGATGTTCGGGATCTTGTTCGTCTTCGCAGGGACCGGAGGCGGGGCTTGCTGCGACGCGCCCGGGGACCTGAAGGAATCGGCCATCTGGGCGGAGGTCATGCCAGTGGGCTGGGGCCGCTGGGGCTGGGCAGGAGGGGCTTGCTGCGCAGGCGGTGCGCCGGTCTGGAAAGGCTGCTGCTGGGGAGCCTGCTGGAATTGCTGGCCCTGCTGCCCTGGGTAGCCCGTGAACTGGGGCTGCTGCTGGGGAGCCTGCTGGAAGCCCTGCGGCTGGCCCGGAAAGCCTGTAAACTGCGGCTGCAGCTGGCCTCCCGGGAAGCCAGTGGGCTGCGGTGCGAGGCCGCCCTGGAAACCGCCGGGCTGCTGGTATTGCTGCTGCTGCTGCTGCTGCTGGCCATACTGCTGCGGCGGCTGCTGCCCAGGTCGGGCGCTGTTCCCACCCCTAAGTACGAGTTGGACCCGGAGAACATGGTGGTGGAGCGAGCGCAGTGTCGAGGAAGCTCAGCGAGAGTCTCGCATGGGCACGTGTGAGGTAGGAATAGAGGTCCGCAGGCGAGGGAACGGTCGGGGGTGGAAGGAGACAGGTCGCACTCTCTGAGCCGTGTGCTTGGTGCACGCAGCACCGGCAACTGGGTGCAGCAGCTTCGCGCTAGAGCTTCGTCATCCCATCATTGGCTCGAGCTCCCCTCAGCGCCACAGTGGACGCGCAGCTCGCCCCTCCTACACAATTCATACAAACACAATCCCGCATTAGACATGTCCCGCCAGAACGGCAGCACTGGCGAGCCGGTCGAGGCCGACCTGGCCCAGGTTTGTGGCGTCGTGTCCTGTTCCTGTTGAAACGGCGGCTCATCACCAGCAGGCCTTCAAAGAGTTGGCACGCGGGGAAAGCACAGCGACGGCCTTGGAGAACCACCTCGACTCGCTGGAGAAGAAGATCGAAGAGATGCTTGCGAAGGCCGAGGAGGAGGAGAAGAGCCGACAGTCGCAACCGACCCCTCCGGGTCGTCTCAGCCGGACGAAGACAAGCCTGCTGCTTGAACGTTGCACCTTTCTTCTTCTCACCACCGCTGCCACGAGCATGGAAATAGATGGATGGGACCTGGTCACGGCGTTCGGGAATAGAGGGGCACTTGTGGCAATCTACGAGCGTTGCGTGTATGTTGGGGTGGGTATGCATTACTGGTTCGCGCATCTCCTTCGTGCTCCACGCTGGGAGCGCAGAGAAGTGGGCAGCAGCTCGAAAACAGACATCAAGGACGGTTGGTCTGCTGTCTCACTTGGCCCTCAAATTTCTTTTTCTTTCGTATGTCATCTAGATACCACCCACGGTGGAAGGTTTGATGTCTGAACCACTCTCTTCAAACACCTTATCCAGGTGGAACACGCCTTCGCTGTCCTTCTCCACCACGCCCACCTCCGTGATGATGCCGTCAATCAGCTCGGCCGGCGTCACATCGAACGCAGGGTTCCACACGCCGATCCCGTTCGCAGCAATGCTCACCGTCTCCACAACCGCCAAGTCGAGATTCACCCCGTCGTGTCGCGGGCCCTTGACAAGCGTCACCTCCTTCCCTGGCCGCTCCTCGATGACGATGTCAGCGCCCGACTTTGTACCGAGGTCGATGGTCGTCCGGGGCGCCGCAACGAGGAACTTGACGCCGTGGTGCCGCGCCAGGATCGCCAGCGAGTAGGTTCCGATCTTGTTCGCCGTGTCGCCGTTGGCAGCCACGCGGTCGGCGCCTACGACGATGCCGGCGATGTTTTCGCTGCCGCCCCTGAGGCGGAGGAGGGCGGCCGCCATCGAGTCGGTGACCAGCGTAGCGGGGATCTTGTCGTGCACGAGCTCGAAGGCCGTCAGCCGCGAGCCTTGGTTGTACGGCCTCGTCTCGGAGCAGAACGCATGCTTCAGGTTACCCCCAGCGTGCAGCGAGCGGATAACACCCAGCGCGGTACCATATCCAGCCGTAGCAAGCGAACTGCATGTTCAATCAGCAACAGCCAGTCAATCGCGCCCGAAAGAATACAAACTCACCCAGTGTTGCAATGCGTCACCATACTAACCGCCCCATTCCTCGCCGCCGGCGCATTCCTCATGATCCACTCGGCGCCAAACCTCCCAATATTCTCATTATCACTCACATCATCCACCAACATCTGCTCCGCCGCCAGCACATACGCCTCCCTGACGGTGTCCCCGGTGGCGCCCTCCCTGGCCCCGGCCTCCTCCAGCGTCCTTTTCAGCTTGCGGCTCGCATCCGCCAGGTTGACCGCCGTCGGCCTGCTCGTGACCAGGTAGTCGAGCTTCTCTGTTGCGAAAACCTTGACCTCCTCGGCCGCCTCGGGCACCTTCATGTTGGAGAGTTCGACGGCGAGCGCGAGCGCGGCGACGATGGCGATGGCGGGCGCGCCGCGGGTGCGCATCTCCTTGATCGCATGCCAGGCGTCGGTGCTGGAGTAGATGGGGTCGTATTCCTCGGCGTGGGGGAGCTTGAGCTGGTCGAGGATTTGCAGCTGGCCTCGCGAGTACTTGATTGCTTGGAGGACCATCTTGAGCTTAGTTAGGGGTGGAGCGAGAGCGAGAGCGTGCTGGGTTTGTGCGGGGAGAAGAGAAAAAAATTATTAAACCACAGGTAGTCTGTGTATGCAATGGCTGCCCGATTTGTGAGGCCCAATGCGAAGTTGACGCCACAGAATGTGAGAAGGTGAGCCCCGCTCTGCAGGGATGGTGGGGAGGACTAGCGCGGGGTCGACGGTGCGCTGGAGGGGCGTGGCGGACGGGCAAGGGGAGATGCATGACATCTCGCCTTGGGGGGTGGATAGAGAATAGCTGCTTGTTATGGACCTTTTCGACGTCAAGGTACTTTACAATTTTAAAGAATTTTGGCATCATCGGCTTGATTATCTTTCCATCGCTAAATTGATGAGGAAGAGAAATTTCGTAGATATTTTGCTTGCTCCAGCACGGAAGAAGACTGTCTAGGCACATCGCGAATAGAATATCTTTCATACGACATCACAGCAAAACCTCATACTGGAAGAGCGTCATACAGCCAGACTAACATACACATACATATATCCTTCCCCAGCAACTACGCCTATCTATCTATCTACCTTCACCCCTACACACCCTGGTAATCCTCCCCTCACACACCACCACCACCCTTCGCAATTCTCCCACTCGTACATACAAACCCATCCACCTGCCTACACGTATTAACTCAACCCCCTCACTGCATTACACTGCACTTTCCCCCCGTTCTCCCCCTGCCAAGAAACAAACAAACCAATACACTCACCCATCCCAACCAACCAACCACAACCACAACCCCAACCCCACCGGCCCCCCACACCCTGCCCTCCGAAACCACGCTTGCACAAAGTTTGCATAACCTTTACCGTCCCGCAACGCTACCACTATTTGAAATTACTTACAACCTGCATATGTATGTGGTGTGGTGTGGGTCGTAACTGGGTTTCGGGTCCGAGAGAGACGTCGGTGGTGGTGGTGGTGGTGGTGTTGGGATTCAGGTGACACAATTAGATAATAGACGCCCCATCACTCCCTTTTCTCCACGAACCGCCGGCGGAATTCAGAGCAGACGGATTAATGCAATCTTGGAGTAGAGTAGAGTATGTGTGTATGTAGATTATATATCCATATATCTATGCAGCGCAGCGCAGCGCGATAAGCACCCGCTCGCTGCGTTTTCTATGCCACGTACGGTACGAGCTTCACCACCACCACCATCACCACAATTCTCACTCTACACGATCACCGCCCAACCTAATACAAAAACGCCTCGCTGTTCATGCAATGCTGCGATCCAATAAGTCTCCCACTAATCAACCTCAAGACGAGGGAAGAAAAAAGAAAATCAGTAGAAACAGGAAACCACGCGCTTGCGCTGCGTGAGGGGGTATTTTCGAATTACAATCTCTCTGTACAATGAATGCTGAGTGGCTCTTATGCGGGGGTCGTTATGTATATGTGAATGTATGTGTGTATGTGTTATTAGGGAAAGGGTGGAAAGGGTAGTTAGTATACGTCGTGCCCTTCTTTTCTCTTGATTTATTTCATTCGTTTTGTTTTGTTTTGTTTTTGGATTCCTGAGAAGAAGAAGACGACGACGAAGAAGAAGAAAGAGGAGAAGAAGGAGAGAGTCTACGCCGCCGCCATGACAATCTCCTTCCCCTTCATGCTCTTCCACTCGACAAACGCCGCGCCGAAAATGGACATGCTCGCCGCCGCCACCGACACGTAGAACGTCTGCGTCAGCGCCGTGTTGTACGCCGCCAGCACGCCCCCGATGAAGCGCGCCTCGATCTGCGACTTGAGCTCCGTGGCGCCGACCGCGAGCACGATGCCCGGGTTCAGGTCCGGCACCGCGCTCTTCAGGTTCTGGATCAGCTGGTTCGTGAAGACGTTCTGGCCGACCGAGATGAAGAGCGCGCCGCCGAGGGTCTGCGAGAACATCATGATGGCCGTGCCGATGGGGATGTCGTTCTTCGGGAGCGCCGTTTGCACCGCGACGAGCATCTGCTGCATGCCGAAGCCGACGCCTGCCCCGAAGATGAACTGGTACCCGATCCACTTGGCCGAGTTGGTGTCCGTCTCGAAGGTGGAGAGGAGGCCCGCGCCGATGGACATGAGCACCGACGAGAGCAGCATGAACGGCGTGTAGTACCCGATTGCGGTGACGGCGCCGCCGGCGATCATGGAGATGACGACGAGGCCGAGGATGGCGGGCAGATTCATGATGCCGGACTTTGTGGCGGAGACGCCCTTGATGGCCTGGAACCAGATGGGGAGGTAGTACACCATTACGAAGAAGGCGGCGCCCAGCATGGCGCCGAACCAGGCGGAGCCCCAGACGTTGCGGTTCTTGAACACGCGCGGGGGCACCGTCGCGTCTTCCTGCTTCCAGACCTGCACGGCGAGGAAGCCGATGATGAGCAGGCCCGCGATGACGAGCAGCGCGATGATGCGCCCGGACTTCCACTCGTACTTGCTGCCGCCCCACTGCAGCGCGAGCAGCAGGCAGATGATGGCGGGGAGGAACAGGGCGGTGCCCTCGAGGTCGAACTTCTTGACCTGCTCCTTCCACGTGGCGTTGATCTTGGCCGTCTGGCGCTTGACGTTGAAGAAGGGGATGATGAAGGCGGCCGTCACGGCGCCGATGGGCAGGTTGATGTAGAAGCACCAGCGCCACGTGAGGTGGTCGGTGAAGGCACCGCCGAGGCTAAGCATTGTTAGTCGGTGCTTGATCTCCAGCCAAGGACATGCATAGGTAGTCCATGTACATGTACATGTAGATAGAAGTGGGGACATATGTGAACTTACAGTGGGCCCGCGACAGACGCAATGCCGTACATGCCGCCGACCAATCCCATGTACGCCGGGCGCTGGCGCAACGGGACCGAGACGGTGATGATCAGAACGGCGCCGCTGAAGATACCCGCGGAGCCGATACCCGCAATCGCGCGACCGATGATGAGCGCCGTCGAGTTGGGCGCAACACCGCAGATGAGGGAGCCGACCTCGAAGATGAACAGCGCGGAGAGATACACCCACTTGATGGAGTAGAAGGTGTAGAATTTGCCGTAGATGAGCTGCGTCGCGCACGTGGTGAGCAGATACGCGCTGCCGTACCACCCGACGTCATTCAGGGCCTTGAACTGATCCGTGATGCGGGGGATGGCCGTCGCGATGATGGTGTTGTCCTAGCGTGCGGGTCAGCATACATGGGATGGGGATGCAGGGACGGAGACGTGTAATGCGTACCAGAGCCATGCAGAAGACAGACAAGCAGAGGGCGATGGTAATGACGCCGAGCCGCCATGCCTTGGGGTACTCGTGCTCGGGGTCCTCTTCCGCGACCTCGTCACTCTCGTCGACGACGGCGGGCTCCTTCGAATTGGCGGTCCCTGGTGCAGTCTGCGGCTCGGAGGGAGCTGTGTCGGTGGTCTTCTCGTAGTCCGCGATGGAGGGCTCCTTGCTCACGGCGGCGGTCTTTTCCGAGTCGGCCATGCTGGCGCCCGAGGGCTTGAGGTGGATGTTTGTATTCGCGTCGCTCATGGCGTCTCCTCGGTGTGTTGCTGCGCTCCTGTGTTCTCTGAGGGTGATGGTGAAGGCGCACAGGCTTAGTCACCGTTCGAGGAGGTGCAAACAACAACAATGCTGGGGTTGGCGATGAAAGGCGGCCGGCGTCCCACGCTTCATATAAAGCGGGAGCACGAACGAAAAAAATAAGACTCGATCCGAGCTGCAGGCTGGATGCGTCACGCACGGGAGCTAGGTTCGCACCCGCCGAATATTCTCGTCCATCCGGTCGATTTAGGAGAGGCATTCCCCCTTGTCGGGGTCTCGGTTACTCATTTCGCGCCGCCGCCGATGGCCTGGGGCAGACGAAGAGCGACGGCTATGCCCGAAGCGTCGTGACTCATTTCGTCCGGCGGGCCGCCAAGGCGATGCGAGGAGCTGTCGCCCAGCGCTGACACTGGGCGCGGGTGCCTGGCGAGGACGGTTGGAGCCCGCCGGACGAATCGGCGGCGCGTGTGAACGAGATGCGACCCTCTGTGCGCGCTGAGCAACGCTTGATTTCCGCCGTTTGTTGATCACGGCTCTAAAAGTTTATCTCAGCAACAGACCGGAGCCCTGGGTCAGGCCAGATCGTTCAATCTCAATCCACTGTCCCCCTCTGTTTCTCGATTGCCATCCCTGCCTGCTCGCGTCGTGGCACGCCTGTTTGTAGCATTTCGTCCGAGAAGCTACCTACCTACGCATGCATCATGGTGACTCACTCCGCGTACATACACATCTATGATCTACGATGGAACGGTTCGACACATGTACACACTCCATGTACACACTCCATGCAGGTCGCCGACGCAGGTGCGTGCATCTGCGGACGACTCACCTCGAGGCCCCATTCGCATCCACCCATCCTGATCTGCATCTTGACCTCGCACAATTCTGCCCAAGTAGGCCTCTCCTCCCAACCACGGCACGGATATAGGCGGCGTTGCCGTGGTGTGTAAAAGCCGACTCGCCTTCTCGCGTCCACGCGCCAAGCATTCCGCTATCCGTCTCACGCTCACGCCCCGGGCCACACCAATGGCCAGATACACGCCCGACCCCTGACCGACTTCCCCTTTCCATCACAGCCCACGTGTGCCGTGTATCTATGTCGGGCACAGGGCATACATCAATAGTCGGATTGTCGATGCATGACCTCATCACTTGGGGCGCCCATCCTATGACTCCCAGATGTCATCCCACGCAGGATGTACATATGTATGTGCTGTAGGTAGATGTATACGCAAGTACCTAAACGAGGAAAAGCCACATCGCCTCGCGAGGCTAGTCGCTGATGTAGAGGGTGGGTGTGCGGACGAGCCACGTTGGGTCGGGTTGGGTTGGGCGCAGTGCTTGCTGCTGTCGCCATGCCACGCCATGTTGCAATCTACTCGTCGGCTCGTTCAACGCCTGGACGACAAACATGGTACGATTGCAAACAAGCTTCGACCACGCCAGGACTACTCCGTGTCAAATGCAGCCTCCCCACGAGTCGCCCCAACTACCCAGGTAGGGCACGTACCAAATGCCTGCGGTTATCCCCTTTTGCAAAGCGTAAGTACGTACTCCCCGCACGGCGCGCAATACACACATACACCCTACACATAGGTGCTCCGTCGCGTCGTCAGCTACAACTATAACCTTGCATGCCACCGAGTTCGCTGAGCTCAGACGGTAGAGGCTTCGCCGTCGCTGTATGTATGTTGGCGAGGCATGCTCGCGACGACGACATCAGCAGCGCGCTGCTCCGTCCATTCAATTCTTCGCCTTGCTCCATATCCCCACATGCAAATCCCCCATCACAACTTGACGTTATTGAATCCTCATACGTACTTCACGCCACGGCACCTCTGATCATAACACTCCTACCACAGTCGCCACCTCTCTCTTCAAAGTTCTAACCTCACCCCCGTATCCAGCATAACGTTACCCCCTACCATACACACATACATACAACCCATAACACTACTCCCCGCCCTACGCGCATACGCCGGCTGAAGAAGTACACACTACATAGTACATACATATCGCGTCAGGCGGTGTGAGGATGATGTTATGGTACATATTCTGTTCCTGGATGAGCTCAGCTTGGGTTCAGCTCCAGGCGGTGGGTTCAGCCGGGGCGTCAACTAAAGGTGGGACGCCCTGCATTGGGTACATAATAGCTACACGTATGTACGTATGTGTGTACTTGGGTGCCGGTAATTAGCAACGTAGATTAGTACGGCGTAGGTGCGGCGTAGGTACGGCTCCCCGCAAGGCGAGGGGTGGGTGTGATTGGTTGGAACTTGGGTGCACGTGTGGCGTTGCTGGAGTGATGGAGTGAATGATTGGACATCTGTACATATGCACGTGTGAATATATGAATATATGTAGGTGTGACATTGGTATCGTGCTGCTTTGTCGCTTTGATTCATCGCTTTACATACATACTACATACATACATATACGTCCCCATGCGCAGATGCTCCACCATGCCTAATGCTGCTAGATCGCTATAATAATGGGGTGGGTGGGCGAGCCACGTGCAAATGGGTCGTCCAGACTCCATCGGATTTAATGTCTAATTTAGCTTACCTGACATGATCCCCTGCCAGCCCCGCTAACGATTTCCCTAACATGAGCATGAAAATTTTCTAAAATTAAGTTGGGTTGGGATGGTAATTTCGTTTTCGTCCCATTTACGTACATTTATTGGGTTCTTCATGTGAACTTGTTTCAAAAATTAAATGCACATGTTCGAAAATCAAGGCGTGTTGCTCAGCGTCGTTATGAGTAGACAGACTGACTATGTGTAGAATTGCAGAAACAAGAATGAGCATATCGGTCGGTAGGAGGAGCAAACACCATCTCAAGATCCCAATTTAGTCCTCATGACATCTTACATGGTGTACCGGAAGACTCTGTCCTGCCGCTCGGTATGGTCAGAGTCCATCGAGACGCCAACAGTCTCGCCCTCAGGGGGCGCCGTTTCCATATCCCGCTTTGCGTTGCTACGTTTTGCCGTAAAATAAAAGATGAGGAACATGCAGATCAGTAGACACCAGCTGATGATGCTGGCAATGCAGCCTTTGAAATAGCGAGGCGCGTCTTGGTCTTGCCACAGCTGCGGCCCGACGATGCAGCCGACGCAGTAGAAGATGAAGAACACGGCACTGACCACCGACTTCTTGGTGTTGCCTTTTACGTTGGCCCCCATGAGAGCAATCGCTTGGCCGACTGGTGGCGCGGTCGAACCCGCAAACCATGTCCCCGCGACGATGCCCCAGGGGTGCGATGCGGGCATGAAGAGTACGAGAAAGCTTCCCATCATGGGCGCGAGAGCCAAGAGAACGCCGAAGAAACATCGCGAGTTCTGGATGTAGAGGGGACCTAGGGCTCCAATCCAAATGAGGGTGAATGCGACGAGGCCGCCAGGGAGGCCCACGAGCATCGTGCGTAACGGGGTGTAGCCAAAACCGTTGATCACCTTGGAGGAGAACTGTGGAGGGAAAAATAACGTTAGTACATTGTTACATTTTGCATACATTTGGTAGGAGCAAAAGAGTTCGTGCTTACCTTGACCATGGGTGTCGGAATGGTGATGAAGAGGGCCATGGCTGCATAACAATAGGTTCGCGGGTCGAGAAGCGCCTCCCTGACTTGAGCCCAGTCGACAGAGGAACGATCCCTTGTTGCCCGATCGAGCGCCAAACGCTCCATTGCCACCTTTCGCTCGTGATCTTTGAGAAACCAGGCAGTCTCGGGGTTCCGAGGCATGAACACGATGAACAGAATACCAGTGGCAACGGTGAGCGCACCGCAGATGATGAACATGACACGCCAGGTCTCAATCGACATGTTGGCACCACCAATGCCATACATCATGAGGCCACCCACGACCTGGGAAACACCAAACATGGAGACCCAAACCCTGTTGTATACATGTTAGATATCGAAAAGTACCTGATCAGCTTGGACGGAGGCTTACGCAACGCGGATAGGATTCTCATTCCGCTTATACCAGGTGCTGGTAATGATCATGAAGGACGGAGCAACGGCGCCTTCGGTGAAACCGAGGAGGAATCGAACTGCAGCCAAACTTGCAAAATCCTGCGAGGCACCTAGACATGCGGCAACGGCACCCCATAGGATACTGCGCATAAGATCAGCGCCTGCTTTGAACCACAAAGGTAGCTAGACGACTCACATGCAGATTCCAACAAAACGAACCACGTTGAATCGACTCATCAGGTATGCAGCAGGATACTCCGATACAAGCTGGCCAAAGTAGAATATGGAAACCGCCCACGAGTATTCGCCTTTGCTGAGATCCAGGGACGGCGAGAGACCGAAGACCGAAGCGTAGTTGATGCTTTGCTTGTCGAGGTATTGCCAGAAGTACACAAGTGCCATGAGAGGCATGATGACTCGGTCGAGCTTCTTGACGACCGCGCGCTCCTCCTCAGGATCGATTTGATACTGAACGGCGAGAGAGTCATCCAAGATCTCAATCTTGGAATCCTGGCCGGACTTTGATTCCGCGTGTGCCATCTTTCCAGACACGGTGGTTGAAGTTCGGGTCTGACTGGGAGAAACTCTTGCACACTGGGTGATGTGTGAGCTTGACTTCCTTCCTTTTGGGGCTGCCCAGCTGGTTGCCTTTATATCATTCCTCCGACAAATCCTAGCTCCCATGTGTCGAGGCTGGTCCCCCTGTCCGGGGTACGGGGTAGTCTTTGTGGGGTATGGGGAAGAAGTGTTTCCTCATCGGATATCGACCCCGAAAGTTCGGCGTGGACACCCGTGGACATGACGGCCACCGCGCTAGAATTAGTGCCTCTTCACCACTGTTAATGGTGCTGGTTCCGGCTTGCTATGGAATTTATCAGCGACAATACAGCCATATGAAAGTTCAATACCAATATTGAACAAGAAATAAATTAAATGACCCGTTCATTTTGCTGTTTGTAGCCTTGCACCTCTCTCAATCCTCCCCAAACCGCTTCTTTGCGCTCGAGCATACTCGACAGCCGTCACCATGGCACCTATGATCCATGATACTCCCACTGCAGACGCGAGTCTGCAAAGCGGAAAGCCAAACATCTATCTCCTAGAAGACTTCCCTGCAGACGCAGTCGAATATTGCAAGACCCTCTTCGACACTGTCCTCCCAACAGACCCCAAGGTCCACAAATGGCATGAGAACGCCGAGTCAATTCTCGTGCGCGAGAAGACAATTTCATCCAAGGACATCGCCTCGGCGCGGAAGCTTCGCGCCATCGGCAAGCAAGGCACTGGCATCGACATCATCGACCAGGACGCCTGCGCCGAAAGATCGATCCCCATCCTCAACACACCCGGAGTGAACGCCCAGTCCGTCGCCGAACTGGTCATGGCCTTGACCATGGGCGTCAAGCGACAGCTCGGGGCAATCTCCGTCAAGCAAGCTGCTGGCGCCGAGGTTCGAAAAGAGCATTGTTCCGGGACCATGATGACGGGCAAAGCGATTGGTATTTTGGGTATGGGTGCCATCGGGACCGCTGTCGCGCGCATGTTCCAGGGCGCGTTCCGATGCGAAGTATATGCGTACGACCCCTTTGCACCGTCCGACGCCTGGAACGACATACCTCACCACCGGGTCACCGACTTCAACGAGATGTTGCCCCATGTGGACATGCTCACGCTCCACGTGCCGCTGAACAGACAGACCCGAGGTCTGATTGGCATGGCGCAGTTCCAGCGCATGAAACGAGGCGCGGTTCTCATCAACGTCGCGCGGGGTGGTGTTGTGCAGGAAGACGATCTCATCGCGGCACTGGAACAGGACCTGATTGGGGGTGCGGGTCTGGATTGCCACGAGGAGGAGCCGCCGACCTTGTCGAGGTATGAGCGGCTTTGGAAGACGGACAAGGTTCTGAGCACACCGCATATTGGGGCTACGACGGTGGAGACACAAGTTATCACGGCCACTGCCGCCATGGACAACGTTTACAAGTTTCTGAAGAGTTCGAAGCAAGTTGGTAAATGATCTATTGATAATGATAAATATTGATGACGTTGTTTTCTGCGAATGATTTGCGTTGTAAAGTACTTATGGCTTCCAATGTTTCCGTTGACCTGTGACTTTCATCGCACTAGGTGACCTTCGCAATGATGACTACCGAAAATCAACACTGGTGTTGAAAACATTATTCACGTTGATTTCGAGTAGTCTTCGGACCGATTCCCTAACAAAAGGGCTGGTGAAATGATCTAGAATCTGGTAACACCTTCTATGAAACGCAAAGAGGTCGACCTTTGGCCAATCCAAACACACTACCACGTGCTGTCTGTTATACCACTATCATTTCGACTTGCTCTACAAAAGTTCCTTCTCAATTTATTGAACACCAGCCACCGTTCTTCGCCAATTTCCAAGCAAAATGCCGAGCCTCTCGGTAATACCACGACGGAACCGAGGTGACGACCAGACAAGCGGGTCGCCCACGAGCCAAAAGCAGAGGAACTACTTACCCAGGTTCGACATCCGTGGGAAGAGCCTCCTGGTCACACGACGGATGCGAGCCGACAACGAACAGACAAGCGGGCAGCGCAAGCCCACGAGTCAGGCCAGAAGAACTACTTACCCCAGGTTGGAAGCAACGGCTTTCACATCCGTGGACGACTCCACCTCCTAGCGTGGACTCGCGAATGCTCAACCCGACCCATGTAGTACTCTTGGGAATTGATAAACAAAATGTACGCGATAGTTTGGTAGTGCATTGAAGCTGTTATATTTACTAGAACAATTTCTTGGCGCTGAGCTTTTATCTGGCTGACAATTGTTACAACTGCGTCGCTGCATCATTCCACTACACAGCTCTGTCGCAACCTCCCTTTCATTTCACCTTCCAAGATGGCTCCTTCCATCGCCTCGAACAAGCTCATCTCGCTGGCGGCAGAGGGCAAGATCTGCACAGCGTTCGGCATCAAGATCACGCGCGGAGGCGAGATTGTGCACATCGCCAAAGCCGCGGGTTACGACTCGCTGTTCATCGACCTCGAACACACGTGCATGAGCGTCCAGGATGCATCTCAGATGTGCATCACAGCCATCTCGGCCGGCGTTACCCCGTTCGTGAGGGTCCCCCACGAATGCGGGCACGGGTTCATTCAGAGGATCCTTGACGTGGGTGCTATGGGTGTTGTTGTCCCCCATATCCATGGCGTTGGTACGTTACCCATGTACATGTAACACATATCTCTCCAGCTCTGCTGTCCAACAATTCCTACATACAATGCCCCCTTCATACTCCCCTTCCTGGGCTAATCAGTGAGTGAACCGCTGCAGAGGATGCGAGGCGTGCAATCCACATCACCAAGTATCCCCCCTGGGAGGACGATCCGTCAGCGCGGGGTTTCCTCACTTCGAGTACCAAGCGCCGCCCCAGAAGGTCCTCACGGAGGAAATGAACAAGTACGGCTCGCAGTGCTTCATCATGATCGAGACGGCAGATGCACTCAAGGCCGTGGACGAGATTGCCGCTCTCCCAGGGTGCGACGTGCTTCTGGTCGGCTCGCAGGACCTCGCGACCGAGATTGGTACGCTGCCGGACTGGGACGCGCCGGCCTTTATCGAGGCCCTGGAAGCTGTTGGCAGGGCGGCAAAGAAGCACGGCAAGTACATGGGTATCGCGGGGCTGTACCACAGGCCCGATATACTGGCCAAGGTTATCAACGAGTTTGGGGCGCGCTGGGTCGTCGGTGCACATGATGTCGGACTGCTTACTTCGAGCGGCCGCGCCAACTCGGATCTCCTGAGAAGTCTTCAGAAGCAATGATAAATATGAAGCGTGATAATTCGAGAGACTTTTTAAAAAAAGGGGGCGGTTTGTTGTCATGTGTGTAATGAAGATGCTGTTCTAGAACTGCAAGATTGTCCGCTCAAATTCTCCCCAATCCGTCTCGACAGTCCCGTCCAGATTCAATTCGTTCCCATGAAAGTCACTCAAGAAGTTGATGTCCTCTCCCCACAGAGGCATCAAGCCCAAATCCTCTGCGTCATATCCACCAGCTCCTGGCCCCCACTCCAGAGCTTCTGCGTGGTTGCTAGAGCCTGCTACTCCTCGGGTCTCTTCGCGTAGCATTTGACCTGCCTCATTCCCCGGCGTCGCCTGCTGTGTCGTCTCGTTCGTGCTCTCAAATGCTGCTATGTTCAGATGGGCGCACATCTGCTTAATGTCCGTCAACCGCTTCAGGGCGACCTTGTTTCCTGCCGCGCCCAGATATTGCATCAAGTAGGCTGAGCGAGCGACGCCTCTGCCACCTGTCTGCCCTTCGAGGTCCATCGCCTCTTCAAGCACGAACACGAATGCAGCGGAGAAAAGTGCGTCGAGGTCAAAGAAGCCGAATTTAGCTGCAATGTCTTAGCGGGAATGCATGTGCGGGCGCAGTTGGGAAAGGAGAAGTAGCAGACGAACCGAGAATTCCCTGCTTCTTCAGAGCTTCGACGAGTGAAACCGTTCGCCCGGCTGCATTGATACATGTGTGGCACAGAGTCTTGAGAATGGATTCTTGTGCTGGTGACATCTGTGCCGCGGACGGCTGCAAGCGTGCCCGCGCGGCGTAGAGCAGTATGGGTCGCGCAGCAAGCATTTGTGCCTGGATGACTGTTTAATGCCACAGAACCAGATTGAAGGGCCAAGTAGTTGAGAGCTGGGATCGTTCTTTCTTACCTGATACAACATTAGATGTAATGTAGCACTCGTCCTGGAGGGCACGACGATTGCTTTAGCAAAGTCGACAGCATATTCTCCCGGCATGCTGTTTTCCATGCCACGCAGGACGGACAAAATCTCCTGCGTCATCTCTATAAACGCTTTGGCAGATACTTGCTTCCTACCATATAAATCTGAGAGCTTGGTCAGCGCAGTGATGAATCCAAAGGTGAACAAGACAGACTCCGCATGATGTTCCCCGTGATCTCAGCCAACTTGATGTTCACCCGCAAAGCAGCTGCGGGCGGAAACCCGGGCCAGTCCTCAGGCTGCCCTGCAGCAATCACATCGTCGTTGATGCCGAAGGGGTTTCCGGTCGCCGCGGCAAGCCGTCTATCTCAAAGTTAACTTTCACAGACTGAGAACTCACCAAGTCACGCAACATCAGAACCAACCTTTCTTGCATGTACACTGTCCACCACAGCCTGCAATGGTGGACCTTCTGCGAGCGCTTCGTGTTATCGCTCGTAGGTCCCCTTGCCATGCCAATGGAGATTGCAATCCGCATTCCCATACCCGCCTGTAACGTACAACCTTAGCACAAAGGAAAACAAACCGAGCGTTAGACACCATCATACATATATGTAGGCATCTTCCTTGCAATCCGCACATTGCAGATAGAACGCAGCGAGCGCCATGATCTCGACGGCCAGCGTCCCCGCGGCCCGTAGGTCGGACACACCCGGCAGCTTCTCCATGCCCGCCTGGAAGTAGAGCGCCCCAGGGAGCTCCGACCCATGGACGACGACGCCCTGCAGGAGCTCGCCTATGGCAAACACGAGCAAAAGTTCGACGATGCGCAAGTCCCCGGATATCCACCGAGGGGGCCCTTGGTCGTAAAGGTCGGCCAAGTGATCAGAGATGGATCGCGGGTCGACGAGATGCTGCACGGTGCCCACGTCAGACAAGACGGTAAGCAACAGCTTCTGTGCGGTTTTCTCGTCTGGCCAGCGGAGTGACGGTGCCGAGTCATTGGTGCGTGCTGAGGGTGTTGTGCCTACCAGGCTGTAGGCATTGTCTGGCGAATCGATGGTCGTTGTCGTGGCGATTGAATGGGTGTCGGATCTCGAGGACAAGGGCAGATGCTTGATTTGGGAGCCAAAGCGGAGGCTGGAAGACAGGACGGGATCGGGCGGGAGGGCTGCATCACGGATTCAGCAAGGTCGGCGTACGCTGGCCAAGGGCGCGCAAGTGGATACGAACAAGATGCTTTGGCCGGAGGTTCGTGGGAAGAGAAAACGCCCGTGTCTTCCGATTGCTCTTCGCTGTAGCTATACGATGTAGACTCCCTGGCATTATCCTCCTCACCCGCGAAAAGATCTTCGGCTGGAATAAGACAATTAGAAGAGATAACGGCATCGTGACATGGTTCCCCCAGATGGTGTGCCTTACCGTTTTCACGATTGTTTGCTGCTGCAGCTGCGATGCGCTCCAGGTCCTGAACGTAGCTAATTCGCATCTCGGATTCAGCCAATTGCACAACGAAACGGGAACCCGAAGGACACAGCACTCACGCAACCGAATACATCTTCTTCTTACCAGCATCCACATACGGGCATTCAACGCCGCGCCTGGCACAGAATCTGCAAGGCTGGCCCCCCGAGCATTTGATCTTCCGCTCCCTACATACCTGGCAGCTGCCAGGATCCACAAAGTATAAGCACGCAGCGTCGAGATTGAATACCAACTTACGTACGCGTTGGATGTCCGCGCAGCTTCAGCGGGGAATGTCCCGGGACGCTTGAATCTGGCAGAGTCCATAAGCTTTTGCTGTAGAAGTTGAGACTATTATCTGCTAATGCATTAGCTGTCATGCACGTACACGTTATTTGGCCTAGCTCACTTTTGCAACGACCTATATATATATATATATATATATATATATATATATGTAGATCTGCAGTCCACCATCCAGACAAGTTTCCTTCTCCGCACTCTGTGCTAACGCTTACGAACCGAGGTCGGGCTACTACCCTGATTCATAGATAACCGAGGTACTAGTACTCCTCGTAGAAGGATTTCCTTTGTATGAAATAATCAAGTCCAGCAAGTTTCCTTGCTAGCTCTACATTTCACACCATTCATCACACAAGAACCACCGAACTGTAATGCACCAATATTCCTTGATGACGCTTTGATATGAACTTGGTTGAACGTCTAGTTTAACCATGCAATTATTGCTATGTATTTTCCAATGCCATTTTATAACTTTACTCGGTTTTGAATTCCCATGTTCGATTCAAGAGCATGGCACGTGTTAGGATGAGCTCGGCCTGGTCTCATCTCGAAGCCATGGTGTGTAGGTAGGTAGGATGTACAGCGTTGTAGATGTATAGATAGATAAACATATGACGTATACATGTATATATATAAGCTCTTTTGTGCACGCCTGCCTCATGCAATCAATACTGTACTGTACATAGATCTATGACATAACCCCCTCTCTCCTTATGTTTTACACATACATATTCCTACAACCTTTTCTCTCCCTCTTTTCTTTCACCCACCTAATTCCCATAAAACTGCCTAAACCCCTGCCCCGCGCTCCCCACCCTCCCACTCCCCTTACTCACAAACTGCTCCGCAAGCGCCCAATCAATCTTCCCCCACCACCTCTCCAGATACTCCATCTTGCCCGCAACGCCGTAATCCCTCAGGTAGACATGCTCCCAGGTATTCACGCACAGCAGCGGCGTGACGTCGACACCGCCCAGCGGCTTCTTCGGCTTTGCGTCCCCCCGCCTCGCGCTGCTGCCAAACGCGCCCGCGTAATTCTCCCCGCCTGCATTCAGCGTGTTGGCGTCGACGCCCTGCTGGCGGTAGTGCGCGGCGCTGATGGGGCTGCCGGCCAGGTAGGTGGTCAGGATGCGCAGGGCGCCCGAGGAGCCCTCGTCGGTTTGGACGAGCCAGACGAAGCCGGGGCCGAACATGGCGTCGGCGGTGAGGAGGAAGGTTTCGCGGAGGGAGGACAGCGAGGTGAAGTGTTGGTTGATGAGGGGGGTCAGCTGGGCCGAGGGCGCCGAGGCGATGGACGGGTCCGACTGGATGCCGCGGAAGAAGAAGTGGTTGTTGAAGGCCATGGAGGCGAGGTTGAAGAGGTAGGCGTGGGTGGGGTCGCGGGCGACGTTTACGAGGAGGGATTTGGGGTCCGTGTTTTCGTACTCGGTGCCTGGAGGGTTTAGTTCTGTGGGCGAGGGATGAATGGGTAGATAGATGAACGCGCTGATGGGGTGATGGGTTGGGATGGGAAGTGGTAGTAAAGCAAGGCAAGGTGAATGTACCGCTGGTAGCCGTGTTCAGCTCGTTGATGATGTGGCCCTGGTACTGGGTGTACGCAATGTTGAAGCCCTCCTTGGACAGCAGCCCCGGAATGCCATTGGTGTCCAGCTCCTCCTGGTTCAGCAGCGACGGCACGCGATGCAGGTGTCGCGCAGGCGGCGGTCTGCAAGCCTAGGGGCGGCGTGGTCAGCGTCAGGCAGCCTCTGGGGCGCCAATGCGTGCGGGACTCACTCTCTGTGCAAGGGCGGAGATGGCCTGGGGCCGTCGGGCGAGCGAGCGCAATATCATGGTGGTGTGTCTGGGTGGTTGTGCTGCGGTTCGCTGCTCGTCTCGTCTGCTGCTGGCGCTCCGTCGTCAACTTTTCCGCGCATGGGGCTCGGCACTAGCGCTGCTGGCCCGCCCGCGCCCGCCCAATCATCGCCCGCCCAGCCACATGAAACACCACCCAGCGCTTCTCTCGTCCACACGTCCACTCGACGCCTGCTGCTGCCCATACGACTGGCGGGGTACCGCAAAACCGATGCGCTGGCGGCCCTTCCCGATGGGCGCCTGCCAGCCAGTCGGCGCCTGCGAGCGCCCTATTTCCAGAACAGCCTCCCGCGCCCGGTGGACGGCCAGTGGGCGGCCAGCGGGCGGTCTGCGTGAAGGCCACGCCGAAGAGCCGCTTCCCGGCCAGCCGCGCCTTGGGCCGCTGTCTTCGTAGGTATATACAGGCCGCAACCTGAGTAGGGCCTGCGATAGCCCGACGTTTGTTCAGTTTCGTTTCGTTTTGCCCGCACGGGCTCGTGTCTTCCCTCTCCAGTTGATAATGCCATTCTGATTCATACTTCAAGCCGACCCATCCTTTCCCAATTGAATCTCAAGCCGTTCTACTCTCTCCTCTGTCTCCCTGTCTCCCTGTCTCTCTGTCTCTCTGTCTCTCTACTGGCTTTCCTGTCCAAACTTTGAACTCCAAGTCACTTCGTACTCTCCATCTACCTACACTACCTACCCATCAGTGTCTCTTCTCCATCCCCCCATTCACAATGTCTCCCCTGGCAGGCCCCAGGCTCTCCCGCATATCTCTCTTCCTCCTCCTCCTCATCATGTCATCCGCCCTACTCCCCACCTCACACGCCGCCCGCCTCTTCCCCCGCGCCCAAGACACCTGCGGCGGTCTCCCAGGCCTCACCCAGTGCGGCGGCGACCTCCCCTCCAGCTTCTGCTGCGGCCAAGACACCACCTGCACGACGGTCAACTCGACCGTGCAAGCCGTCATCTGCTGCCCCAAGGGCAAGGACTGCTCCACCATCCAGACGGTGCCCTGCGACACGACCCAGTACAACGCCACGCTCCACCCAGACAACCAGATCCACTTTGCATCGACAGATCTCGAGCTCCCCAAGTGCGGCGCCTCCTGCTGCCCCCTAGGATACACCTGCAACGCGGGGATGTGCGTCTCGGTGAAGACGCCCCCGAGCGTGCCTCCGCCCTCATCCTCCTCAGCCTCAACACCCACCTCCCCAGCCTCCGCCTCGCAAACCTCCTCCTCCTCCTCGCAAATGGAAACCCCCTCCCGACAGCCGCCCCCTCCTTCGACGCGAAATCCTTCGCCGCAGGCTTCTTCCCGGGTCTCCTCCTCGGCGCCCTATCCGTCATCCTCTTCGTCTGGCTCAGCGGCCGCCGCAAGGCCAAGCGCGTGACGCGCTACTCGGGCGACTTTGGCCACGTCGCGCGCACCATCAGCGATCCCATATACGACCCGCAGCACGCGCGGACCGACTTCATCCGGCGGCCGTCGCAGCGGTCGGACCCTGGGTCTGGCTCTGGGTCTGGGTCAGGCTCGTCGGGGAGTCTGTACAAGGCGTCGGCGGCGCCGATCGGGACGCGGGCGCTGGGCGGGAGCGCGGGGTCTGGCTTGACGCCGCGGCTGAAGAGCATGTGGGAGCGGACGCCACGGCTGGGGTTCTCATCGAGCGGAAACGGGGGTGGAAACGGGGGTGGGAATCAGAACGCGGCGCCGGGCATCGGGATCTGGACTGGGCTCTCCTCGCCCTCGCGCGCGCACGACATCGCCGTCCCGCCGCCGGCCGTCCGCGCCGGCGATCCAGCCCGGAACCCCTACCTAACGCCTGGCCACACGCCCGAGACGGAGGAGCGCACGCGGTCGCATCGCCGGAAACGCAGGACGAGGCGGGATCGCTCTGCGTCTTCGTCTTCGCACCATCACGGATCCTCTTCCCACTCTCACTCCCACCATACACATAGTTCCAAGCCCCACCGCACCCCGACAGAAGTCTCCTCCGAAACAATCGACGTCCTCATGCCGGCACCCAGCTTCCTCGAGCCTCCCCAAGTGCCGCACGGGATGCGGGAGAACCGCATGACGGCCGACTCGGGACATACCACGTTTACGAAGTTGATGGAGAGGGCGGGGTATGGGGAGGAGACGAGGGAGAGTGTTAGAAATTTTGGGTCGGCGGGGTCGTCGGTGAGGAGGATTTAGGAGGATATGAATGATGTGAATGAAATGGGGAAAGAGGGAAGGAAGGTGTTAAGAGAGGATGGGAAGCGAAGCGAAGCGAAGCGAAGTGAAAGGGGAAAAGAGGGGGTTGATGTTTTACTTTCTCCGGGACGAGGTATGCAGCTGGCGTGCTACACCTCTTCCTTTAATTTTTTTTCTTTAATTTTTTTTTACATCTTATTTATCTTTAGGGGAGAGGGGGCAGATTGTATATAACGACTGCATGGATGGATGGACGGCATATATATCCCACGACGAACGAACCAGACAGATAGGAAATACGGATGATACCCAATTTATCAAAGACATTTGCTCAACTGCTTTTCATGTGCATCTTCGGTGATTGGTTTTAGGTATTTCGTATCCTCTTACTCCTCCTCCTCCTCCTCCTCCTCCTCCTCCTCTTCTTCTTCACGGAGCTTCGACCCTCTTAACGTGCTCTTGAAGATAAATAGACGGATATAAGTCATACATGCAGTAGCACCACCACCACCATCATCATCAATATCATCATCATCATTGAAAAACCCACACCACGCTATGCTTTCCCTATATATATGTATACCATGCCCCGGCCCGCCCCAGCCCGCCCCAGCCCGCCCCACCCCACCCCCACAACGCCATGCCTATCGTACGTACTGTATACACACACCACGCGCAAAAACCCGCACACAGCACAGTGATATATACAATGCCTCTCCTGAACGGAATCCAAAAAAAAAACCTGACCAAGACGCCATGCCACGCCAACTCCCATGCGATCCAACCAACCAACCAACCAAGGAAGAGAGAGAGAGAGAGAGAGAGAGAGCCATGCAACTTTGCCACAAGAATGAACCATTGCGAACCCAAGCAAGCACTCCGTCCCGTCGTAACGTACTGTGCCGCACCGTACCGTACCGTACCGTACCACGTCACTCATACTTTCATCTCGTCAACCCACCAATCCGCAATCCATCTCTTCTCCCCGCTCAAGAAATGAAAACAAGAAAAAAGGACGCAAACATTTCATACTCTCATAATCCATTTCAATACCATCCCAGCCCAGCCCATCCCATCCCATCCCATCCCGCCATGACCCAATCCCAAGCCCCCAAAACTCCTCGCAAACATCGCCCAAAGCAAGCAAGCAGTGCACAAAAACAGAAGAAAGACTCAAGGAAAAAAACGTCCCGTCCCGTCCCCATCCACCATTCCACCCACCCCATCAGATAAGCGACGTCGCCATCATGGGGCTCAATCCCCTAGCCCCCGCATCAAGCGGCAAATCGAACGTCGCGCTCCCGATGGAACTCTGTCTCGCGCGAGTATAATTCGAGGCATACGGTGCAGAGGGGAATGCGCCATGGGGGGCAGGGGGCAGGACGCCGGGGGGTGCGGCGCCCATGTGGCGGTTGCTTCGCCTGCGGGTCAGGCCCGGGGAGGAGGATCCCATGGTCGCTGTGTGGGCCGAGGTGTTGGAGGTGGCGGATTCGTTGGAATTGCTTCGGGAGTGAAAGGGCGCTGTTGGAGGACCGACCGGCACGTCCGACGAGTTGGCCTGACGTCTGAATCCTGGGACGAAGGGATTGTTGCGCGCGGGTACTGAGCCAGGGGGCGGAGCACTTGCATCCTGGTGTTGATGAGCTCGCGAGCAAGACGGTTCGTCTCCTCGGGCGTGTACCGGGGGTTTGTGAAGCAGGCTGCGCGCCGTTCGTGTTGGCCGTCGTGGGAGACGGTGGAGGCCGTGCGTGCTCACTGGCTCGTAGAGTTCGCACAGATGCCTGTGGATTCAGCCGACGTCGAGAAGGCTGAGGACGCAGATCGATTCGCGATGCTTGGGTACGGACGCCCTGTGGCGATGCCGGAGGCTCCCGAATGTTGGCCCGAGAGCTGACAGCCCGCAGAGTAGCAGTTGAAGATTGCTCCCTAAGCACCTGTCTTGAGTTGCGGTTTCTGATGCGTGGTTGCACGAATGCACCCCACGGGTTACCCGCCTGCTGTGGGAAAATGCGACCCTGAATATTCAGACCAACATTGGAATGAGGGAATTGAGGATAAACTGGTGAAAATCCCGCAGAATTGCGTCGTGCTCCAGCAGCAGAAGGCGGCCGGGAGTTCACGCGGCTGGGAGGTCGGTCTCCCGTTTCAATAGACAGGCCAAGTTGCGGTTGGGAGACAGTGCTGTTGGATTGTTGTGAAGTAGGTGTGGAGGTGCCAGGTGTAAGCACCGCCGAAGAGTTGCTCGATGAAATAGAGGAAGAACGACCGACACTCGACGCAGTATCATTGTGGACAGCTTCAGCAATATTCGGCGTCATTGGTGTCCGCCTAGGTGGAGATGTCGGGGCACGAGGATTGAAAGCAGCATTAGATGTGTTGTTCATGAGCGGAGTGCGGATTCGTGCAGGTGCAGGAGGCAAGAAAGGAGAGAAAGCCTGTGCAGGACTCGGTCTATTTCTGTTGGATGTACGGGGGCGAGCAATAGGCGTAATTGAACGAGGTTCCAGATCCACCAATAGACCGCCCTGAATCTCCTGCAGAGCGCGCTGGTGATCGGCAAAGAGTCTACTTATACGCGGGTTATAAGCCTGTTGGCGAGCTCGTCGGCGACCGTCTTGAGAGTGATCCGAGTTGTCGTCAGCATCGACATCAATCGGATTGCTCTGTGAGAGGCCCCGGCTCGCATAACGATTATTAAAATTGGTAAAAGCAGCGGCATTGTTCCGTAATTGTGCCCGAGATCTACGACTCCGCAGGGAATTGATGGCCATGGTGATATCGCCGTCGTTCTCTACGTCAGAGTCGTCGTCGTCAGCCTCGCCATCCTCGTAGTGGGCATTTACGGTGGAGAGGGCGGACGCCTGTCGCCGAAGCGGGTTGCCCACGCGGGAGGGTGGTCGGATCGTGTTATTGGGTCGAGGTCGATCTGCAGTAGGTGTCAGAGAACCGCCCATTCGGACTCTATCATTGGAGATAGCGGTCGCATCCCACCCAACAGTCGACCCAACAGTCGTTCTCCCTCCATCACTATCATCATCCTCTCCCATCTCATCGGCACCATGGTGTTGCAGCATCCACCCCTGGGATTGCAGCAATGCTTGAGTGTCTTCGTCGAGCTCATCAGTCGACACGTCCGTCGAGGTAGACGATGGTGGCCCCGAGGGTTCCCTGGAGCCGTTTGCACGGTTCAGGATGCGCGTCTGGGCACGGTTCCTCTGACCTCGGCGTATTGGACCTTGGTCTTCTTCATCTTCGTCTTCATCCTCTTCCTCGATGACGCTCGATATGGTCGAGGAAGTTTCAGATTCTACCACTCGACGGGCTCTGCCTTGATATCGTGACTGTGAGTTTGATGGCTGGGGTGTCTGGCCTGCAGTTGCGTCAGAATGGCGCTCAGCCAAACAAGACCATTACCTTGTGAATGTGTGTGGAAAGAAAAAGAGCAACGCATTTACGCACCTGCGCTTGACGAGTCAGTCGCAGAAACAGACGACTGCTCCTCATCGTCATCTATGAAGTCGTTCATAGACGAGTCTTCTTCGGCACCCTCTTCATCTTCTTCCTCCACGGTATCCATCTCTTCGGTGATCAGGTCAGAAACAATGCTCTGCGAGTAGGAACGCCTGCTGCCGGCCTCGCTATGCGACATGTGTCTACGTTGTTGATAGAATGGACCGTGGGGTGGGCCGTGCGGGGGTATGCCATGCTGGAGGAAGCGTTGCATCATGAAATTGCCATCATCCGGGTAGTAGTCTTCCCAGTTGCCCGCGTAGGGATCGTATTCGGGATCTTCCATGTCCATGTCGGCATCAAGGTCCTCGCCGGACAGGTCCTGCTCAGACATCTCGTCCATGTCGCTGAAGCCAGTGAAGCTGTCAGTCCACGTCAACTCCCCGTTGTCGTCAAAGTAAAGGCCGCACTGGACACATTCCCCATCCTCAAGCTCCCACGAGCACACCGGACAACGCTCCACGCCGTCTTCCTGGTCGCGAATGACCTGCAGCGAGGGCCGGCTGGCGTGGCCAGCAGACTTGAAGCATCCTTTGAACAGCCCGCCGGCGCGGGGTCGACATTGTCCTTGTCTTGCTGGACGGCGTCGGCTTCCTCCTTCTGCCACTTCTTATGCAGCTCGATTGTCTCGCCCGCGGGAAGCAGCTCGACGCGGTTGATGAGAACGTTGGTCATGTCCCGGATCTGCGGGTGGTCAGCGAGGTGGCCGAGGCAGCAACGCAACCCGTGCTGCCACTTACCACATAGGCCGGAGCGGGCAGCTGCGACACGACGGTGCGGCAGTCCGGACATGTCTTCCGGTTCTTGTTGTTCACGAACCATGTGCAGAGACACTAGTGCAGGTCAGCAGGTGTGGCGAGGCAGGCAGAGGGCGGGTGCTTACGCTGTAGCAGTAGGTGTGTCCGCAGGCTATCGTGTAGGGCTGGTAGAGCAGGCGGTCGCAGATCTTGCATGTGAGGTGCTGACGCAGGCTGTCGAAGTCGGATCGCAGGACCTGGAGTTGCTGTTGGGTTGGGGTGGTTAGCCTGGGGCGGCCTCTTTGGTGCATTGTTCCAACAGCCCTCACCTCGTCTGCCTTGCTCGGGCGGGTGCTGTCCTCGGCGGCCTTTGCCATCTTCTGCTTGAGGCTGTCCTTGCTGGGTGCACGGCCGGGGCGGCCTTCGTTTGGCTGCGGCTGCTGGGCGGGCGAGCGGCTGGCCGAGGGCGTGGTGCCGCGGGGCTTGGACGACGAAGGCATCTGGGGCAGGCCCTGCTGTGTGGTGCTGGTGCTGGCCTGCTGCTGGTGCTGCGAGGCGATGGACGACGAGGAATTCTTGGGGCGTGCGGTAGCAAGCGGGGAAGGCGCTCGTGTGTGGTTCATGGCGCTTGGCCCACAGTGGGCAAGTGAAGGACACTCAGTGTGTGCTGGCTGCGGCGGGGGGAGGAGCGCTGGAAACCGTCGCTGGGCGGGCGTGGGTATATGCTTCTACATCCAGGTAGAGCTTCGCCGTGCCGCTCGCAGCGCTGGTGGAAGAAGGGTATCGCGCAAGTGGAGCCCGCTGGAGTCAAACCCTGGCGCCGCCCTCCCGCCCGCCTGCTGTCAAATAGACGCTCGGCCCGCTGCTGCTAGACCCGTCGCCGTCACCTCCATCCGCCCTGCCTTCTTGTCGCCCTTGCAGCAGCGCCTATCCGTCGCGCTCCCAGCCATCTGGTTCCTAGTTCTGCCCTCATCACATCGCTGCACATCCATACGCGCCTTGCCTCCAGCCCGTTCGCGTCCCGAGCGCGTCTTCCCGTCTGTCTGCCCGAGTCACCACGGCGCGCGCCGAATGGGCATCCGCCATCATCATCATCATCATCATCATCATTGTAGTATAGACACGACTGTGCAATTGGACCACTATTCTATCCATCAGCTATGTACAACAATGCATCCGGCCTGTATGTGACGGTGCCGGCGGATATCCGTTGCGTCGGCATTGCCTGCTCTCGCACTGTGCTCTTGGCCATCCAGTCAACCCCAATCTATGTACGGGAAAACGCCGTCTGCAAACCCAAATTCTGGTCCCCGATAATCAGCAAGGAAGTTGCCGCTTCTCGTGTACCCTGACAGCCGCCGTTGGACAGTCTATTCAAAGAGATAGCCACAGTGATAGCCACAATGATAGCCACAGTCAGACACGCCGTGTAGCCACGCCATGTAGCCCTTGGCAGACCAGCCCAGCCATCTAATATTCGATGACGGCATCCGGCAGGTCCACCTTGTCGATGTAGCCTTTCTGCACCTGGCCCTGGGGGACGAGCTCGTGGTCGGATTGTTCGACGAACGCACGCACGCGTCCCAGGAACTTCTTGTGCGCTGTAGTATCGAAGGCTTCGCCTGCCCGACGAGCCGCCACAACCCGCGTGCGCTCGTGTCGAGCCTGCTCCTCCAAGAGCTGCAGCCGATACTCCGAGAAGTCGTAGTACAGCTCGTTGAGGTCGGAAACCCCGCGCACCGTTCGCAGCTCGGAATCGTCCTTGACAAGTGCAGACTTTGGGCGGAAGCTGGTGACGGATGTGATGCGTTCCTGCGCTCCGAGGGCGCGGATTGCCTGGTGAGTGATGTATCGTCCCTGCATAATCACCGCATAGCCCTGGTCGATGGTTTAGCTAGCCTCTTGGGTGCAGAAGGGAAACCAGAAATACCTTGGACGGTCCTCGCATCTTGAGTATCTGTCCGTTCGTCTTGCGAATAGCTGTCTCTCCTCCAACCATCGACTCGACGTTGCTCATCATCAAGACACACACGAAAGGGTAGCTGTCAGTGTGCCAGCCAACAATGGGCGTCTCGGTTGCCTCACGGCAGTCTCCAATTGCCTCATCCGTTGGACTGTAGCGCTCTTGCTCCTGGTGCCTACGCAGTTCCCGCTCGGCCTCCTCCTTGGACTTTGAAGAAAGGTTGATGTGGGCGATTTCGTACGGCATGACAGGCACAAGCTCAACTTCAGCGATCTGAGAGATGATTGCAATGGTTTCCGGGTGGTTCCAGGCCGCCATGGTGAACGGCGCGCAGCTACTTCATGTCAGCAATACCTTACAATAGGTGAGGGGTTCAACGTACTGTGGTGCATAACCTCGAAGCTGGGCTGCCGCAATGTTACTCTGGAACTTATACTGGTCTGGCACGTTGAATATCTCCTCGCGCATGATCTCGATAGCTTCGTGCGTGAAGAGTTGGAAAGGATGTGAGACGGCGACTGGGGATACGCCAATGTCTTGAGAAAAACCAAGATCCTTCATGGACACCTTACGGTCAGGGATTTCCCCCACCAGGTGGACAGCCGGGTCGAATTGGGTGACGTTGTTAATGGCTGTGAGTTTGGGGGTTCGGGGAGTCAACGACGTCTGCACGGCGGTAGTAGCCATGGGATTGGGGTCAGACTCTGCCATCGTACGCGTTAGACTTGCTTCTCGAGAAGGGCCAGGAAGAGCGGATGGGAGCGAGTCGTGGAGTGATATTATAAGACAGCAAAGCTTTATTTACACGGGACAGGCGTTTGCGGTGCAAAAGTTCAGGTGCGCGAGCAGGTCAACTTAAATTGGAGTAAACCACTGACTGAAACTCGTGCAGACTGAGACCGCTCCGATGGTGGACTCATCCATCGCCTTCAAACGCACATACATCTTACTCTATGCCATAAGACTAACCGTGCCGTGAAACCGAGAGCCTCACGATAAAAATGGGAGTAGGATCAACATGACCAGCCGACGAGAGCCGAGCAACGACATGGGGAAATACTCACCGTACAGTGTAACGGTGATGAACGGTAAACCCGCTGAGTACGTCGCACAATCCAGGGGCCGTCGTAAGCGTCGTCCACGAGAGGTTCAGCACGACTAGCAAGGACGATATACGTCCACGGGTACGACATCAAAACGTGGTAACAGCCTGTCAATTCCACCAACAGTTTATAGCAGCAGCAGGGCCTTCCCGTTTAGTCACCCCGGTAGCCTTGTAGTGCGTATAGGCCAGCCCCAACGATGTGGTTCAAGTTGCACCTCACCCCATTGCTATGGTGCTGATCACGGGACAAACAGCCGCAGCCTATGTACATCAAAACCAGTGGCGCGGTGAAAATAAGAGCTTATTGCAGTTTGCATCGCGAGGCAGCGGTAGGACGATCTCGCCAGTTGCCTTGTTATATTGCTTACTAAATTACTTGAGAATTTGTAAACGCACGCGACGACAGCGCAGAAGTCAGAAGTCGCCCTGCGCGGCGATTGGATGAGTAAAATGGGCGAGCGTACCAACCTTCCAACCTAAGTCCCGGGAGAGGAGCTTTCATGGCGACTTTGTTCTCCGTGAGAGATGTCTCCTGAGAACGGAAGTTCGTCTTCACGGAGAAGGGGCATGTGCTACCCTGCCAGCTGGTAGACCCACGCTTTTGTCGACGGTGTCAACAAAGGCTCTCAGCCCTACGCGGACTAGACCCTGGTCCCACACAGTGGACATGTTCCTGCCTCCCGCCCTGCATTTAGTTATGGCAGACTGGACATGCCGCGCAGCTCGAGGGATGAAAGTAAGGCCATTGAATGTGCAAGGTGGTTGTGAAAGTTGGGGAGAATTGTAATTTGAGCCGGGGGCATACGAGCGATATTCGGTTACGACACCGCACGCGAGATCACATCCCCCTGGGGCTTTGCATGCCCGAGATTCTAGACGCCAACACGGAACACCCTACACGAGCAAAGCAGATTGTCTGGTCTCGACGTACCGCGGCTCGTTAGAACCATCTAGCGCGCGACGGAGAGCCATCATACACTCCTTCTCGTGAGACTCTGGCGGTTCGTGGTTTCATCGCTCTGTCCCATCTCCCAGGCGGGCCCCTGTCAAGCATCATCAAGCTCCAAAGCGCACAAGCTTACACATGTACCGTTTTGTAAACGTATCCCGCACGGATCCTCTTTTCCCAAACCGCCAGCGCTACATGCAGAGTGCGGGCGGTCAACTACCGGTAGCTGCGGTAAGCTTACCCGCGCCGTGTCTGGCTGGCTGGCCAGCCGCCCGTCACCGTTGGCTCGTGCTTGGCAAAAATTACCGTTTGGGAGAGCCAAGCCACATGGGCGATTGCGGTCTCGGTCTCGGTCTCGAAGCAGCCTGCATCCTTCTAGCGAGAGCTGGGACGCACGACATCTGTCCGAATGCCTTGGCGCGGACGGCACAAATCGCGCAATCTCGGAGCGTATGTATGTTGAATGTACGATAGACTTTGGCCGTGGGCCCCGTTGGCTGTTACCTTTGCGCCGTGGGAACTATCGCAAGCTGCCGCCTACGTCATCTTTCCGACGGCCTGTTGATCGCGCTGAGGTTGCGTTTCGACGCCCGCTCGTGCGTGGACAGCACACAAAGAATTGAGTACCTACCGTACCTATGCATGCATGCACCTGACTGAGTCGCTGGAGCGAGCTCCTTACGGCGTACGCCCTGTCCCGTTCGCTCTCGCAGAGTCCGTGGCGTCCCCCTGCGCGACTTGGACGTCACTCCTACCTACTTTTGTTCAGGCTGAGCTTGTCGCTGCATGTCCGATTGGTCTGCAAGAAATTACGCCGCTGTGTGTCCAATCGAGTCGGGGTGGCGTCAACCAGTATCTTCACCGTTCGATAACCACCAAGTCGCCCAGGTCATCCGACGCGCCTGTGTAGGTACCTACGTGCGTACATGTGCCTGCGTCGTCGCCATGTGAAGTTTGTCCGGTGCGCTCGCGTGAGTCTTGTCATCGCGTGGGGATGTGCGTTCGTCGCGCATGATATAGGCAGGTCGGCCGGTCATTACGAGCAGCGGACAGCTGGACGGTACAGCTGATAAAGTACTTATGCGACAACGCTTACACGCTCATTTTGGCCCCTTGGGCACTTTCCCCATGGAGCGATCTCTGCATATCTTCATAACGGGACCCCACCGCATCTCCGATGAATCGGAGGCTATTCTGCTGTTTTAGCCAGGCGCATGTCTGCTACCTTCGACCCTCGTTTCTCAGAGACGTCGCGTGATTGGTTTCAGATGCACGTTCGGTCTAATTTTCGCAGCGCCACCGCCCATCGCTGTCCAAATTAGCAGATACACCCCGGCTTGTCAACGTTTGAAAGTCTAAGCCGTAGTTGCAGATCGTTGAACTGGAGCCGCCTTCGACCCGCCTTTGTCTCCACTGTGTTTCGCACAATTGGCGCAAGGCCGGAGACGGTGTGGAGGGATTGCATAGCATTGCGCGTCAGGGGAATGAGAGAAGGCTGTGGCGTGGTGATTTGCTATCTGGGCTTGAAATAACTACCTTGGTCCTCGCATCTCGTTTGCTCATCGCTGCTTCACGTTGAGACTGCCTCGCCGCGACGTTTCGAAGCTGCAACTGGGACGTGTCGTCGACGTCCTTTGAGCCTCTTCTTTCACGTAGAACTCTTACACTCCTTTGTTTTCCTTCACCATTTCGTCATTGTTTGTTGCGGTATTCCTTGGGCTCCACTTCGCCTTGGCCGTCTATTACCTTGCTTTGGCCGCTTCAGCCTCCCCGGTTTTTACTAGTCGCTCTCCCACCCTCACTACATATCGTCATCACTCACTCGGCTGCCGATCTCTTGTGAGGTGGTGGACGCTTTTATGGTCAGCAGCACACTACGTAGGATCGGGCTCCGACATACATAGTGGCTGTCCGAGTGGTCGGTCCAACGTAAGAAGATAACAATCTGCAAAGGGTACAGCCTCGCTCGGAAGGCATTACCTTTGGGGTCCTAGTCACAGCTGGGGCGCTTGATTCTTTCGTATTTCACCCTCAGCGCGCTAAATACCCAGCATTCCGTATTCTCTCACATTGGTCGAGTCCAGTGCAGGTCACTGACCAACTCACACCGCGACCTTGTCGTCTTCCCTCGTTCACCCACTTAGTCTCCTCCCCCGGACACTCCACTTTTCCTTTACAAAATGATCGGGGACTCCAACGACCGCATCATGCAGGACAGCAGCTGGGCCGACGGCCTACGAGGCATTGCCGCCCTCTACGTCGTCGCCTCCCATCTAACCCTCTGCTTCTCCCGCTTCGTCGTCACGCCCTGCTGCGCGGACGACCAAAGCCGCACGCCATGGCTCTTCCAACGCCCCATCTTCCGCCTCATCGCCTCGGGCCACAGCTGGGTCGCCGTCTTCTTCGTCCTCCTCGGCTTCGTCAACGCCCTGAAACCCATCCGTCAGGCGCGCAACGGTGATTCCGAGCCTGCCCTCATGGGCCTCTCCACAGCGGCCTTCCGCCGGTCCTTCCGCCTGGTCCTCCCTGCCACCGCGGCAACAGTCATCTCCTGGACGCTCTGCCAGCTCGGTGCGTACGAGCTCTCGCGGAACAGCGACGCGTTCTGGCTGTATGCCAACACGCCTGCGCGATCCGAGTCGCTCCTCGGTGCCCTGTTGGACCTCCCCAGCGCTCTGATGGCGACCTGGCGTCTTGCCGAAATCAACGTTTACGACCAGCCGCAGTGGGCCCTGGTGTACCTCCTCCAGGGCAGCATCATGACCTTCTTCGTGCTCCTCGCCACGGTCCAACTCACCTCGGTCTGGCGCAGCGTCACCATCGCCCTCTGCGCCTTCTGGTCCTGGTCCTGGTCCAAACACATCGGCGACCCCCTTGTCGGCTACACCGTCTTCGGCGGCATCCTCCTCGCCGAGCTCAGCATCTCCCCCTACCCGGCGGCCCTCGCCTCCTTCTCCTTCGTCTCCATGGGGCTCGCCCCTTCTTCGCCCTCGCAGGCCTCGTACTAATGTCGTATCCCTCTAACAGTCCGGATTCGGCGCCCTGGTCCGCAGCCCTGCACTCCTTCTTCACCAACGCGTTCCCGACGTCCGCGCAGGGCTCCGTGCCCCGCCTCGTCGGCAGCACCGGCGCCCTCATCCTCTGCCTCTCCATCCTCATGTCGCCGCACCTGCGCCGCGGCCTCGCCATCAAGCCCCTGCGCTGGCTGGGCAAGCTCAGCTTCCCCATCTACCTCCTGCACGGCACGGTGATGCGGACGGTGCTCGCGTGGTTCGTGTTCGCGGGGCAGCCGCTCGAGGAGCGCGTCGTCAAGGGCAAGAACGGGAACCCGGATTCGACGGTGATGCGGCACGTGAAGCCGGGGGTGTGCGCATGGCGCTCGGGTGCGTGGTCATGCTCGCGGTGACGCTGTTCCTGAGCCATGTGTGGGCGCACATGTTGGAGCCTGTGTTCGGCAATGTGACGGCCTGGGTGGAGAAGAGGATGAAGAGGGGCGAAGAGACGGTGATCTTGACGGGAAGCCCGGTGCGGGCGAAGAGGGGGAGGAGTGAGGAAAGAGCGGATCTCCCGTGGAGGAGATTGGTTCATAAGATTCGGATTCTCGCACTGGGAAACGACAATGCGTTTCGGCCGGGTGTGTACGAAAGTTATAAAAGTCGAGGACTGCGTTGGATTGGCCTGAGAGTATACATGCTTCTCTGGGAAGGGCGCACTCGATACGGATACCAGCGGTAATTGTAAAAAAAAACGGAGTGACGGCACAGCGACGGGCTCTATCTTCGTGCATGGGTGGATACCGTGGATAGACTACGGGCACAGGCACGGGAGCTATCGACCTCCCGCCGTCCCGTGATGGCTTTTGACTAGTGGAAGAGTCCTTCTACATACTTTACAATGTTCAAGTTTCCTTTCTGTTACCACATGCTTCCTTTTTTTCCCATTTGAGCGTTCTGTACCTGTAATGTAAGATATCGCATCGACGAGACTATACTATTCCAGCGTTCATCCGTAGTTCCACACGTACCTACCTACCCTATCCAAAAAAAAAACCAACCCATCACCATCACCATCACCGCAAACCAAACCCCACCCCCCAACCAGTCGTCCAAACAAGCAGCATCCTCCCCCTAGCCCCAACCGCACTCCACTTTTCCCTTAGTCTTAGTCTACTCTTACGTCCGTACTTACATACACACCCTCTCCTCTCCCTCTGTATGCAGATCAACCAACCAACTCGCTTACCTAATCCAACCCACCGCATCTCGCTTCCACCTACCCCACCCGCTAATTCCTTCCCGTCCGCCGCCGCCGCGCGATAGCTCCGGCTCCGTCTGTCCGTGTGTCTGTATTTCCAGTCCACTCCGCGAAACGAAACGCATACGCCGACGTCGGACTACCACCACCGAAACATGTCGAGTACACAGCCAAAGGACGTCCGGTCCGCAGAGGAGATATACGCAAAGGCGAAGGAGAGGGGGAGGGAAGGAGGGCGCGTGGGAGGGGAAGACGGCGGAGAGGTTTGAGAGGTAGGTGGGCTGCTTTGGGGGGGGGGGGGGGGGATTGGGGATTGGGGAGGGGAGGAGGGTTGAGCGGGGGTGCGTGGGTGCGTGGGTTATGGGGTGCGGATGTGGATGCGAATGGGACTGCGACTGCGACTGCGACTGCGACTGCGACTGCGACTGCGACTGCGATCATACGCACACGTACGCATGCGCATACATACGAACGAACGACCGACCGAACGACCGAACGAAAAACCGAACGTGATCGAGCCGCACACCCACCACGCTTCCCACCCCACCCGTCGCCCTGACCCCATCCTCGAACCCGTCCTCGAACCCATCCTCAAATACACACATACACACACACATATATATATACACAAACACCCGCAGCGAAGCAAACGAGAACAAAAGCTAACCCCTCCTCCCATCTAGCAAAGCCTACAGCGAGTACTTCGACCCCTGCCAGGAGGCCGCCAACAAGAGCATACGGTGTCTGAATCGGAACGGCGGCGATCGCGAGATGTGCAGCGATTTCTTCCAGGCGTATAGGGATTGCAAGGAGCAGTGGGTGAGTCTGCGATTTCATATACATGGGTGGAGCTGGGTGGGGAGGGAAGGGGGGACAGAGGGAACGGGAGAGGGATAAGTAGGGGAACAGGAAGTGGGATGTGTGCTGATGCGATGACAGATGAACGCGAGGAAGGAGGCGAGGAAGAAGAGTAGTTGGTTTGGGTAGATTGAAGTTGGAAAAGGCATGAGTGGACTCGATCGTCTAACAACGGGTAGTCGTGGATCTTGCAGCTGGGGAGGGAGGGGATGGAGAGGAGTCGCATGGCGAGGGCGTTTGGGTGCGTGTATGATAGGTGTATGAAGAGAAAAAAAGGAGGATGAGGGTTTGTGTGGAGAAATATTGGAATTGGCAAATGATGGGACAAGTGTCTACGGGAAGGCTGCATTCACGTCATCTACGGATTTCTGGGTTCTCTGTACACTCCAGATGGACATCCGAAACGATCGACGACTCGCCGTCCTGTGTACCATATAATGTAGTACAATTTTCATCCTTGCTTCGTCATGGAGTGGGATGGTTCACAAAATAGCAAGGCATTGGTAAAACAAATGATGGTTCTGTCGGTCTTCTTGTTAACGTCGTAAATACGTGACTGGTTATAGGAGCAGTGGCCAATTAGTAAGTTAGATGCGACAGGTTCATCGGACACCAAGGGCGCACTAATAAAATACACAAAGTATACGCAAGATGAACGGAAATAAAATATTGTTATGTTGCTAGGCCCTATCTCATCTCTCATGTTTGGTGTATTGTTCTGGTACTCGTTGTCAATTGATCCGTTGCGTCTGGCTTGCATTTGGTTGGAGTCGGCATGGCCTGTACAGGTCCTTGCGACGTTAAGTGAAAGACCGGCCTACCTCAAATTTAAGTTATCCGTTACCGGTACAAGGCCATTAGCTTAGTGATCCTTGCATTCAGCTATTGCCAATTGGTCGTACAAGCTAGGATTTGGGCAATCCGGATCGAACGGCATTGCCAGAGCTGAGTCCATTTTCGCCTTGATGCAAACGTACTAGCACCCCACCATTCAATATCGCCCCCACGCAAGTCTATCTGAACAACAACCTTGATTGTGGCCCCACCGTTAGCCTGAATAAATAGCATGCTATCTATACCATTCAACTCGTCATGCTATCATCGCACATGTTGCAACTCTACAATGGACAATGACATCATGTTGACAGCCTCATATGCTCATGCCTTTACTCGCACCTTTCTCCCGAGGGCTCCATAATATACCATGTAACACCTACAAGCTCTCGTCGAAACTTATGCTCTACTAAACTGCCCAACTAAATCTCAGAACCGCCAACATGGGCCTCGTCAGCACCCTCTACGACACCATCGAACTCGGCCACTTCAACTGGCCCATCCGCAACAGGTACGTACGCATCCCTCTACCCCCAACCCCAATAAACACCCATACAAAATCCCACATCTAACGTCCCCCAGCCACCCCGTCCACCCAACAACCGTCCACTTCCCCCTCACCTTCCTCACCACCGCCTACACCCTCGACGCAACCCACGGCCTCATCCCCCTCCTCCGCCCCCTCACCTTCCTCGCCCCCTTCCTAACCCCCATCGCCCAAATCGCCTACCTCTCGCACATCGCCGGGCTCCTGACCTCCCTCCCCGCCATGACATCGGGGTCCGCAGAGCTCTGGGAGCTCTACAAAAAAGGGGGTATTAATCGCAAGGATAAAGAGCTGACGCATCCAAAGACGCACGAGGAGGTCGTGCGGAGGAACGTGAAGATTGGGATTGTGCATGGGGCGCTGAATGCGGTGGCGTTTGGGGTTAGTACGTATGCGGTTTTGGCGAGGAGGGGGTCGGGGGTGGGCGCCGGGGAGGGCGGGTGCGGTGCTGGGCGCGTTGATGGTGCCTGGGGTTGCGCTTAGTGCGGCGTTGGGCGGGGAGATGGTGTATGGGGAGGGGGTCGGGGTGCAGAGGATGGGGGGTGGGGAGGAGGTGAAGAGGGAGGGGATTAGGGAGATTGTGGAGAAGGGGAGGTGAGTAAGTTGGGTGATTTACAGGGGCGAAAAATGAGAGAAAGTTGGACAGGTGGTGTGTATTATTGGCTGTGTCTATGTAGGGGTGGTAGAATGATGGGAAGAAGAAATATAAGTGGTAGAAGACTAGTGACACGAGGAAGATAGGAAATACAGATACAGAGAGAACATAAGAGATTTAAGAAAAACAAAAATACAAGCACAGTAGATTATAATTTGGAAAATTTAAAAGAGATTTTGCAGTTCGCCCGAAAATAAAAAAAAATTGAGAAAAACTGTCCCGCTCTCCATAACATGAAATAGGGTATAAAGAATTATGGAGAGGATAATTGGCCGGATCATAATTTCGCTGACCTAGGCCATATGTCTCTGTGGATAGTAAAAGTTCAAAACTCAATAATCCCTTAGTCCACGGTACTAGCACCTCAACACAAACATCCTTATAAAATAAGATGTCGCGGTGCTCGCAATGATTTTACGAATACACTGCAGCACAGCCCATCGAGATGTCCTTCCAGATGTCCTTCGGGACGGCGTTCTTCGAGACGTGGTCCGTCCAGATGTCTCCATCCATTCTTTCAATTAACGGCGAAAGAACGTCTCCATCGTCATCTACTTTTCAGTTTTTTTCCATCAACATCGACCCGTCCGCGATGCAGCGTCTGTATCTTGTTCGCGCGCCTGAGACCCTTGCTGACGTACACAGGCCTTTCAATCGCAATGGAGGCAGAGGGTGCGACTACCACCAAGAAAACAAAATCGAAAAGACGAAAAAAGGCCAAGAAAAACATGCAGAACCAGCAAGAATCAGCAGAAAACCAGCAAACACCAACAAGAAATCAGCAAAGATCAACAGAAAACCAGCAAAACCCAGCAAAACAAGTGACAATGAGCATTACTCTTTAGCTCTGCTGGGTCTTCCCTGCGATCCATTGAACGTAACCTCGTTCAGGCCTCAACACATAGTCGCCAACACGTAGCTCATTTTGTAACACTGAAAACCTTTCCGGGGATTCACCGCTATGATTGGATAGCCTTTGGGATCGGAACCTTCTCTCTTGCTCTTTTGATATCGTCAGAGGTGGAGGTGTTGGGTCAACAAGACCACCCCTGATCGTAGCTCTGTTCGGTTTCAGCACCCGCGCTGCGACATCCTCCCAGTCTTCAGGCTCTGCCGCTGGTTCTTGAGCTTCTTGCGACTTGCTGGGCTTTATGACCGATTCCATGGCTTCTAGGGCTTCTTCTTCGTCTCTCCATTTGTCCCACATGTAGTTGAAGAATTCCTCAGGCACGTGTATCACACGGTCGCTTTCCGCCTCATCGTCTTGGTGAATTTCTGATGCAGTTCTTTGTCTTGCTTTCGGAGGCTTTATGAGTCCCGCCATAGCAAGACTCGTAGGTCTCGCGTAAACAGTGCGTTTGTCATTCGCACGTACGACGTGTGGGACTTTGAAGTATCCTATGTCCGCCCTCGTAAATAGTGTGGTGTGAATAAAACGGTTGTCAGGATGGTCTGGTCTGTGCCAGTAAGGCGTGACTCTAAAATCATGGCGCATTCTTGTCATCAGTATTTCCTGCGCTACCCAGAGATCCACTGCCAGTGTAGCGATCCGATAAAGCCGAGACTCATCCACAATAAATTCGCTGAAATCATGGAAGAACTTTTTTACTCGGAGTTGCATGTATCCTGCAAGCTGTCGGAAAGGGAGTGTCTCTGCTTCAAAGAGCATTACCAGACGGTACAGGAGGGCGAAGATGTGGGGTAATGCGGGATTCAACATGTCAACGACATGCGGTGGGTACGTTCCTGAGTCTGTGAGTGGCTCATCACGTATAGCATCCAGCACTAGGTTTCTGAAAGTCTTTGTCTGCTCGGGCTCCCATAGTCGGGGATATGCCATTGTGATCCATGGCCAGTTGATCTGTGAGTGGCGATCGCGAAACCCATTTCGGTGGTAGACTATGCGTATCAGGAGTGTAGCAAGGCGGTCTGTCATGAAATTCGCATCTATCTGAACTTCTTCGGAAGCAGGGGCGTTGCGGAAGCAGTGAAGTAGCTCGCGAATGGGGATCTCTGTCTCGATTTCTCGCCTCCTGCGCTCCCACCTATGCTCCAGGTATCGACCTAGATATTTGCAATCCGAAGGTTTAGGAACATATAGATCGTCGAACATCTCTTCGCGGTCCTTTGGGCAAGTTTTACCTTTGCCTATAGTCGCCCAATGTATCATACATGTGCGGCCGACCACATGTTCCGCCGCGCATGGTAAGCGAACTGGTTGATCGTAGGGGGGATCGGGTTGGAACGGCAGTTCTTCCAAAGTTGAGAGATCTTGGTCCCTAGATTCTTTGTAGTATGCTAAAGATGTTGGATATGGGACGCGGCACATTGGGCATTCCTGGTCATCAGGAAGTAGGGTGTCTATATCCACAGGGTACAGTTGATCGAGGAATGTGGCATAATCACAAAGAAGCTCCCGGCCATCGTATGGCTCGTACTGGCTTGAATGGTCTGATGCGTCGCTGTTGTTGTCGTCGTCGTCGCGGTTATTATCGTTACTATCATTCTCATCGTTATTGTTCTCGTTGCTGATGTCTTCGTTGCTGATGTTCTCGTCGCTGGTGTTCTCATCGCTGATGTTCTCGTTCCTGTCAGACATTCTGTTGATGGAATGATATTCAGTATCTGGAGTAGGAGCATATACCTGCCTTAAATACAGATCTTTGTGTATAGACTCAAACCTCAAACTGTGTGAATCATTGTTTCTTTGAGTCAATTGGTAAAATAAGAAAGCTATTCCAATCAGCGTGACTCATCAAAACGGATGATTCAAGAAAAAAGTCACTCCTCGGCTGTCTATGAATGATGACATGATTGCGTTGATGAATACCGTGAATGGAGCAGCTCGGCACGAGCGCATTAAACAAGGTGAATTTATTAAATTTAGTTCCACTGCCGACAGCAATGTTTTTATAAAAATAATAATTATATGTCTAATCTAATACGTTTGAATTTATCGGCAGAGAATATAACATTGACAAGTAGCTTTAGTTTTAATTATTTTATGATCATTTGGCAAGGAAAAAAAGTACAAGTATACTAACTGAACCTTTCTATACTTGTAAAATGATTCAGGACCACGACCATACTTATGATGTATTCACATTCATGACTACGCTTGTAATGTAATCCAAGTCCGTGACTATTCTTGGAATAAAATTTCATGCCCGTGACTGTACGTGGAATAACATGCGTGACTCCGTGATGCGATATCCTAGTCATGGCCGTCAGATCCTTAGCGCATTTTATTGTAATGGGACAGTTGGGATGGATCGTGACTAAGACTTTACCCCAACCATCTCATCCCAAGAATCATCTGCCTCTGGTTCACCATCGGCTGGTTTCGGAATGATCTTGTGAAATCCTCACGATGATAATTGAACAACTGACTGAATCCACGTTAGTGCATCTTTTCACCCCTGGAACTATCGTTTTAGCAGGGTCCAACTTCGATAACTCGAAACTTCCAGATATCAATGTGATGGCCGCACCGTTGGGTCGTTGAAGAACGGGCGAGAAATGGGCTAATCCCATAGCAACGCCATGTTAGTTCCCGGTACCTACCTCAAACACCTGTACAATTACAATCTCCCTCGCCCAAACAACACGTTGGGACCTCACCCAACGCTTGAACCATGTTTTGGGCTCACCCATCCAGATGGAGTGCCGGTTCTGAAGTATATAATCCCCATGAATTCCCTCGTGCGCTGTTCTCCCATCCAAGAATTTCAGAGTCACCACACTGCAAGTTAACCCACGCACACCAAGTCTTCCCACCACGAAAGAGAGTCCTGATAGAACTCGAAAGCCTTCACAAATCCACTGCCAACTCTACTTCAACGGACCTGCCGCAACAGCTACTCTATACCAGCTCAACTACTACTGCGCCCCCAAAACTTGTCCTGACAAGACACAGTAAGTACAGCAATTCATCACCACATTCTCATCTCCCATCCTAACAGAACACAGCACGCGGAGCAACTCTCCAACACGTCCTCAAGCTTCATCCCGGAAGGACACAGCACGTAGACCAACTCTACGTCCACCACACTCCAACTCCCATCTCGCCAGCACACAGTAAGTTCCACCCCCCATCTCCCACACCCGCAACCCCATCCTGACATACCACAGGAAGTGCAGCATCACCACCACCGCCTCCTCAACCCCCACCCAGACACCACTCAACCCCCACCACAATGGCAACCCGCACCCACCTCCTCTCCCTCCCCTGGACCGCCTCCGCCGACCCCTGCCCCATCTGCCTCGATACCCCGGACACCAAACCGCACACCTCCCCCGCCTCCTCCCCCTCCCCCTCCACGCCCTCCCCTTCAACACCTGGCTCCCAGACCTCCCCGTCCGCCTCCCCTGCGCACACATCTTCGGCATAGACTGTATCACCACCTGGCTGCAGCTCCACCTGACGTGCCCATTGTGCCGCGCGAGTCCGCTCGCCGCCGCGCCGCCGCGCCGCCGTACGCGCGCCGAGTTTATCGCTGCGTACAAGAAACTATCCGGGGCCGGGGCTGGGGCTGGGGCTGGGGCTGGGAACGCAGGGAGTGAGGGGACGCCGCTACGGGGGCTATTAAAAGCGGAATGGGGGCGCAGGAGCGAAGTCGTCATCGGGGACTCGGTGAGGGAGCTCCACGCCGTGCTCCGCAACGCGGCGCTGTTCGTTTTCCAAGTCGCGGTCAGGATTACGTACGGGACGCGCGATACGCGGGCGCGCCCGAGGCGGGATTGGGATTTCCCCTCCCCCTCCTCCTCCTCTTCTTCTTCTTCCTCTTCCACCCCGTTCCCCTTCGCGGGAAGCGACGCCCAGAATTTCAACGCCTGGATCCGCGCGTACGTGCCCGTTTTCGCGCGCGCCAACGACGTCGCGGGCGCGGACTGGCTCGAGGACGTATCGACGATGCTGCTTGATTCGCTGGCGGGGGAGTTTTTCGGCGCGCTCGCGGGCGTGTTTAAGGAGTGCGATGGGGCGCAGAGGAGGAGGGTGGAGGAGGGGAGGGTGATGCATACGTATCATCCGCGGATGCTGGTTGAGCGGGTGGAGATGGAGGTTATGAAGGTGGCGTGGAGGCGGTTTTACTTGAGGAAAATAGGGGTGGAAAGGAGGTATGATGGGGATGAGGGGTGGGGGGTGTGGGAGGGGAGGCTGTATCGGGTGGTGAAGTTGGCGGCGAGGGCGACGGTGGAGGTGGAGAGGAGGGTGAGTGGGTTGATGGTGGAACAGGAGAAGGAGACGGGAGTTTGGGGATTTAGGGAGGAGGGGGAGGAGGGTGGTTTGGCGGGGGGATGCGGTGGGGGGACGGTTTGTGGTTGAAGAGGAGGGGGAGGAGGATGATGAGTTAGACACTGATGAATGAAAGTCACTATATCACATTATTTCGTTATTTTTAACAAAACTCTATTTAAGTTTCCTACTTACAGAATTTTAAAATAATTATGAAACTTCTAAAAGTCTTCTGTAAAAAAGAATATTAGGCATATAATTAATATTGTAGCTACTGCCTAAGACAACACTAATCCTAGTTTATTATAATAAATTAGGCAATGAAGGCTAATTTCTATAAACCATGTTCCTTCTAGTACTTAAGATTCATCCTATACCCCTTCTTGGGGTTATAGTAGGAAACGATATCCCTTATCACCCCTCACAGAATCACGTAATATTAAAAGTCCAACCACTTGGTCTATTCTTCCTCGGAAAAATAAAGATCTACAGGGAAAGAGGGGAAGAAGGACAGTTATATCACGATATATTTCAAGTACGCTATAAGGAAAGGAAAACAAATTGTATTAATACGAACATGTAGTTCTAACCACATGCTCCTTCACACTGCGTATTTCATACGAGTAGAGAGATAAGTCTGGTGCTTTTCAAAATTTCTTTTTCTATGTATGTATCCATACCTTCAGATAAGCAAAGATCTGATACACTCAACATAACGCAATCCAGCAGAGCGAAACCACCGCTCCCCGTACCTACTGCACATTCCGCACAATCCAATCCCACACCCGAGCCAAATACGCCTCATCCAAAGGCTGCACATCTCTCATCGCCTGCACACTCTGGCTCGTTTTAGAAACAGAGAATCTCTTCCCTTCCTCTTCCATGTCTTTGCTCTCGCTCCCGCCCCCGCCCCCCACCGTGTCATTTCTTCTCTCTTCTGACTTCGAATCCCCATCTTGCACTTTACTCTTCTCACCATAAGCCTCCGTCCACAACCCCAACAACTTCAAGCTCGAGTGCGCGGCTTCGCACTCCGAAAGTCGCTCCACCCACTCTGCGGGCGGGACGATGTCGAATCTTTGCTTCTTGCTAAACCAAGCGAGGGCAGTGCGCCAGGTGGGTTCGCGATGCGGGTTCAAGACGTGGAACACATTTACGCCATTGTCTCCATCATGTGTTGTTAATTTTGTACTCCCTTCTTCCGCACGGTCACCTGAAGCATTGCTCACCCGTGACGCCTCGACGAACGCTTTAGCTGCTACATCTACTGGGAGCCAGTCCAGCGGCTCGTCGCCTAGGTCGGGAAGACACGCTATGAGTTGCACGGTGCTAAGGAGTAGCGGCCATGCCTCACTCGCATTCCATATTCCAGAGTGCGAGTCGCCTGCGAGCTGGCCGACACGTACCACTGCGATGCGATCTCCCAAGTAGGTGTCTCGCTGTGCAGCGGCGCAGATGTGCTCTGCAACCCACTTCGAACGACTATAACCAAGTGGACTTGCAGCCGCTGGATCGCTAGCTAGCGTTTCAGGGAGACATCCCGTGGCATCGGGACGCGCGTTGATGACGGCGGCCGTAGACGAGCAGTATGTGAAGCGTGGAGGTGCATCGCGTGGTCCCGCGAGCGCGAGGTCCAGCAGGTGGCGTACGCCTGCGATGTTATCCTCGAAGCTGCGGAGTTTGAGGCGGAAGTTTACAGTCCATGCGATTTGCAGGATAGAAGTTACGGTTGAAGCAAGGTGCGTGTAGACTGATGGAGATAAGCCCAGATGTGGCTCGCTCAGCTGAGCTTGAAGGACTTCGACCTTGGCATTGGAAGGAGAGGGGAAGAGAGGGAGGGAAGGCCGCGCTGGGAGAGCGCTTTGGTGACACGAGAGTGGGCTGCGGTGGGATCTGCGCCGCGGACGAGGCAGTAGATGGTTGAGACGGAGCGAGAGGCGCGTAGGAGGGAAAGCATATGCGCGCCGAGTGCACCGGTTGCACCGGTGAGAAGGATGACTTCTTTGGTGCCGTTGTGATTGGTATGGTCTTTTAAAGGCACCATAGGGGCTAGCTTACTGTGACTAAAGTTGCTGTATTTGGATACCAGGTCGAGCATCATCTGGTTTTCGTCTTCGACCTCAGCGTCAGCCTCTCCATGACGTTTTCGTAAAATGTATTTGCTCAAGTCATGTATAGTCCCACAGTCTTCAATAATGCTTAGTGGAAAATCCTTGGTATAGTTTGGCGTGAGTTGGCGGATGTGGCTCCTAAGCCGCATGCAAGCGATTGAATCCACACCATAGGAAAAGAGATCCGTATCCTGCGCTGGGGACTCAGGGCTCTGTGTCATTGACTGAACAAGGTTGGCGAGGTACCGGGGTAGCTCTTCATCGGTGACATCTTTCGACTCCTGGTCTTGTTGATTGCCGTAGGCAGCATCGATTTGTGTTGCGAATCTTGCTTCGGCTGCTTTCCGCATAACAGTTCCTTTGCTGCTCTTTTCCATCGGCTCACGTTGATGCTCGATCGGGATGAGCATGTGTTGCGGTATGCGCGCGTGATCTTGACTCTCCTTATTTAATTTCTCGACTTGTGGCCAGATCGCGTTCAACAAATCTGCATCAGACATGTCACTGGACTTGTCCGATCGCAGAAGCAACATTCCCGGATATGGCCGCTGATCACCAAAGATCAAAACATCATTCAAGTGCTCTGAAGTTGCCACAGCGGCTTCAAGCGGTGCAGGGTCAAATTTCTTGCCAGTAATCAAGGTCAACTGGGAATCGGCTCTAGAATGATAAAACCAGGCATCGTTGATTCCCGAGTGTTTCTCAAACAAATCTGCCGTTGCGAAGGAGCCATCGTCTCGGCTTTTCTTGGCCTGTTTCTAGTCAGAAGGACCGAAGATTATCAAAATCTGTACAGATCCATACCATGTGAGGCCATCCAGGTTTGACAACCAGCTCTGACAAGCCATTCTCACGAGACTCAAAAGTCAAAAGTTCTGTAGGGTTGTAATTTCGCAGGTACTGCCACTCCTGGTCCTTTTCGAACTCTCGAAAGGATGACAGTAAAAACCCACATTCAGCACTGCCAAATCTAGAGATGAGATTCACGTGGTTCCTGACTAGGCGATCCCCTACTTCAACCGGCAATGCGGCACCTCCGACACCTACAATATCCATTCTCTTAAGCATTTCCAGACCATATTCGTCGGCCTCCATCAACTGTAGCACATAGGGAACGGAGGAGAAATATTTCACTCGTGGCTGTTTTTCGTTTGAAGCACATGAATTGGCTACGTCCAGACATTTGGAAATGTTCCGGGCGGTGATGGGCACGTCTTTCCCCGGAAACAACCAAATCGGGGAGTCGCTCGTCCAAGACCGGAAAGCGTCGGCAATACCTCCGTGATAGAGCGGGGTCGTTGTAAAGGTAGCTTTCGTGGTTGGGCCAGGCAAGTGAGGCAAGACCCCCATTGCACCGCGGTGAGTTTGCGGAATTGGTTTTGGCAGACCAGACGAGGTGCCTGAGGTGTGGTGGAGGTAGGCTACATCCGATTCCTCGGCATTGGAAGGAGACACAAAGCTAGATGGTTGCTGTCGAATGACTCGGAAGAGATTCTCATCTTCCTGGAGTGGCAATGCACAGATGGAAAAGCTAGTGCCTTCATTGCTCTCTTGCAACTCTTTGGCATCCGCTGCACGTTGAGCGTGCGCCGCATCATAGAAAAAGATGGACGCTTCACATGTTCGGCAAAGATGTACGATGGCACCTGGCTGGCATTGCGGGGCAAGCAAAAGGACTGAGTGCCCTAGGTAGATTAGACCTAGCCACGTGAAAAGAAATTCAGGGGAACTGTGGGCCATAAGAGCCACGGTTTGGGGGTTGCCGTCACCCGTGAAATGATTCGAAAGTCGTTGAGCGAAGACTTGGGTCCCCGACAACAAGTCACTGAAAGTGAGAAGCTCAAACTCCCATTCATCGTGAGTTTGGGGCAATGGGAATCCGACTGCGAGTTTCGAGCCACATTTACTCGACTGGTGCTCCAGGAGGTGGTTGATTGTGCGGTAGGGGTTCGGAGTGGCATTCAGCACGGAGGCCTGGCCGAGGGTGCAGACGAAGTAATTAGTATCCATGGGAAGTTCGCTGTACCGGTGCTGCACATGAGCAATGGTGGTTTGCAAGCGAGATTGAAGTGTGGCTCATTGAGTTTGGAGGTTGGATTAAAGTCGCCAGGGCCTTCAATTGTCGTGACATCATTACCCGAAGAATGTGGAGCGTAGACAGCTCGGAGAGGGCGCATAGTGGGCATTTGGCTACTCTGGCGGTTAGTAGGAGGAGTAGGTAGTCGCTGTACCGACTACAGACGAAAGCGATGTCTACAAGGTTGGGGAGGGCCAAGATGGCGCACTGGCTCCTTCCCGGTGAATGGTGGTGGGTTACCCGGTACGGCAGCATGGCAACCGCGACCCATCACGATGGGATTCGATAATTGACCATACGCGTCAGGCGACGCAGAAAGGGACGGAGGCGAACAGAGCTGATTGGCAGGGCATTGCAGCGATTCTGAGGGATTTGGAACTGGTGAGCGTTGTGCAGAGCTAATAGTATTGATTCAGTGTAGTGCTAGGCCCGAAGGGGCAACTAGCTTCTCACGAGACGAAGCGGCATCTTGTTGCCGAGTGCTACGGTGGTGCAGAGGGCGGATGCACCGTGGCACCGTGGGTGGTTTGTCTTTTTGAGGAGCATGCACTGCACTGGACAAAGTATCATAAATACAAGGCGCTGCCATGCGCTCTCAACAGCAGCTGGTCGATCGTGCGACAGCGTTCTCACGCATGCACCTGCCCCCGCACATATGCAAGTGAGCTGCCAGAGCTCCTCGGCCCGTAGGTAGTGTCCTGGCTGGGGGGCCACCAAGAGATCCCAGCACGTTAGCCTCTGGGGTTTCCATGGCAAGCAGCGGCAGCATACCCGTTCAGGCATGAGTGTTTCGCCTAAACGGCCATGACGCCGCCAGCGCTTTGCGAGGGCGAGGGAGCATCGTGAGACGCCAGCTGCAGTTTGCCAGCGGGTGGCCAGGTGTGCGCGTCCTGGTGGTGGTGGCGGGCTGCTGTGGAATGGGCGCGGAGCCCAAGGGTCCACGCGTCCAGGGCTGCTCCGCCGGCCAGCAGTGGACGGAGTGTGGCTAGAAAGGCTAAAAAGTATTCATTCCTGCATTTCTGGCGACGCGGCGTCAAGCTTTTTAAGCGTCGAGCGTCAATCCGTTGCGTGGCTGGTTTGATAGCCGGCCTGAAACACGTCGATGCACACCACCACGGCGTGCAGTGCAAAACACATGACCGTGTGTCGCGACAGCGGGCGGCTGAAGTGGTCTGAAGGGGACAGGGAGACGACAGGCAGGCCTGCAACCTCGGACGGCGAGCTGGTGCGAAATTGCAGCAATTTCGTGGGTGCTGTTGGGGCGGGAGATGGCGGGCGTGATAGCAAGAAAAGACAGCAGGCGCAGGCCGGAGAGCAGTCTGTGTGGCGGTTGGTAGATAGCAGCAGCCGCGAGCTAAACAGCGCTAGCCGCCTTGGGACCATCGTGATTGCTACGACCGCGCTCCCGCGCACCTTCCGGGATCGTCTCAAACAACATTTAAAGCCCTGCGCTGCCTGCCCAACCCTTTGCTCGCTCGATCGTCCGCCCACAAGCATCACCACCCGCTGTAGGTATATCTGCCGCCCCCAATTGCCCATTGCACAGGACTCGTCTTGCGTCTTGCGACTTGCGTCTTGCACCTTGCTGCACCTTGCACCTTACCTTGCACCTTCCTCTTGTCTCCCTGGCTAACGCGACCGTCCTGCGCAGACATTGATACTTCCAGCGTCCACCCATCCACGATGCTCTACACCTCTCTTCTCGCCGCCACTGCGGCCTTCTCCGGTCTTGTCTCCGCCCAGAACGGAACTTCCAACCTCAACTTGCCCTCCACCATCGGCCCGTGCTGCAACGTTGACGCCAACGGGATCCCCACGGACCTCAAGCAGGAGTGGTGCCAGGCATCCACCAACACCTGCCCGGAGATCTGCGGTGGACAGGGCCAGATCGCTAGCGGTGGCAACGAGTGCGACGCGGTAAGGTGAACCACTCTTTTCGGCTATACCTTCGCTAATTGTCCGTGGTAGAAAACTCTCAAGTACACATGCAAGTGCCGCAATGGTACCGAGCCCGCCATGAACGAATTCCAGCAGACGGTTCCTGGTCAGATGTGCCGCTACTGGCACGACGCCTGCATCAACGCCACCATCGCTCCCAACGGCGAGGGTAACCAGGAGCAGCAATTCGCTTGCGACACCATCAAGGCCGACGAGTGTGGCAACAAGACCACCAAGGACGCCGACACAAGCTCTAGTTCTTCGCGCTCTAGCCGACCCACTGCCACCCCCACCGGCACCGGCTCCGAGTCTGGTGCCGAGGAGACTTCGGCCTCCGCCTCTGCTGGCCAAACTTCTTCCACTCCTGGTGCCGCTATCCGTATCGCCCAGGACTTTGGCACTCCCGTCCTCGCGGGTGGTCTCATCGCCCTTTTCGGCATCGCTTTGTAATCGAAACACAATGGACAGGTTCCACGGGGAATGAGGTAATGAGGATGAGGTATCGAGGTATGCATCAGCGCGATACGCATGGGTATAGCATCTTCTCCAGCGTTATCGAGCATTGGGGCTAGGTCTTCTGGCGCCAGTTTGTATCCATGATGGGGGAGTTTAATACGAGTTCATGATCAGCAATATATCCCACAATCAGACAATCATCAGTTCTTCCAGCTGCTCTCTACCACCAACCTGTGACATGTGACTGTGTCTGGCATCCCACGATCAAACAATCGTCGGTTCTTCGACCTGCTCTCTACCACCACCAACCTGTGATATGTGACTGTGTCTGTGCTGCCACCTGCATCTGCTGTGGCTAGGCTTTTCCAACAAACAGCCACAGCCCACCCTCGTGCTTCCGTCCGGTCGACGAGCTAACGGCCCAACAATGCTTAGGGGTCAGCATGCAGATGGCGTCCCTGCATGGGGTCAAGTCCAAGTGTGAAGATGAGGTCGAACAGATGGCATCGCTCGACGCTCGCAGACGTTGGAATAGACTCGATATTAGTAGGGTAGGGCAACCTTTGCTGCGGGCCTTGCCCTAAGGCTTCGGCCCCAAAACATCAGCCTCGCGCATCGCATTACGGGCCAATGACGTGGGCGCAGAAGATGATCACCAGGCCAGGGTGCAGCGAATGGAGGTGCATAATCGATAACCGGACGCCTGCATGATCCTTGCTTATGATCACATTTTCCAAAGTTCAACGTTCCTGTTCAACGGCGCGTTCCTATCAGTATCTGCTGGCTAGCACTCCTCGACTTGGCTCAATTGCAAAGGCACACGTCGCAAACTTCTCTCAATCGAGCCATCTCGGCATCGCCGCATCACAGGAAGCCTCGGCCGCTACCCACAAGGTCAGTGCAGTCGCAGCCTCGGTGGCCACCTGCCACTCTGACCATGCCACAGTGTAACAGTACTTAAGCTGGCTTTCCACACCGTCTGGAGGGCCCCGTTACATCGAGCACCCCGCCTGAGTTACCTCTTCACCTTCGCGCGACCCACCCATCCCGCTTCCACGACACCACCCTATACGAGAACCATGGCTACGCTGGGAGCTCACAAGAAGCACAAGGTGACCATCGTGGGCTCCGGTAACTGGTACGTTGCGCAGCCATCTGTGCTGCCTGCGGCCTCCCTCCAGCGTGTCGGCTAACATCGTCAAGGGGCACCACGATGGCCAAGCTTGTCGCCGAGAACGTCACCGCGAACCCGACGCTCTTCGAAGAGCGCGTCGACGTGTGGGTGTACGAGGAGGAGGTGACCATCCCCAAGGAGTCCCGCCACTACGACGCGGGCTCCGAGCTCGCCACGAAGCCGCAGAAGCTCTCCGAGCTCTTCAACACGCTCCACGAGAACGTCAAGTACCTGCCCGGCATCACCCTGCCGCCCAACGTCGTCGCGAACCCCGATCTCGCCGATTCGTGCAAGGACTCGACCATACTCATCTTCGTCTTGCCGCACCAGTTCATCCCGCGTGTGTGCGACCAGCTCGTCGGCAAGATCGTGCCGTACGCGCGCGCGATATGCTGCACGAAGGGTGTGGACGTCAGCGAGAAGGGCATCAGGCTCATGTCCGAGGCCATTGGCATGCGGCTCAACATCTACTGCGGTGCTCTGTCAGGCGCAAACATTGCGTCTGAAATCGCCCAGGAGAAATACTCAGAGACCACCGTGCGTTGACCCAACCTACACACATACACCCATTACCACAACTTGTGAGAAAAAAAAAACCCACCCACTAACCCCAACAGGTCGCCTATGACCCCCCGCCCATGGACTCCCGCGCCCCCACCCCTAGCGGCTCCCCCATGTCCTCCCAAGTCGACCTCATCTCGCCCTCGCGCCCCATCCCCAGCGAGCGCTCCGCCCACCTCAAGGCCCTCCCCATCGAGTACCCGCCGCTCTCCCACGAGAACGTCCGCAAGCTCTTCCACCGCCCCTACTTCCACGTGCGCATCGTCGACGACGTGGCCGGCGTCTCCCTCGGCGGCGCCCTCAAGAACATCATCGCCCTCGCCGCGGGCTTCGTCGACGGCCTCGGCTGGGGCGACAACGCGAAGGCCGCCGTCATGCGCGTGGGCATCCTCGAGATGGTGAAATTCGGCAAGGAGTTCTTCCCCGATAGCTCGAAGACGGCGACGTTTACAGAGGAGTCGTGCGGCGTCGCGGATGTCATCACGTCGTGTAGCGGGGGCGGAACTTCAGGTGTGCCAAGATGGCGGTCGAGAGGGGCGAGTCGATCTTCGAGATCGAGCAGAAGGTGCTTAATGGGCAGAAGCTGCAGGGCACGAGCACGGCGTATGAGGTTAATTCGTTCCTGAGGCAGCAGGGACTGGAGGCGGAGTTTCCGTTGTTTACCGCGGTGTACAATATCCTGGAGGGCAAGGCGCAGCCGAAGGATATTCCAGAGTTGATTGAGCCTAAGGTTTAGGAGAGCAAGGGTACAATGAGAAGTAAGGGAAAGGGAAAGGGAAAGGGGGGCGTTCTGGGTCGAGGTGGTGCGAGGATGGGTGGTGGTGGTGGTAGGATTTGACGGCCTGCATGTCAGACCTGTGCGAAAGGAGTGGATACTCCCTCTCGCCGGGTTGACACGGAATGCGAATAGCAAAGCAAAGGGAAATAAGGCATGGATACCCATTGGTAGAGTACGTAGAATCGATAGCTAGCTCAATGCCGGTATGAAATCGCGTTTTGAAACCAGCACTTTAAAAGTGGATGCGCGGAAGTCAGGCCATCCAGAGATGAGTAAGAGAGTGAAGGTATACACTTATGTACAACTGGCTCATGTCGTTTATTCGGTAGTTGGCCACGTACTACTTATTCCTGTCTTCCAGATAGGGGTTTGTTAATCATTGTCATGGGGGCTGAATAATAGTTCCCTTGAATAAATACACCCTGTACGTAAATACATATGGTTAAAAAGTGAAAGCTGAGCACTTTGCAATGTTCTAATAATTTCGTTTCTAGCCTGCCTGGTTGGTGCATGTTACAGCGTGTATAGCACGGTAGTGATTATTCAGGAATTTTCTGTTTTGAGGTTAGGATTATGTACGTTGTTCATTCGCGAGCCGGGGTAGATGAGAGAGAGACAGGACGGGACGGGATGGGGTTACGTAAGGAGCTACGAGGGTCGTTTTGTCGTATTGCGACTTTCATTCGATTCCTTCTAGCGTTCGAAGAGATTAAGGTGTAGGGCTTGAAGTACAAATCACTAAAAAACTATAGACTCATTGTCAAGAATGGCTAGGAAGAAAATTCATTCCCTACTTGCTCTTCTGGGAATGCTCGATTCATGCTAGTTCATACCTATTCCACGCGACTTGACCCACGAGGCCATCGCCATACGCACATACACGCACAACACACACACACTGCATCGCATTGCACCCCTCGACCCAAATCCCCATTCCACGAGCCACCTCCCCCTCCCGCCTCCCCCATGCAGCAAAATCCCCGACACCCCCATCGACATCCCCAAGGATACCACTCTACATACACACTGCACCTCACAACGCGCCAATCACGCACCACCACCCCCCATCCACCCTAGCCCACCAGCCCCCAATTGGCCCACCCACCCACCTACCCACCCATGGCGATCACACCCGGCCCGCACGCACCCCAACCTACCTGAACCGCCGAGCTGGAACCACACACCTCCCGCTCGCTCGTCGCCCCCTCGGCGCTTCTCCCCAGCTCATTTATCCCGTGCGTGATGTGAGCGAGCCGGCGCCTCCGCAACCTCCCTTCCTCCTACCCATCTTCCTCCCCTCCTCCATTATACATACGTGTGCATACATACGTGTGCATGCTGCGCGACGATGGGCCTGGGCATACTGGAGGATCGCGTGCTGGAGCACGTCCCTGGTACGTACTGTATTCTACATACATGCTGGTGCGGAGTGGAGTTGAGCACGCACGCACGCGCGATCGGGTCAGGGGGCGTTTCTGCGGGGCGCGTTCGTTGCTTGCTTGCTTACTTGCTTACTATGGGGCGTGCGGGCGTGCGCGTGTGTGTAGATGGAGGAGCTGACGAGCGAGGCAGGGACCGCGAATGTGCTGGAGGATGAGCGGAGGAGGGAGGAGGTCAGGGATCAGGCGCTCAAGTATGATAAGTCGGGGAGGATATTGCTGGTGCCGCAGCCGTCGGATGACCCGAATGATCCGTTGGTATGTATGCGTTGCTTTTGTTGGGAAGATGTTGTGGGGAGGTGGGATGGGATGGGATGGAATGCAATGGGATGGCGGCGTGGGCATGTGTGTACTTCACGTACATACATACATGCATACATACATACATACGCCCCCATATACATCCATACGTACAAATGCGTACGTACGTACAACTACTCGAAAATGGCTAACAGCGCCCACAGAACTGGCCCCTCTGGCAACGCGACCTCATCGTCTGCATCCTCAGCCTCACCAGCGTCATCGCCGCCACGCTGTCCCCCCTCCTCGCCGCCGACACCGTCTCCCTCGCCATCTACTTCCAGCGCTCCTTCACCGACATGGCCCTCCTCACAGGGTACCACCTCCTCGGCGTCGGCTTCGCCGGCTTCCTCTTCGTCCCCTCGGCCCGCATATGGGGGAAGCGGCACGTGTACCTCGTGGGCGCCCTCACCGTCATCTTCTCCAGCGCGTGGGGCGGCGCCAACGGGAAATCGTACGCGTCGCTGCTGTGGGCGCGCATCTTCCAGGGGATCGGGCTCGCGCCGTTCGAGGCGCTGGTCAATGCGAGTGTGGGGGATCTGTACTTTGTGCACGAGCGGGGGCTGCGGATGGCGCTGAGCAATCTGGCGCTGTTTGGGGGTGCGTTTTTCACGCCCGTGCTGGTCGGCAAGATTGCGAGCGAGATGGGGTACCAGTGGACGTTTTACTTTGTGGCCATCTTCACGGCGGGCATGCTGCCGTTGGTGGTTTTGTTCTGCCCTGAGACGACGTATAGGAGGGAGTCGAGGTTCGAGATTGATACCATGGGGAATTTGGTCGCGCAAGGGGGTGCTAATACCACTACCGCTGTCACTGCTACTGCCACTGCCACTGCCACTGCTACCTCGAAAGAAGCTGCTGGATCCTCGGCCACGACATCCGGAGAAATCGACAGAGACCTCACAGCACCCCCGACAACACCTGCGTCTCCCCCGCAGAAAACCTCCTGGCTCCGATCCCTCAGCCCCTTCAACGGCCGCCACACCGACGCCCGCTACCTGCACCTCCTGCTGCGACCCTTCCCCCTCTTCCTCCACCCAGGCATCCTCTGGGCATGCCTCATCCAAGGCGCCCTCATCGGCTGGACCGTCATGATCGGCGTGGTCCTCGCCGCCATCATGCTGGGCCCACCGCTCTGGTTCGGCGAAGAAAAAACCGGCTACATGTACACGGGGGCGTTCGTCGGGGCGCTCCTCGGCTTCGCGCTCTGCGGGCTAGTATCCGACTGGTCTGCGCGGGTGCTCACGCGGATGAACCACGGCGTGTACGAGCCCGAGTTCCGGATGGTGCTCGTGGCGCCGCAGCTTGTGCTGGGGTGCGCGGGGCTGTACGGGTTTGGGATTACGAGCGCGGATCCGTATCGGTATGGGTGGTTTTGGCCGGATTTTTCTTTGCGCTGGAGGTTGCGGGGATGGTGTGTGGGGCGGTGGCGTCGGCGTTGTATATTGTGGATGCGCATCGTGAGTTCTCTTATTTTCTTTATGCCTCTCCGTCTTTCTTTTGAGTTGGTTGTCGTTTCTGAGTGGCGAGCATGGAGACTGACGATGGATAGGCGACATGTCCGTTGAGGGGTTCACATGCCTTCTCGTGTTCAAGAACATATTTTCATTCGCCCTTACGTTCAAGGGGTTTGAGTGGATTCAGAGGGGGAAGGTCCAGCCTGTTTTCACAGCGGTCGCGAGCGTGCAGGTGGGGATTTGCATGTTGACGGTGCCAATGTGTAAGTCTCCCCCTTTTTGTTCCTTATCCAGCCACAGTGTTATAAAATCATGTGGTACGGCTCTGATTACATAGTACCACCGCGTGCTATGTGTTTTAGCCACGCCGCGCTCGGATGTACCCCATCGTGCGGCCTTCTGTCAGACTGAAGACAGTAAGCAGTGGCACTCACTAACGTGTCGTCTAGACATCTTCGGAAAGAAAAGCCGTTCATTTTTCTATCGGCATAATGTGTTCTTCAAGCTTACAGATGCGGTGGCCGATGCCATCATGAAGCCTTTGGATAAGATGGCAGCAAAGATTTTTGGATCCGCCAAAGCGTGAATGGATCAGTGACTGAAGAGAGAGGGAATGTATGACGAGAGGGCCCAGCTCCAGGTTCGTAATACTATACATAATTAATATTGTGGCCACATGACGGGTGCAGTACATCAGTACCTTGTTTAACCTGTGCATTACATCTATATATGATCGCTGAATTACAAGCAAGCCAACGCTAACAAGCACTCTATGCATATCTATATTTTGGCCATATAACTTTTCTCAAAAAGGGCAGCCCCCTCAGGCCTCCCCCTTGTCATCTTTCTTCCCCTTCACCCCCTCATCACCTTCCCAACCCCCTCCCCACAGCCCCAAACCCAAAACTCCACCCCTTAATCCTCACACTCCAGATGAAAAAGTACACCAGCGCCCAATTGCTCACGCAGAACGCCAGGAAGATGCCGAAATCGCGCCACTTGTCGCTCGCGCTGATGTTCAGCGTAGCCAGGTAATCGTCGCCCGTCGAGTAAGGGCAGTACATGCACCCGGCCTGCGCATCGGGATTCAACAAATACCCGGGGCTCTGCGCGAGGTATCCCGCAGCGTACTCGCCGCAGGTCCTCCCCGGCGGGGCGTCGAAGCGCGCGGTCTCCGTGTCCTGGCACTGGATGGGGATGCCGGAGAGGGTGGCGGCCAGGACGCCGCCGATCCAGTACGTGGACGGGTTGACGTAGTACATCCAGTACTTCCAGAAGACGGCGAGCTGGGAGTAGGGGCGGACGACGCCGTTGAAGAGGGAGAACATGACGAAGAAGAAGGGGAGCACGTTCGAGATGACGGTGAAGCTGGGGGCGAACGCGCAGATCCATTGGCCCCACGACGATATGAAGAGGTAGAAGAGCATCGTCATGAGGAAGACGTAGCCTGCCGTCGAGCTGTCGGTGGGTAGGCCCGTGGGGAAGTACCACAGGAGCCAGTAGAGGACCGAGGATACGATGGCGATGGGGATCTCGGCGACGACCTGCGCGGTGGTGAAGGCCACCCAGCCGTATATGCGGGAGGGCAGCTCGCGGGCTTGCCAGAGGGCCATGTTGGTGTAGAACTTGGGGACGACGGCGTTGACGATAGTGGGGGGAACGAGGAGGATGAGGAACGACGTGAACATGCGGTTCTGCATGTCGCCGATGGAGTTTCCGAGCATGTAGAAGGTGAAACCGTTGAAGATGCCGACGATAACGGCGACGAAGAGTTTACCGTAGAGGTAGGAGGGGTCGCGCCAGTACTGTGTGAAGATGCGCTTGGTGAGCATGGTCGTCTGGAGGTAGACGGGGGCAGCGAATTCGGTGGCTGCATGTTTCTTCTCGGAAACCTGCGTGCTGCGGGAACTCTTGATGCGTTCGATTTCCTCGAGCATCTCTTGGTTGTTGGAGGACTTGGCCCATTCTTCGTTCCAGTTTATCCGGGTGCCGTCCTTGCGCTTGACTGGTTTGGCGGCGGTTTCGAGGACGAATTCTGCGACGTTCTTGCTGGGTGGACAGTCAACGCCGCGGTCGGCGAAATACTTGATAACGTCCTTGCCGTTTTCGCCGACGGGGCCGAAGTAGAAGGTGTTGCCGCCGGGGTTGAGCGCGAGGATCATGTCGAACTGTTGGATGAGGACGGAGGACGGTTGGTGGATGGTGCAGACGATGGCCTGACCAGCGGCTGAGAGTTTCTTGAGGAAGCGCACGATGCTGTATGCGGAGTTGGAGTCCAAGCCGGATGTAGGCTCATCAAGGAAGAGCAGGAGAGAGGGCTTTGCTGCCAGTTCCACGCCGATGGTCAGTCGCTTCTTCTGCTCGACACCTAAGCTGGACACCAGGGCATCTTGGCTGTCGTGGAGCTCGAGAAGATCAATAATCTTGTCGACATAATCGAGCTTCTCTTGACGAGGTATGTTGCGATCTTGACGCAAGATGGCGGAGAATTCTAGAGCTTCGCGGATGGTCGCAGTGCCGTCGTGCAAGTCCATTTGCTCGCAGAAGCCTGTTCCACGCTGGAAGTCTACATCAAGAGGCTTTCCATCAACGAGCATATCACCGGACACAACTCCAGTCTTCTGGCGCTGCGATAGGGTGTTCAACAGCGTCGTCTTACCAGCACCCGAGGCACCGACGAGCGCTACCATGAGCCCTGGCTTCGCATATCCGCTGACTCCATTGAGTAGTTTTCGTTCGCCGCCTTGATACGGGACGGTATATTCAACGTTCTGCCAGGTGAAGATACTCTCGCTGCTAGAAATCTGCTCCAGAGCCTCTTCTTGCTGCTCTGCAGATGTCTCGCCGCTCATGCCACTACCAGAGCTCTCACCAGCGACAACCTTCTCTTCGTCGGCAGGGGCTTTCTGGACAGCCTTCTTGGCCCTCTTCGACTTCTTGAAGATCAAGGCTCCGCCTCCGGACGAGGTGAACGAGAAGGTCTCGGTAGCCCAAACGGTGACGATCAAGTAAAGTACCCCGAATGCAATAACAACAGCCCAGTTACGCCATAGGTTGCTCCTCGAGTAGCTGAAGCTGGTCGCTAGGTAATCGGATCCAGCAACAGTCTTCGCGTTCGGTTGGGCACCTGTCAGGGCGCAGCCTTGGTAAGCTGGATCCACGCCAGGGCCTTGCGGCACCAGCTGAGACGGCGAGCATTCCATGACGCGGTCAGAGAATTCATTCGATATGACTCCTTCGAAGGCATAGGAAATCGGGTTAATCCAGTAAAGCCAGCCAAACCATATATACTGGCCCAGCAATTGCGGCTTGGGGATAACGTAACCAGTGTACACGATCAGCAAGTTCAAAGCAAGACCAGAGAACCGCACCGCATCGTCGATCGTAGGCGACAACGAGGCGAACATCCGGTACAGCGCGGTGATGCAGAACGTATTGGTGTACACGAAGAGAAGATAGATCCAGAATTTCGACACGTCGACATCCAGCTCGGTCATGAAATACATGATGAGCACGAACGGCACGACCTGCGCCAGCAGCAGTGGGAAGTCCTGCAGCACGCGCGCGAGCGCCACGGCCGAGGGACGGTAGAACGCGTAGTCGTTGTGACGCTTGACGATCGATCGGCCGGAAACAGCCTTCATGAGCTCGGAGAGTTGCAGCCAGCCAAGGAACAGGATCGAGAAGAAGAGCGCACCACCCCTGCTGAACGCACCGGAGGTGTCCAGGCTTTCGCCGTAGAACAAGCTGCCGACTATCAATCCATTGCTGATGATAATGAAGAATTTGGTAACGAGAGTGGTCTTGTCGCCCCAGGTGAGCCACAGCTCGCGCTTCGTGCAAGCAAGCACCTGTCTGAAGAAGCTGACTGTATACGGCGACTTCTTCGAGACTCGCTTGCTTTTACCTTCCTGGACAGCTCCTCGGAACTCCCGCGCATCGATGTAATCCGATCGCTTGAGTTCCTCTTCATAGGCATCCACCTCGCGCAGGTTACGCTTGTAGTTCTCCGACTGGCGGAACGCTGCCTCGAGATCCTCAGGGGACTTGGGCGCACTGGCTTCGTAGCCCTCGCGGAACTGCCGTTCACTTGGATCCGTGATGGCAGTCAGGAAGTCAGCGGTGGTTTGTCGCTCGGGGGCTTTGAATCCCAGGTCGTAGAAGTACTGCCTTGCTTCTTTGGCTGGTCCCTGGAAGATGCACCGTCCGGCGTCGATCACCATGACCTTGTCCATCAGGTCGTAGATACCCTCACCAGCCTGGTACAATGTGACGAAAGTAGTCCGGTTGCTGATGTCCGTCATGATGCGCAGCGACTTTGCGTAATCGAGCGCGGTGGACGCGTCCAGGCCTCGCGTCGAGTTGTCCCAGCATACGACCGTTGACTTGGTCGCGAGGGTTTCGGCAATCGACACGCGCTTGCGCTCTCCACCGCTGACACCTCGCAGGAACTCGTTACCAACAGGGGTATACTTTGTGTGTGAGATACCGAAGATCTTCAGCAGCGCTTCGAGAATGACGGGAATCTGGTCCTGGTCTTTCTTCTTCGTCTTGTTCAACAGCGCAAAGTAGAGCGTCTGCCACACGTTCAGCTCTGCGAAGTGGACGTCGTCTTCTTCGTTGTAGTTGACTTCTCCTCGGAACTTCTTCCCTTGCTCCTTGGCGGGAATGCCACCGTAAGACACATCTCCGTCTACTGATGCGTAGCTTTCTCGGTTGTTGGCGATGGCCTTGAGGAACGTGGAGCATCCGGATCCAGGACGGCCGAGCACAAGCATCATCTCCCCGTCCTTCACCACACCTGAGAAATCGTTAATCAGCACCCGCGTTTGGGAATGCCGCGATAGCTTCAGGGCAGGTATGAAGCGAGAAAGGAGCTTGTAAAGATCGGGTCCAAATGTGCCGATGATGGCGTCGGGTAATGTTCTCACGAATGTTGCTGTGCTCCCCACGCCCTTCACTGTGAGGTTCTTCCATATGACGCCGACCTTCTTCGCGGACTGTCCGTTTTTCCGCTTCTCAAAGTGGCCCTCTTTCATGAAGGCGCCTAGTTCAAAGTCGTCCTCTTTCTCACCGGTGACAGTGGCAGCCTCGCCAGATTCCTCGTCAGTGTGACCCTCTGAATGTGCTTGTGAATACCGCCGCTGTGCATTACTCTTTCCGCTTCGCTGGCTCATCCGGCTAATCGTTTTGACGAGGCCGTCCGGTCGCTCTGCAGCTCTCGACTGTGGCCTTGACATGGTCGACAGTCTCGTTCTCAGGGTTTCAAATTCCTCTGCGGCCACCCGCGTGTCGGGGTGTCCCGCATCCCGCTCACCCCAGGTCCCCCCAACGTCTGGTCGATTGCCATCTTCGGTAGATGCACTCGAGTCGGTGTCCTCAGGTGGTGTCTCGACCTCCTCTAGACGCTCAGGGTGGCCATCCTCCACTTCATTGTGCCAAGGATTCCGCCGGCTGTCCTCCGTGGTGGACCTCGTAAGGTTTGTCCCCCACATGATGTTGTTATCAAGGAAAGATTTGAAAGAAAGAAAGGGCACCAGCGACTAGCACTTAGCAGGCGTGAAGGGGAGTATAAAACATATGTAGGCAAGGTCACAATCACGTGCAAGAGGTGCGAGGGAGCAGAACAAAGACTGCTTGCTTTCCCCTGTGGAGAAGCAGTGGAGCGAGGTGAGTAATATCCACGGGCTCATGTTGACAAATGTACCTCGGAGTCAGACGGACTTATGCCATGTTCAGAACGTCATGCCCTTTTCCCCCGTGAACGTGGGTCTCCGTTTGCGCCAGCGGCAGACACAAACCAGATCCACCCGCAGCCACCAAAAGCAAAGCACCAATCGGGCTCTACCAATTGACTCGGTGCTGCACGCCGCAGCGGCAGATCACCAGCACGCCTGAGTCGTGTCTGCGATTTAGTGGTCTGCAGCGAGAATTTCGCACAGGCGTTGAGAAGGCCCATCCATGACGTCTTATCGATAGCAACTCTATTCACTATTTCCGTCTACGGCGATTGGGCGGAGTTCCGGCGATGCACGAAAGCGGATACAAAGGCGCGTTAGACAGGACCCTTTTTTCAACCTCTGGTGTGTGTGATCATCTAACTGGGCGAATTGCACCGTTGTGCCGGGCGAACGGGCCCCATGCAAATTCGTCTTCTGTGCCGATGTGCGAGCGCGCAGATACGCGACGCCCACACGTGGGTCTTACTCACGTCCGCGGAACCCACGAGATGGATAATCCTCTGTTTCATATGGCTGCCCGGGGTCTATTGAATTTCACATATGGAACACAATTCACTCCGCACCGCCCTCTGACTAGGACGTAGACTGAAAAGATTGGAGACCCAATTTCGTAGTATCGTACACAGACACCCTGCAATTTCGCCGTAGCTGAGCTTCTGACAAAATCGGAAAGATTATCTATGAACAAAGGGACTCAGCCAATAGATGTCGGCTTTGACCCGCTGCTCTGACCCGTTTCTGATGTTGCTGAGAAATCTAGTACGAGGCGGCCGCCCAAGCGCCCAGACGGCTCGCCAAGCACGTGATCTGCAAGGGGGCCCGAAACTATATATTGATTGTGTGCTTGCCCGGCGTTATCACGAAGATGATAGAAAGCTCACCGGGGCTACGATAAATATGCAGCTTGCTGACCGTTATCCCCGTAGGATCGCAATGAGGCAGGGATCGTCTGTGTATGTGGGTCGCATCACCGAAGATCTTCGGGTGGTTTGTGCATAGTAGGCAAATTGTTTGCTATGGGATGCGCTACTGTTGTAAATGGTACATTCATTTCTCTCCCTATAATAAAAATTTCTACTGCGGAGAGTTTTCAACTGCTTGGACGATTGCACCGTCCTTGCCTTGATCCAGCTCATCCAATGCCTTCATATCTTCGCCATCCAACTTGAACCCATACACATCCGCATTCTTCTTGATCCGCTCCGGCGTATCGCTCTTGGGAAGAGGCACCCACCCCTTCTCCAGAGCATACCGAATGAGCACCTGATTCGGCGACACCTGATGCTTCTCCGCAATGCCCTTAACAGTCTCATCATCCGCCTTCTGATTGCGCACAATCGGACAATACGCCTCAACAACAATGCCGTTCTTCCGACAGTACTCCACCACCTCACGCTGCTGACACCACGGATGAAGCTACACATTTGTAACCCGTCAGCACAACCCCTCCCCATCACACACCCACAAATCCACTCACCTCAATCTGATTCACCGCCGGCATTCCCCCCACCCCCTCACCTCCTCCAAATGCCCCACCCCAAAATTACTAACCCCAATCTCCCTCACCAACCCCGCCTCCTTCGCCCTCCCCAACGCCTCCCACATCACCCGCCGACTCTCCCTCCCCCATTCGGACTGTGGATCAAAAACAAATCCACGTACCCGCCGTCCCCACCACCCAGCTTCCGGACGCTCTCCTCGATCTTGCGGTACGTCGACGCGGCGTCCTGGCCCGGGGATAGGATCTTGGTGGTTAGGAAGAGCTCCGAGCGCGGGATGTTGGAGTCGCGGACGGCGTGGCCGACGGCGCTTTCGTTGGCGTAGTACTGCGCGGTGTCGATGTGGCGGTAGCCGGCGTGGAGGGCGGTGAGGCAGGAGGATGTGCAGGTTTGGGGTGGGGATTCGAAGACGCCGAAGCCGAGTTGGGGGATGGTGTGTTTGGAGTTGGGGAGGGGGAGGGTGGTGGTTAGGGAGAGGGTTGAGGGCATGGTGGAATTGGTGGAATTGGTGGAATTGGTGGAATTGGTGGAATTGGTTGTTTGGGATTGAGAATGAGGAAGGATGTGAGGGATTGAGGGTTGTAGAAGGGTTGTTTCTCAGGGCCCATAGTTCTGTTGTTGTGGTAGCCCATTCTTCTCGGTCGTGATGTCAGAATGTTGCAGCAGAGTGGACTTGGTAGCGAATGCGGTTAGGAGGCGTACGCTAGTTAGCATGTCAGGTACAAGCAAAGTAGCGCCTATTTGACGCTCTCAAAATGCAGGGTCTACGATCTGGTAAGCGTACTTACTATCCGATAAAATAATATCATCTGTACTATTCGTTCAATATATAGATAGTCTTGATATGTTTTCACTATACGTTTATGTATGCTATGTTTCGCTGTTAAGAGGGGACACTTCTTCTTTTATTTTCGATCTATTATGTTCAATGCAACATACTTTTTCTAATTAGCTGAATGAAAGATGATCTAGATCATATACTTAATCGATCCATCTCATCATCTGACATTCGGCTATAGCGTTTCAAATGTAACCTTCCGATTTATCTCAGCACGACGATGCATTGCGAATCTCCCTCTTCTTTCTCGACTTCTGCTTCACGGTAAAAACCCATTCATCACAAAATATCCACAACCACAGCGCAACAAACCAAAGAGAGATTACAGCCGCCGCCACGAGACTGACAACGCTGAAATACCTAGACAGATGCCACACTGCCTTCCAATGGGCGGCCTCAAGTTGGTCAGCCGCAAGCGCAACCTGCATCGCGTTCAAGATTGTAGAAATCACCGCGAAAATGAAGAGAATCGGCCCGTACAGTCGGGCAAAGAAGTCTCCATACTGCCCATGCACCTGTTCGAAATGGAATTTGCGGAGAAGAAATGGCGCGTAAAAATTGAGTCGTGTCAGCCTCAGCTCGCCGTACCAGTATCGCTTCGACACGGCTGTGTCGTCGATGTGGCTGAGTTCTGAGATGAACCGACAGAATGAGGGCCAGTCTATGTCTTTCGGTACCAGGCGCAGGTCGTCCTGTTGAGCGATGTGGAAGTCGGACTCGTGTTGGATCAAGTAACGATACGTGCGCAAGAATCCTGTCGCAGCCTTGCAGAGGTCATCACGACTCGAGCCCGCTTTACAAGATTCTGCATCGAGATATGTCTGCCAGAAATTTTGCGAGAGCAGATAGCGTGGCATCGGTTTGATGAAGATCCGGTTATGTATCCAAACCAGATGTAGTCGTGGTTCTTCCGTAACGACGATCTCCCGGCCCTTGATCCGCTGGCGATGCAAAGGGTTGATGTTGGCGCCAGAAAAAGTCGTCATGATCCAGAGGCGCGGTGCCATCGTTTCCAGGTCATGACTCCAGAGCTCCTGCTTCAAAAATCGTTTTATGTGAGACGCATCGTCTGATTTGATCATAGGATAGCCTGGCAAAGTCGTGGTCGCCGGATCTCTCTCTGCAGACTCATAGTCACATACAAGTTGAGTTTCTTTTGAAAATGGAGGCATTTCCAGTTGCCAGAGGTACGTTGGGATAGGTTAGGCGGGGTGACCATGTTCAGCTTGGAAGTCATATATGATTGGTAGTGATATATTGCGCCCGGGGGTAGCGAGCGCCCTGCTTTTTCAGCTGGATGCAGCCTTGTTGCAGGCGGACGAGGCAGACCGCACGGCTATCCCAGCCTGATACATATTCATCTCCAGGCGGCACACCTACCTCCTACCGTCACCACGCTTCTCCACATGTACAACCTCCGGGGTGAATAGCTCTTCGAGTTTGATATGGTATGTAGTGCAGTACCTCAGCGCGTCAAGGCACAGCAATGCTAAGAGGAATGTGGGGGCTAGGTTCGATTGGTTACTGAAAATGACACCGGGCTGAAGGTGATTCGCAACGCACCGCCGGAGATTGAAGCCACTCAAATAATCGAGTACGTTGGTATCGTTCGCATGATGAAGTAAAGCTAAAATATCTAGCATCGTCGCAATCCATGGCATCGGTGCCCATCCAGACGACAGTTGGTGCAAGAATGTCGGCACCGATAAGGAGCCACGATGGTTCAACTGGCTCGTGGAAGACAGTATGTTGCCCTCGGTGGCTCGAAATGCCCGCATCATGCGGTACGGGTATCAGTCAGAGTGGTTTGGCAAAGAGGCCATGCAGCAGAGTGTGTCCACAGTGGCCGACCGATTGCTGCGAGCCCTCAAGCGAAAGAGAAAGGTACGCTTTTCTATGTACTAGATGCTGATATGAGTCACTAAATCGACTAGGATATTGCGTTTCGTCCGCTACTATTCATAGCACACTGTTTTGGTGGGCTCGTCGTGCTCAAGGTGAGAAAACAGCGTAGATGAGAACGCGCCAAGAGACTGAACAGTTCCCAGGCTTTAATTGAAGCCGAGCAGTACCAGACCGAATGGCCTGGTTTGTTTCGATCAACTACTGGTCTGGTATTTTTTGGTACGCCTTTTCGAGGCGCAGAAGGTATGAACCAGATGGAGATGCTGGACGCAGCGCGGCGCGATTACGAGGAGGACCAGATTCAACCTGCCATTTTAGACGTACTACAGCCGGGGAACGCGTACCTCAAAGACTTGGTGGATGATTTCTTGAAGAAAATGCGAGGCCAGGCCAACAAGATACAGATTGCATGCCTTTTTGAACTGAAGTCAAGCAATGTTGGGAGGATCGTAGGAAAGCAGGACCGTACTGTAAGTCAATGACCCGATTGCAGCGACAGTACTGACTACTGCTACAGCGATTCGTCGTAACTGAACACGCAGGCTGTCTCGACCTGTCTGATTCGGTGACCAAACGCTCCCTGTCACGGACGCACTTCAATATGAATAAGTTTGGAAGTGCTGAAGAGGAAGACTTTGAACTGGTGGTGGAAATAATCGAGGACATGGTCAATGAATCTCCTGGGCTTGTATCTGCTCGATCTCAGTGTAATTAAGTACCCTAGTCGACCTAAGAGAACATAATATAACGAGTAAAACAGACAACGACAAACACAAAGTCAACTTCAGTCTTCATGGTATACCGGTTATAGGAAAGTTTGTTCATAGGGCTGCAGAGATGAAGAAGCTAGAGCTATTTCTTCTCGACGGACCGACCATAACAGGGCGGCAAAATGTTGTCATCCTCCATGGTCTTGGTGGCATAGGCAAGACCCAGCTTGCGGTTGAATTTGCACGAAAACACCATGGCCGTTTCAGCAGCGTTTTTTGGCTGGATGGTTCATCGAAAGAGACCATGAAACAGTCCTTTGCTAGCATCGTGCGAAGACTGCCATGTACTGAATTGACGGCGCTTGGTGTAAAGATGCTGAGCGAAACTACCATTGATGTGAACGAGGCGGTGCGAGAGTGTCTTCAATGGCTATCTCTACCAACGAACCGACAATGGCTCTTGATTTTCGACAACATCGACCGCGATTACCCCAACACAGACGATCCTCAGGCGTATGATGTGAAAAACTACCTCCCCGACGCAGACCACGGTTCTGTTCTTATTACAAGCCGGCTATCGCGGCTACAGAAACAAGGGTCGGGCATCAAAGTAGAGCCAGTCGATATGGAACAGGCAAGAACCATGCTGGAAAGCAATGCCGGAAGGACTATTCAAGGTGGGATCAAATTCATTTAATTAATGTGAACCTTCCATGAGCTGACTCACAAAATGTAGACTCCGAAATCATACTTGATCTACTTGGCGGACTTCCACTCGCACTCACCCAGGCTGGCTCTTATATACAAGAAACGAATATGTCTGCTTTGTCGTATGTAGAGCACTACAACAAGACTTGGGAGCGACTGATGCAAAGTCAAAGCAGGTACCCACTTCAAGGGTACGGTGACCGTAACGTATTAACAACGTGGACAATGTCGTACGAGCAGGTGCAGAAGCAGAATGAGGGGGCAGCGTCGCTGCTCAAGCTGTGGGGTTTTCTAGACCACAACGACCTTTGGTACGAGCTAGTTGCCGCTACATTGAAGGTTTCTACAGATATACCCACTCCAGAGTGGCTTTCCAATATCGCAGGAGATGAGCTAGCATACGCTGAAGCGTTAGGTCTCTTAACGCGCTACTCGCTGGCAGACGCGAAAGAAGGAAGCAACAGCCACTCTATGCATTCAGTGCTTCACCAATGGTGTGGAAGACTCTCGGGAGATGATGAGCACTACAAACTCGGATGGATAGCGGCGGGCATAGTGGCAGCCAGTGTGCCCTATGAATGGGAAAGAGATTCGTGGATAACGCGCCAGAGATTAGTAGGCCATGCTGTGATTGTTTGTAGATGGTTAACGGACATCCATACAACTAGGCAAGAGATAGAAGGGGACTTTATAAAGTCGTCGATATATCACAACATAGGCATTCTATTCGCATACGAAAACCGATTGATGGACGCGGAGGTCATGTTCGATCGAGTAATGCAACAACACGAGAATGAAGAATTAAACAAAGAAACGCTTGAAACGATGAGTAGAACAGGCCTGCTCTACGTACAAAAGGGAGAGTTAGATAGGGCAGAAGCCAAATTCGAGCGGGTACTCCAAGGATACAAAAGTATAGGCGAGGAGCCATCAACCAACCTATTGGCTTCTATGGGAATTCTCTATTACAGGCAGGGACATCTAGATAAGGCAGAGACTATGTATAGTCGGGCCCTGAAACAACAAGAAGAAGAACATGGGCTTAAGCACCTATTAACACTTCAAGTAGTCAATAACCTAGGCATTCTATATTCAGTACAAGGAAGATTTGACGAATCAGAGGCTATGTACAAGCGGGTCTTACGAGAAAGAGAAAAAGAACTAGGGCCAAAGCATCCAGATACGCTTCTTGCAGCCCACAATCTAGGCCATCTCTACTATCATCAGGGAAGACTGGGAGAAGCAGAAGCTATATGCAAGAGGGTCCTACAAGGAAGGGAAGAGAAACTAGGGCCTGAGCATCTATCCACACTTGAAACAGTCTACAACCTAGGCGGTCTCTACTATAAACAGGGAAGATTAGACGAAGCAGAAGCTTTGCACATACGGCTCCTAGAGGGATATGAGAAAAAACTCAAGCCAGATAATCTATCGACCCATATTACTGCACTCCATGCAATGTGGGTCCTTGGTCTCGTCTACGATTCCCAAAACCGGTTTGAAGAAGCTGGAGTATTGTATAACAAAGCTCTTGCGGGATACGAGGAAGTGGAGGGACCGAATCATTCAAACTGCCATGATCTTCGGAGAAATCTGGCTCTCCTGGATGCAAAACAACGAGAAGCCCAAGCGCCACAAATCGAGTCACCAACGCAGACAACTCCCGATACCGCCTTTACAAGTACCGAATCGCCAGAACCCGAACCACGCTCCAGACGACGAAGACGACTTCGGAGTTCTAAGCGGAGAACATCTTGATCTTGTATACCACATCTGATATTCCAATTCACACCCTCATATATATTAGCATAGAGTATTTCAAACCCCAATTCTCCACCACATCAAGTGCACATCTTCACCATTTGAAACCCATTTTAATAAATAACCAACTCCACACCAGCTAACAAGCAAGCCCCCTCAACACTCCCGAACCATCCCCGTGAAAGAAAAAAACCCCTCCAGATTAAGCACATCTCGAAGCATATACTGTCGTGGCGTACGTAACTCGTATACCCACCCGATCGCAAATATACATGATCCAGTCAATTGACACAGAAGCAGTAGAGTAGCTGAGCAGATAAAATCATGATTTAAAAAAGGGTCATTTCCCCTCTTGACCGTAAATGTATGTATAATAGTGCTTTGATCATCGTCGTGAGGACCTACCTGGACAGCTCGTGCCGGCTCCAGCCCAAGGCAGACCAACCAAAGGCAAACAAACCAGCCAGAGGCAAAGCAGATGCGATGGATACAACGGCAAGGAGTACTGAACCAGGGACCAATGCATCTTTTGACGATTACGGGATGATATGGGCGTATTCGCCACTTGTTATACCGTCACAAGAGGGGAGACAGCTTTTTCTCCAACCAAACGTTTTAATCGAGTCGGCTCCACACCCAGCTGCTGCTTCTTCTAAACACAAAACAAAACATACTAGATAAATACGTATCTACATGCACGCACGTAAATCACCACGTATGTCATGTACATCGATCGTGTTGTATCATATCTTGTTGTATATTGTGTTTGGGTATATCGTCCATCCGTCCGTCCATCCAGTTATCCAGTTATCCATGCATATATATCTCTCTATCATACCACGCCATGCCCAAACCCATAAACATTAAACACCATCCCCAGTAAACCGATTCGTTCTCGAGAGAAAAAGAAATAGCTTCACCACTCCACATCCCCATCCCCATTCCTCCCTTCCCCATCACCAGCCCCATCGCACCATCCAAGCCCTACGGATGCGACTCAACCGGTCCCGCACCCCCTCGACCTGCTGCAAGAAATTCTCTCTCCGAATCCTCATCTCATGCCTCAGCGTATTCCGCGGTGCCGGATTCACCACTCCGTCCACCGCCATCGCCGTAGCCGCGTCCGCATCCGCAGCCACATCCACAGCCGCATCCGCCGCCGCCGCCCCCGTCCTCACCTTGCCAAAAAGACACTTCCACAGATCCTCTTTCCCAACCACCTCTCCCTGGTTCCCCTCCCTCACCAGCTTACTCAACGCCGCCGTCTTAATCTCCTCCGAATTCGCAACGTCGAGGTAGCGCTCCACAGCCGCCGCCGCTGGCGTCGCGCTTCCCTCCCTCGACGACGATCCCGACGCCGATGCATCCCTGCCCACATGCTCCATCCTCCGCTTAACTGAGATGTCGTAGATCGCCTCCTCGACCGTGCCCCCCACGATGTACATGAACACGGTGGTCGCCCTCCGCTGCCCAATGCGGTGCACGCGCGCGATAGCCTGCAGCTCGAGCGCGGGGTTGATCAGCGGCTCGCAGAGGAACACGTACGTTGCGTTTACCAAATTTAGCCCTGAGGAATTGGATTTGGCGTCGAGCAGGAAGGCCTCGACGGCGGGGTCAGACTTGAATTTCTCGATGCCGTTCTTGTCGCGGATGGCGGTGGCGCCGATCTTGAAGCGGCGGAGGGCGAGGCGCAGGACGGAGAGGAAGTCGCTGAATTGGGAGTAGATGATTGTTTTTGCGCCGGGGTCGTTGTTGCGGATCCAGAGGAGGTGGCGGGCCATCATGTCGACTTTGGAGCCGTAGGAGTCTTCGAGTTTGACGGTTTTGATTTCGTTCATGGTGGAGGTGTGGATGGTGGAGTAGATGGAGGGGGTGGAGGAGGAGCTGGATAGAGGGGAGGTGGCTTCTGTGTCGGGGGTTTCTTCCTGCGCGGTGATGGGGGTAACGTTGTTTGAGATTTCTTTGAGGTCGGCTCGCGTGAGGGCTGTGCGGCACTCGGGGCAGTTGTGGTTGCCGGTTTTCCACCATATGAACATGCAGTCTCGGCAATACTGTCATTCGTTAGTACTGATCAGGAGTTTAGAAAGAGGTGCTTTACTTTGTGACCACACGTAGTCAATATACCACGCTCGTATTTCTCGCAACAGATGTTGCAGTCTGTCTTCGGCTCCTCAACGCCATCGCGGAGGTTGTTCAAATACGTCTGTTTGACCTTGTGCCGTTGGACCTTGATTTGCCTGGCCGCTGTGTTCAAAGCCTCAGTCTGGAAAGCAACACGGTCAAAAACCTCGTCCATCTCCTCCTGGTAGTCTTCCACCGTGTCCGAAATATGCTGGATCTGGCGGTAGAACTCCAAGCGCATATTCATTGTCAACCGAAACTGCTCTTGCTCTTTCTCCAGATCTGTGAGTAGTTCCGTCTTTGTTGAAAACATGTCCTGTATTTGTACGAGATATTTCTGGGCAATGGTCAGCTCTACTACGGCGCGCCTGTCTCCCACTTCGGCTCGGTGTTGGAGCGATGCAGCCAATTGGCGAGCGGACCCTACGACACCTTTGAGAGACCCGTGCTGAGGTTTGGATCGTAATGGGGTGCGTTCATTGGCAAGTCGAAGTAGAAGCTCGGGAGCATGCCCCCGTCTGGTGAAGTCTTGGTCTTTCGCCTGCTTTACTGCCTGATCCATCTCGTGATTCACAAGTGTGTCCTCTGTCCCGTTCACAGCAGTATTCATATCAGCCACAATTGTCCGGAATGCCTGGATATAAACGTAGAGTTCGTCCTGAACCTTGAGTGACATATCGTACTCTTCACCGGTAATGTCTTTTTCCTCAGCATTGTCCACAAGAGAGGTGGTGGACATTTCAATGATCTTGTTGCGCCACTCCTTTAGTTTCGCGCTCTGCGCATTGATGATGTTCGTGATGACATCTAGCTTTTCGAGTACATTGCTGCTTTCGATACCGCCAAGGTCTTCAATTTCAGGCAGATCCAAGTCCTGATACCGCGCCCTCATATTCTTCACCTTTTGCATGAGTCGTTGGGTGCGCCTTTCGGTGTCTTTGAGGAGCTCTTGACGAATAACTTTTGCCTTGTCGTACCACTCTTTCTCCATCTTCTCTCGTTGCTCATACTCCGCAGAGTCAGGTACAGTGAGGGCGATGTTTTCCTTCCACTGATAGTACATGTTTCCAAGGAAGAAGTAACATGCATGCTCTAGCTCGAGGAAGGACCGAAGCGATCTGCGTGAAGTTATCATGCGAGCAAATTTGGCATTGGTCTCATCCTTCTCATCCTCGTCGTCGGAACCTTCATGTTCTGACGCATTAGGATCACTCAATCGTAGCTTAGCTACCTCTAGCTGGATTTCTTCCCGACCAAGTTTGACGTATTCAAGAGTCGTTTGGAGTGCCTCTTGGTAGTATAAGATGGCCCCCTCCTTGGGATAATCAAATGCAAAAGAACAGATATGGCCAAGCCTCATTTTGGACAGGATCATCTCTCTAACTTCGGACTTGAGCTTAGCCTCGTTCTGATCGATCATGACCTGAAGCACTTCTTGAACAGTACGGAGGGGCTGCTTCTTAGGGCCGAGCGCTTTCCTGTTCTTTTCACCAACATGGCTGTGAAGGCAGGTCTGCCGTAGACGGACTAGCCATTCGCGCATCCGCTCGACGGTCTCAGGATGGTCGATTCCTCGGTCCTCACGAAGGGGGACACCTTCGGGACTCAGGAAACATGCTTCATACATTTGGCGAAACATGTCCTTGTAATATTCGTCTTCGACTGCGGTGAACGGCACAGTGATCACAACGCGTCTTTGCGGAGGTATGTCTAGGTCACCGCGGATCTGGTCCTTGGTGTGCCGCAGGGCGATGCGGTTGATGAGGTCACGGAATGAGGTTTTATCGAGGCGTGCGAAAAGGTCCTTGGTGCTGGCGAAGGGCTCGCAGCGTAAGAATACAAGTAGCCCGATCAAGTCGGTGATGTCTGTACGAAGAGGTGTACCAGATATAGCCCATGCGTTGCAACGCGGTATGATCCGAGCCATCGTGGCAGCTTGACTGACACCCTTGTCGACCATTTGAGCCTCATCCAGACAGACTCTCCACCAGGAGATGTCTACCAATGGGCTGATGCGACGCTCATGCACCTTGGCGCGTCGCAATGAACGTTCGGGTGGAGGTGTGGCGTGATGTATCTCTTTGGAAAGCACGTCGTAGCTAGTCAAAACGACATCGAATTGAAGTAGGTATTCGACGGTCGACTCTTCGGGTGTATGTTGGCTGAACCCTCTGTAATGGAAGCATTTGAGCTGGGGCGCGTGCTTGTTTACTTCGGTTATCCACTGTCCGAGAATTGCTGGAGGAGTGATGATCAGTGTGGCCCCAGAGGCTTTGACCGATTTAGCAAGGTATGGGTCGTAGACATCCTTATTGGTGACGTCTCGCTTGTTGAGGCACATGAGTGAGATGAGTTCCACACTCTTTCCCAAACCCATTTCCTCAGCCAGTATACCGCCAGGGAGAGCCGTCGAATCCCAGACCTGGCTTGTATCGGATATCAACATGCCGCGGACATGACTTACGTGGCACTTCCTCCCTTGGTTGTCTGTGGTGGCAGAAAACGATATGGGTGCAGTGCCCGCTGTTTGTGTTGGAATTTTCTGGATTTCGCCTGTAGAGGTAATGGTGACACCCTCACGTCGCATCATCCAATTCACTGATCGCTGCTGGTACGGATATAGATCTGTTGAAGGGAGGCTGTTCTCGATGCACGGTGAGATAGCGCTGTCCGACGAAGGAACATGGACGGAGTCGTAGAAGTCTGCTAGAGTCCATGGCGATCGATCTTCGGTGGCAGTAGCCGTAATGTAGGTGGACAGGATGTTGAGGTTCGCGCGTTGTTGGACTCGTGTCCTATAGGTGTCTGCTAGGGAGATGCCAAATGGCCATCGCAGCTCGATATCCAGTTGTATGGAGGGTCTATCAGACGTGGGTGCTGACAATATGCAACGGCTGAAGGGTATGTAATCGTTCCTCGATGGTGGCGAGGACTTCTCCCGCTCTGCACCGACCAAAGCGGCGGTAGCTAGATGTGGCGCAAGCAATCCGAGTACTGTGTTGTCGGCTGTTGCAGTGACGTGGAGGGTAGTGGAAGAATCAGGTTCGAACACAGAGAGTATCAACTGATCATTCCCGTGGTGGAAAGCTACTAGCTGGACTGGAACAGATGCTCGCGCATCGTCTGCAAGTGGAGGCAATACCTGAGACTTGGACGGGACCAAATAAAAGGGGATTTTAGCAAGCAAAGCACTCTTATCGGGGTCGAAGGGCTGTGCTGCGCCAGCCTGGTAGCCGTTGGGCGTCCTGCGCCGTTTCTTGGGTCGTCCGTCTGCTTCGGAATGATGGGGCGGCGAGTCCACCACAGGTCGGAACACGCTCTCGAAGGCGCTGAATGCCTCTTGCTCAGGGAATTCTACTTGATGGTTGTTTCTAACGGTTCGACATCCCGTGATACCAACCGCGGCGGAGAGGCGAGTCATGGTTCGGCCGCAACCGCAAGGGGTGTGTCGAGGGCAAAGTGTGGTAGAGGGAGGGATGTGGAGTGTAAGATTCCGAGCCATGTCTAATGGCGGAACCACCGCGGGACCAAGCCGCTAATTTAGCGCCCGAACGCCCCGCTGGAGCCTGCACGCACGGTGCACCGTTAACTCACTTCACCCCAACATATCAAGTGGTGTCCAGGTTCTAGGAGTGTCATGATCGTGGATTCATTCATTAAAGCTATATACCAATCCCAAGGGTCATTACAGCAGGAGACCATTAGTCTCTTTGTGATTCCAGGCGTGCAGCCAATATCGAGCTGTATGGGGCAAACGCCCGGTACATAAGCCGACCCTTTCCCTGAACGGTCAACAAGCTAGACCCATATCCTGGATGTGAGTCTCTTCCTTATGATATCCGAGCTCTCTTTACAGAGCAAACGTGCCTTGAGAGCACTTCACCAAAGGTCCTGATCCTCTGCAACATCCAGATCCATTGCAAGATCCTGCTGCTTTGCAAGCTCCTGCTCCTTTGCAAGTTCCTGCTCCTTTGCAAGCTGCTCCAATTTCAGCTCTTGCTTCTCTGCAAGAACCTCCCTTTTCAATTTATTTTTGAGTTTTCGCTGGCGGCGCTGGCGCTGGGACTTAGAGAGGCCCGTCTCTTCCTCTCCGGGGTCCTAAAAATTCGATCCATTTAGCATGCGGGTCCAATCATCCCGACAGCCAGCTCTTCGCGGCGAGACACGACGAAACATTTCCTACTCAGTAGCGAAGACCTTCCTAATGGGCTCAAAGTGCTCGACGAACTTCTCGACCATGCCGTCCAAGCGCGTCAAGTCGTCCTTGCTCTTCTTGACCTCCGCGATGAGCTTCTGCTTTTGCTTGAGCTTCTCCTGGCGCTGCGACTCCAGCTCCACGCGGTCCTGGTACTCCTGTTCAATCCTTGCCTTCATCAGCTCGTGCTCGCTCGCACCCTCGTACTGCGGGTATTTCTTGATGAATTCGTCCGTTGGGATCAGCGGGAGTTTCTTATACTTATGATCGTAGTTCTCGGCAGCTGCGATCTCGGAGCGGAGAGATTGCTCTTCGTATTTGAGGTTGTGAAGGTCCAGGATGAGCGCATCGTTCTCGGCCTTCAACCGGGCGGTCTCTGCCTTCTCCTCGCGAACCTTCATGACGCACGCGCGATAAACGGTACGCACCATGGCTAGTTGCGCGCGCATTTGCTTATCCAGCAGCTCGAGCTGGCTCTTGATCTTCTTCTCCGCATCGATTTCCTCGGGCGTCGTCGGGGCTTTCAAGGGACGGGGGTGCTCCATTTGATAGGAAGTAAGGTCGATGACGCGCTGTTTGAGCTTCTGCGTCTCCTCGTGGAGGCGTATGTACTCCGGAGTTTTGAGATGATCGCGAATATTGAAGTTGGCAAGATCCACGAGGACATCGCTGACGGCGGCGTCGCTACCGGAGGCGTCCATGGCGCTTGCGTCTTGCGGGCCGCTCATGGCCGGTGCGCTTGCGTGCGAGTTGTGGTGTTGCGAAGGTGAGTTGGGTGTCTAGAAGTGGATCTTTAAGGCTGGCCTTGGCGTGGATTTAGCGTCGCACGTGCTCACGTGCCTGCCAAGTCTAGCTCGAGCCTTGCCCGATTGGGACCACGACCTTTGGGTCTCGCGCGCAACGCGACCTTTTTAAAATAATCAATTGTTCCAAGACAATCGGGAAAGCACTGCTTACTGCTAGTTTTACCTTGGAGTAAGTCCAAAGTGTGAAAGACATACAATCGCCTTCTACACAGCTCGTCGTCGTCTTTGCCCAGTCTTTGACGCGTAAGCGCGCATATCCACCTTCTCTATTCCAAACTTAAACTTTACACGTCAATATCTTAAGCAGAAAAAGGGCTTGGAACAACAAGGGTACACATTCGGAAGCGCCAACCGGCATATTTTGCCCCTTGCGATAGATTAAATCTACCAAAACACTGCAGTCTCGGATCCGATTATGCGAGCCGTCTATTCCGTGGTGACTGGATGTTACTTCACGTTCCAGCTTACATTCTGAAGGGCATCTCTCATTTCTGAATGAGTTTGGCCTTACAGAATAGCCTCTCTAAAGACTGATGTGTAGGAAGTAGAACGTTGAACTCGAGTACTTTGTTTTCTTTTTTCTTTTTACGAATTAATGAGTATTGCACGTTGAGATTCACACAGCACCAGCCTTGGAAAGAAATAAACCCACCATCCACCATGTAGCCCACACCTCCCTCCCTCCCTAAAATACCCCTCTATTTTAAACAACCCCCCAACATAAGTATCCACCCCAACCCTCACCACACAACCATATCCCACCTTTCCTACCCAATCCCACCCCCTTCCTTTCCCCTCCCTCCCACCATGAAGTCCCTCCTCCCCTCCCTCCTCCTCCTCTTCTTTTTATCCACCACCCACTCCGCCCCGACCCCCGCCGCTCAATCCCCCAACTGCACCACCATCGTTCAACGAAAAGCATGGTACGTATGCGAATCCAAATGCCGAACCCCACCCCCACACCCATATCTACAGCACCCATCCCATGTATCTACCCTCCCAAACTCCACCACCACCATCTAACAGCCCAAAACTTACGTATATGTGTGTGTGCACACAGGCACACGCTCACCGACGCCGAGAAGCAAAACTACATCTCGGCCGAGAAATGCCTGATGAGCACGCCGGCTAGGTTGGGCCTCGCGGGGGCGCGCACCGTGTTTGATGAATTTCAGAAGCTGCATGTGCTGAATACGAGGGTGGTGCATTTTGTGGTATGTGGTATTTGATTTTGTTTAAGCTCTGCTTGTGTGTGTTGTTTGTTTCTCGCGCGATGCTTTTGGATGTTCTGTTCCGCGGTTCGTCTTCTTCGTCGTCGTCCTTCTTGTATGTATGTACGTATGTACATATGTACATACTCAGAACCCCTCTCCCTCTCCCTCTCCCTTCCTCCCCTCTCCCTTTTGTTCCCCCAATAACCCCCTTAACACCCACCCACAGGGCTCCTTCCTCCCCTTCCACCGCTACCTCATCGCCACACACTCCACCCTCCTCACCACCCTCTGCAACCTCACCACCCCACACCCCTACTGGGACGAATCCCTCGACGCCGGCTCCTTCCTCACCTCGCCGCTCCTCTCCCCCACTACCGGTTTCGGCGGCAACGGCTCCGGGCCGGGCAACTGCATCTCGGACGGGCCGTTCAAGGAGTACGTCAACTCGCTGGGGCCAGGCGAGGCGGTGGGCGACCACTGCATCGAGCGGAATGTAGACGAGTGCGTGAGCAAAGGGGCGGCGCAATCGGAGGTGGATACGTGTCTCGGGAAGAAGGACTTCGAGGGCGTGAGGGCGTGTCTGGAGGGGAATGTGCATGCCGCGGGACATGGGGGCGTGGGCGGGCAGATGACGAATGTGTTTTCGTCGCCTGGAGACCCGCTGTTCTACTTGCATCACGCGTGGCTCGATAAGCTCTGGGCGCAGTGGCAGGATGTCGATAGGCCGGCTCGCTTGACGGATATTTCTGGGCCGAATGTGGGGTTTCTTAGTGGTGCGGATGCTGAGTTTGCTGAGTTTGCTACGACTGCGTTGATGACGGGTGACGGGACTGGGAACGGAAACGGGACTGGCGTTGGGGATAGTGCTTGCAGTTCCTTCCCGCCCTTCACCCCGCCATCAGCGACTCGAGCGCAGTTTCGGGCCGCAGGCAGCGTGCCGGGGGATCCGGGCGAGGAGACGACGCTGGGGCATGTGTTGACGACGTATGGGATGGTGGATGATATTACGGTGGGGGATGTTATGGATACGACGGGGGGTTATTTGTGTTATGAGTATGTGTAGGTTGGGGGAGGGGCGGGGGGCATATGATTGGAAAAGGGGAAGGAGATAAAAGGGGGTTTGTGGGATCTTTGGAAGTGTGTAGATTGTGTATGGGAAGCTGGTCGTTCCCCTTTTCAACAAAAGCTACGAAGCTACGAAGCTTCTAACTCACGAACGTTGCTTCTCAATGAGGTATCACGCTCAACGCTTACAACACACACAATCCCCATCAAATCAGAACTCTGAAATCTGAAATCTAATAACATCAATTCCGCTAATTGTCGTCCATTACATAAAAGGTATCACGAAAAAGTCCAACCCCCAAACACAAAATATCTCCCAAACCCCAACCCCACCCAAACACTGTCTTTTGTCCCAGCTTAAAAAACACCATCTATGTATATAAATGCATGCCCAAACCCAGCCACTCGTTGAAGTTAAAAAAAACGACGATGGCGACGCCTTGAAACACCATCCATCCAAAAGGTACGTACGTATGCACGTATGCACAACAGACGCACACGCTACCACCAACCCACCACCCCAGATACAATCACCACCTGTACAAAACGTATATATCTTCCTCACCGCTCATACCCAGGCAACACCTCACTCACCGGCCTCGCTCCACCCACACCCGCACTTCCACCCCCAGGCCCCCGCCTCACCGCACTCACCAACCCCTCATCCTCATCATCCAGCACGGGCGCCGACGGGCCCAGCACAACCCTCTGCATCTCGCCCGTCGGCGCACGCAACGACGACTCAGCCCCCCAGCGCCATCCCCATCCGCATCCCCATCCTCATCGTCATCAGGCGGCGGCGCACTCCGCTCAAGATGCAGTCTCCTGCGCTGAAGCTCTTGCTTGTCGTCCGTGGGGTGGACGTGGACGTGTGCTGCGGATGAGGCGGAGGGGGTTCGTACTCTGGTGCTGTGCTCTGGGACTCAGGGGGGATTGTCGGGAGGGGCTTTGACTGGTTTGAAGCGCCGGTTGCGTTTGTAGGCGGGGGCGAGTGGCGGGGATTCGCGTTGATGGTGAGGGAGGATCCGGTGTTGAGGGTGGGAGTTTGGTCTTCGGTGGGTGTGCGGTGGAGGGAGGGGGGAATTGGAGGTTGTGCGGAGGCGGTGGCGACGGAGAAGGAGGGGGTGGCGGGGAGGGATGGCCGGGGGCGGAGGTGGAGGATGAGGCGGCGAAATCGGTTGTTGCGAAGGGGGAGGTGTCGTCGTCGTCGAGGATGGGGGCGGAGGGGGGATGCCGAAGGGGATTGTGGGGGCGGATGAAGGCCCGTCTTCGCCGGGGGTTGGGAGGGGAGGAGGCGGGCTTCTGCGCGGCGGAGTCGCTCTTTTCGGATAGCGCGTTGTCTTCGGGTGGCGGGGCGTAGGGTGCTTGTGAGCTGCTGCCGTCGTGGTAGCCGGGTGCTTGGTCGTAAGCGCCACCGTATGCGCTGTCGTAGGCATAGTGATCGTAGTATTGACCGTGATGATCGTGATCGTAGTAGTCTTGATTGTGTTCACCATTCATCGATGGGGTCGGCTCGAAGTGAATCTCTTGTGCATCCAGCTGGTCATCGATAGGTCGAGCTTTGCGCTTGCCGCTTCTCTCGCTATCTTTGGTGCCGATTACGACTTCGAATAAGCTGGACACCACGCCCTTTTCGCGTCTTAGGGAGTCGGTATCGGCGAAATTGCCACCCCATGTGGAGAACATGCTACCACTGGCGTCTTCTGGCCCTATACCGCTTACGCCGGTGTTAGTACTGATTGGCACAAGACCTGTGCTGGGCAACAAGCGATCAAGACCAGATAATTTGCCTTGTATGTCAACGACGACTTCGACAAAGTATCTGAAACTGATCATTGCACCTGGTACATTCGAGATTGTGGGAAAGGCTTCGTCTGGTACCCTCACTGCACACTTGACGTCTGCAGTGAGTGTTCGAGGATCGACAAATAGTGGCGCAAACGACTGAGAGAGGTCTTTCCGAAACAGATGGCTCGAGCCAGCTGATGAGAGTGATAAGCCGCCTAGTCCCGTCCGTGACTTTGGATAATAGTCCTCAGACTTGGCTTTATCGTTCTTACTGTTCGGGAGTACTGGCAATGCAGGGTGCATATCAACTCTTGCTTGTCGGTACAGTGTGATGATGATTCCCTTCAGACTCCGCACGTGCTTGGTATGGTTGATAGAGATTTTTAGCGGGATATTGTCACCCCGTAAGAAGCCACCCTTTGCAACCTCAATAGTCGCTGTGATGGTCTTTGCTTTCACATCTAGTTGGTGTGTATGGGACAGACTACTGTCTAATGTAGTGTTGACTGAGCGTACGCCATATTCTGTTCCAGAAGCATTGCCACTGCTCATTTGACTTTCGAAGCTGGAGTCGCTCGGCGCAGGACTTCCCGGGTAGTCGGTCTCTTCGGCGCCGAGTTGAGAACCCGATACTCGCGCACTGCGGGTTGACTCTGAGCTATCAGGCACTTGTAATGTAGCGCCTTTATTTTCTTGGGCTTGCGGCAGCTTTTTTGGTGTTCTTGCTCGCCCTCTCCGGGATATGGGCTCCAGCGAGATCACTCTCGGTTTGGGTTCTGGTATGGAAGCGACATCGATGACGTCCATAAAGTGGACCTTCGCATCAGTAGAAGAGACTGGGGATATGGTAGTCGGCTTCGTTAGGCTGGCAGTCAGCAGATAGGAGATAGTCCCTCGCTCAAACTAAGGTGCTTGTCAATACGGAGTCCAACTGCAAAAGAGGAAAGTCAACCTACGTCTATACTGCTAGGCAACCCCTTGGACGGAAACTCCAACTCAAAGTTAAAGTGATAGACGCCCTCGCCTAACCTGCCTTCTCCGCATAATACCGACTCATCCTCGAAAAGAGAAGCGAAACCGTTGCCAAAATAACTCCCAGGCTTTTTGCCCTTGCCTGATCCTACTGTATTACTATAGTTTTTATATGCATCGCCTGGGGAATTTGGATTCTTGAAGACCTGCGCATAGCCGTGCAGCGATATGACGAGATGGGTTATGCGCAGCGGCTTGATCACCTTGACGATGACGCTACCGCTGATGATGTCGCCCGGCGCATACTGGCGGTGTGGATCGTCCGGCTGAATGTAGAAATCTGTAAAGTTGCGCGTCTTGGATTTGAGGGCGCGCGCAGTCGGGAGAACAGCGATCTGCCGGACGTTGAAGTCGAGGAAACGGTACCGTGTGCGGGACTGGAAGTCATGTCCTGTAGCCCACAAACATGATGCGGCAGCCCGCACCTAGTATACAGAAGCGGGACCGTACAGGCTATCCAATCGGCGCGTAGGGTGTCGCGGAGTCGCGTGCGATCCCAAGTCGGGACAGCGGAGCGGGCGGTTCGGTGCGGCGCAGCGATGTAAGCTGGTACAGGAAGGCTGCGACTGGTAGTGGTGGCGCCGATGCCGGTGGTGGGACTGGTGCTGGTGCTGATACTGGTACTGGTACGGCTACTGGTGCTGGTAGTTTACGGTGCTGGTAGTCTACTGCTGGTGCTGGAACTGGACCTGGTCGGGGCGGCGGAGGAGGAGGAGGAGGAGGAGGAGGAACACCCGCAGAGGGGATGCACAGGCAGGTCGCGACGCAGAAAAAGACAACAGCGGCAGGGGACAGCACGGAGCTGGCGTTGACGACGGGCGGGCAAGGATGGCTGATGCGCCGCGCTGCAAGGTGGCGATCGGTGACGCGAAACCGTCTCAGGTGGGCCAGGGGGCTGCGTAGAGGGTAAACGAGCAGGCCGAACGACGGACGAGAAAATCTGAGCTCCGCGAAGACGCCGTTAGCATCGCGACGCAAATCGAGGGGAGCGTGGCACTCGAGATAGGTCCCGCAATGGACCCGCTTGGGCTGTGGAGAGTTGGCGGTGGGGGGCTATGCTGCTGGCGGAGAACGCAATCTCGCGCATGGTGCGCAGACCATCTATCACCGTCCTGCCCACACGAGAGGGGAAACCGATAAGGGACGACGGCGCCACCGGTCTTGCTCGAGGAGCGGCCACAGCATGCAGAGGGCGTACCTGAGGTTGGAGAGAGAACGAGCTGCCCAGAGGAGCGATCTGATCTGCCACCGCACGCTTGGCCTTGCCAAGTCGATTTTACCCTGAGGGCCGGGATCGAAGCTGGACCACCGGTTACAGTGTTCAGGAATGGGCAGGCAGCACGTGGACGGGGTGAAGCTGGAGGGGAGACGGGACGGAGCGACGAGATTTCAGCAACGGGCTGGTGTGAAGACTGGGCTTATGGCGGCGGGAGGCACGCTGGGGTATATCCGCCAGAATAGACAGCCGCAGCTGGCATTGGAGCACGAGGCGAGTGGGCCGCCGCCTTGCTGCATGGCTCGCTCGGACGCGCCCAGTTAGAGGGACGTCCATCCCGAAGCGCCGGCCTCGAGGGAGGCGGTGGTCCACTGCAGACCAGACCAGAGCTCCCCCAGCGCGCCGCGCGCGCTGCCACCCTCTCAGGTGCGTGAGCATGGGAGATTGAAATTTGGAATAGGGCGACGTGCGCCGTTGACACCACCACTCGTACGGCTCTGCTCACTGTGCCGGGCGGTGGCAGCCAGTGATCTCTTGCGGTCTCGACCACGCCATTGCTGTTTGGCGAGGACCCTGCAAATAGAGTTACGCCAGGCCAGCGGTCCAAGCTCGGTGTCAAGCCTTCGCCAAGCAGTCTTCGAATGCTTGTCTCGTGCCCACCTCCAGTTGTCGCAGTGCGCGTTTTGAGACGACGACGGCCAGAGCAGGGAAGCTGGGACGCACAGAGCGGCCCGTTGAAGAGCGTGTTTCATTCCAGCTCGCGGCGCTGTGGGCACGCCATCTGGTGTGTCGCCAACCACTCGTCGCATGCATCAAGCGACACGTTCGGCGCGCATGTGTTCGACATCCAACTCACCGAGTGCGCGTTCGTGTCTAGTGCTTACTTCACCAGGGCGTTTAGGCGGTGCAGTAACTCAGTGTAGCTGCCAGAAAGCTACTGTGGGTTTCAGACAAGGTCGGCGAGGGGATACGGGTTGGCAAGTGCATTGCAAAGGACGTAAATCACCCCCAGCCCGTGTCTACCATTAGACAGTGCCCACGCCGGTGAACTGTCCAGCATGCAACGCTCACGCATGCAACGGTCACGCAACGTCCGAAGCCATGCGAGCTGAACTTGGTCGCATTAGCGTGGCAGAGGTGTCGTGCTTCCACGTAACAATCGTGGAAAATCGCGGCAAAGCGCTGCACCACTGTCTTTGTGGGAACGTACGAGCCATGGTATCGGTAGGACATCAGGTCACCCCACCCGGTGCACAAAAATTTGAGTTTCAGGATGTAGGTTGGGCGTCAATGACCTGCATGGTCGACCTCCAGGGCTGACGCGACTGGGTATCGCAGCATCGGGCATGCATCGTGCCGTAGCCAGATCTATAGCGGCCGATAGAATAACCCATGTTGGAGATGCAGAGAAAACAATATCTCGTCCTTTTCCAGACTCACCGCTTAGTCCAAATGAGCTAGGTACAACCCTGTCTTGCTAATCTATCACGAGTCCACCAAACTTTGTTGATCCCCGAGTGCATTCGATATACTTGCAGTTGTTCTTTAGAGCTTAGCTCGAGGGCAACCTGCCTTCACAAACATATAACATATTTTATAACATTTCGTCGAATCGTGCTGCTAGTCAAGGTCGTCGCTTCGCACCTCAGATGATTGGGTGCGTTAGGACGCTTCGCTGAGTCAGCGACACGTGGCGCGCAAATGACATCAAAAGCGGTGTGTGCACGACAGCTCCCGAAGGCCCAAGAGACGCGCATGTATCGCAAAACATTCCTACGACGCCTGCGCGGACGACCAACAGAGCGATGACATCCAAGAAATGTCCCATCGACAGAGGTGACCGCGATTACGGCGATTACTATGGCATTCCGAATCCCAGGGACACTCGCATCCAGATCTACCTTTCCGCTACGCTTGGGCTGAGCGCACTGGTGGCCTTTTGTGTTGGTCTTCCACATGAATATGTTGGGCGCAGTCTCTAATCCGGTGGCTAGCTACTTCGACCAAGGTGGAAGGGCCTCTATGCCGCGCGCAAGAAGCAGAATAGCCAGGCGACCGCACTCCCGGACCTTCCCGACACCTTCTTTGGATGGATACTACCGCTATGGCGCATTACCGACGAGCAGGTACTCGAGTCGGCGGGCTTGGATGCATATGTGGTACGTTGCGGCGAATCCTGCATGCAGTCTTGTACTGATCTGAGTCCAGTACCTCGCCTTCTTCAAAATGGCAATCAAGTTCCTCCTCATTGCCCTCTTCTTCGCCCTTGCCGTAATCAAGCCGGTGCATGATACCCACAAAGAGAAGAATTTACCAGGCGATGGGAATAAAAAGCACGAAAAGCGCGATGATCTATCGAGGTTGATGGCTATGGCTACCGATTACGAAGCATACACGGACTATTTGTGGATGTATCTCGTATTCGCGTACCTATTCACCGCCCTATTATTGTACCTTATCGTCTCGCAGACAAGGAAGATTATCGAAGTCCGCCAGACTTATCTAGGCAGCCAGACAACCATTACAGACCGGACAATCCGCCTGTCAGGGATCCCCCTCGAGTTGAGATCTGAGTCGAAAATCAAGGACTTCATTGAGGATCTTGAAATTGGCAGCGTCGAGAGCGTTACCCTGTGCAAGAATTGGAAACAGCTGGACGAACGCATGGTTGAAAGACAAAGTGTACTCCGAAAGCTCGAGGAAGCATGGACCGTGTATCTCGGCAACAGGAGAGTGGAAAGAAGTCTGGAGACTTTGCCTGTCGTACAACCCCGTCCTCCAGCACCGGAAGGACGTCGCGGGGATGAAGACGAAGAGATATTCGAGGACAGTCAACTCCTCAACGATACAGACAGAGACCCTGATTACACCATCCCGTACACGCGACCGCGCCCCATGGCGAAGATCTGGTTTGGTCGTTTCAGACTGCGGTTCAAAAATGTCGATGCCATCACCTACTACGAAGAGAAGCTGCGGGGATTGGACGACGAGATCAAAGCCCTGCGGGAAAAAGACTTCGAGCCAATGCCCCTGGCTTTTGTCACGATGGATAGCGTCGCGTCTGCTCAGATGGCAATACAGGCTGTCTTGGATCCATCCCCGCTCCAGCTACTTGCCAATAGTAGCCCTGCTCCCCCGGATGTCGTCTGGACAAACACTTACATGTCCCGTAACAAGAGGATGTTGAGGGCTTGGTCTATCACGTCTCTGATCGGAGTCTTGACCATATTCTGGACGGGCTTGCTGATTCCCATTGCCGGTGCTTTGAACACTTGTGCCATCCATGAGGTCTTCCCTGGCTTAGCCAGAGCTCTTAGCGCCCATGAATTTTTGGAATCGTTGGTCAACACCCAGTTGCCCACGCTAGCGATAACGTTGCTCAATGTTTTGGTCCCATTCCTATACGATTGTAAGTGCAGCCTGGCTATATCTTTTCTCTGTACGTCCTAACCGATGGTGATAGGGCTGGCAAATCAACAAGGAATGATCTCTCAAGGTGACGTCGAATTGAGTGTTATATCGAAGAACTTCTTCTTCACATTCTTCAATTTCTTCTTCGTATTCACCATCCTCGGTACTGGATCTAGTTTCCTCGCCATACTCGAGGGCTTTGGCGAGAAGCTGCACGATGCATCGGCCATTGCGAACACGCTGGCCAAATCGCTCGCCAAACTTCTGGGGTTCTATACCAACTTCATCATTCTCCAAGGCTTCGGTCTGTTCCCGCTTCGTCTTTTGGAATTCGGTGCCCTCTCGCTATACCCCATCAATCTCATCGGAGCAAAGACACCCCGAGGTACGTTGAAATTTATGCATCTCCGTCGACCCATGATCTAACCACCACCTCAGACTACGCCGAACTTGTCCAACCCCCAGTATTCAGCTACGGCTTCTTCCTCCCCCAAACCATCCTCATCTTCATCATCTGCCTCGTCTACAGCGTCCTCCGCGACTCGTGGCAAGTCCTCCTCAGCGGCCTCGTTTACTTCACCATCGGCCACTTCGTGCACAAGTACCAGCTCCTCTACGCCATGGAGCACCGCCAGCACTCGACCGGCAAGGGCTGGATCATGATGTGCGACCGCGTCATCGCCGGCCTCGTGCTCTTCCAGCTCACGCTCGCGGGCCAGCTCGCGCTACGGAGCGCCTTCAAGCGCGCGGTGCTCATGACGCCCCTGGCCATCGCGACCCTGTGGTTTGCATACAAGTACAGCAGGACATATCGCCCGCTGATGAAGTTTATCGCTCTCAGGAGCTTGAAGCGCGCGGAGCATTCGACGCTCGGGCGCGGCGTGCAGGAAGAGGCGGCGGGAGAGGGCCATCAGACTGTGGATGAGGCCCGGGAGAAAGAGATGCGGTTCGCGCATCCGAGTCTGGTGATGAAGCTCGATGACGTGTGGATCGTCGACAAGAACGCTAGATCGCAGAATGGCTCTGGCGAATACCGTGATTGAAGTTGAAGTTTGGATAACTCGACTCGTGCCTTCCTATTGTCAAATACGTATTGAGCGTTCTGTGTGTGCTTGTTTCCTTCCGTTTTACGAACATCGTGCTTTCCCTGTCTGTGTTTATACCTTGTTCTTTCTATACATGTAGTGTGTGTGCTTCTCTGTAGACGTCGGCGCTTTATACCCCATGCATTGCTTTTTTCTCTCTCTTTGCAACGCGGTGCATGTGTGCGCTACCTCCTCTCTCTCTCTCTTCTCCCTCGGATAGTATAACGTACATGCATAATCTTTAATCCTGGACGCGCTTGTTGATATCTCGCACCGCTGTGTATGTGTTCCCTGTAATTACATAGGTACTCTAACGAAAGAGTCGGTCTATTACTGATGATGATAACCTCTAGTTCCTCCTCAGAACCTACATTCTATCCTATCCAATTCAGTCCTATTCTATCCAATTCTTCATACTAACATTCATTCCACACACATCACACATTACACCGCGAACCACCCGCCAGCCGGTGGCCCCCCAACAACGTCTTCCCAGATCTACCTCTCGCGAGGCGTGGCCGGGACAAAGTCCACACCCTCGCTCCCCTGCACCAGCACCGACCGCACACCCGCCGCCGCCGTCGCTACGTACTTTGAATCGCCGCATAGTCACTCTTTGAACCTCTCGCCGCACAGTCATTCGCTGAACCCTTCGCCGACGAGACCTCTGCCGGCAGAGAGGAGCGCACGTTGCTCGGAGCCAAGTATAGTGAGACCGGTGGACGCGCTTATGTCGGAGGGGAGAGAGATGCTGGGGGGATGGAGATGGAAACGAGGTAGATTGTGTTGTCTTGCAATATGGCGTTGAGTTCCAGCTGCGTATTGACGTTCAACAAAGAGACTCCACCAAGCCCGTCGGTGGTCTGCGGCATTCGTTTCCGCGTCCGCATATTGTGCGGCATCCGGTTAGTCGGATGGCGACAGCGATGGTACAGAAGACAAGGTATGTTTTCCACTTCTGGACCATCCATCCATCTATTCATTCAACGCACCAACACAACAACACATTCCAAAGATAAAACTAACCCCCCAGCCCCAAACGCCGCGTCTCCTTCCAAAAGCCCTAACCTCCTTCTTCCATCCCTCCACCACGCCAGCCACCACCACCCCAACCGCCGCCTACAACAACAAAAACAACACGCCAAACGTATCAGCCCCGTCGAGTACGCGGTCGAGAGCGAATTCCAATTCTCAGCATGGGTCCGTGCCGAGTGTGGATTTTGTGACCGCGGGGGCGTTTATATTCAGTGGGCCGAGGTTGAGAGATGGGAGTGCGGAGGGGAGTGTGGAAGGGAAGAGGGTGGTGGGAGGGAGTAGTGAGGGGGTGGAGGGGGATTCGTTTGAGGATTTGGTGGTAGGTGGAATTTCTTCTTATTGTGGAGGGGGAGGCTAACTGGGAGGCTACGGGTTACTGCGTTAGAAGACTCACGCACGGAATGCTGACTATACTTTTAGGCTTTTGAGGATGGTATATTAGAGCCATACGTCGAGCACGGGATCGTCCGAACGATGACAGATGTTCTAAACGGCGCGGATACACCTAGTCCGATTGAAGAGATTGAAGAATCAATCGTCAAGGAAGTGGCAGAAGTCCGATCTCTAAACGAAGAGGAAAATCCGCCAGCTTCGGGTAGGGCACCAACGGAAATCCTTCATCAGATTTACAACTATCTGGACCCGAAAAGTGTAAGTTTCTGATCATTCAGATGGCATGTTTGGTACTTAGGTATGATAGTTCAATGCGGCGAGACATACTTGTCGACACTGGATAGGAGCGAGTTTAGATAAGAGATTGCTATGCACCATGCTGGAACGGGGTGGGTGGATAAGCAGTGCTAAAATACGATTGGTGCGTCCTGAGACTATCCATCTCATACCTGGGTATACCAATCAACTGATTACAATAGATGCAACAAACGAATTCTCCAGATTGCCATCCATCTCCCGGCAACCCCAACGATCCCTGGCTCCTCAGCCGCCTTCTATCCCGCGAATGCTCTCTCTCCTCCGGCTGGTCCGGCCCCGGCATCCCCCCAACTAACACTCTCAATTCTACCATCTTCGCCGAAATATCCACCACTGACTTCTCCAATCTCGCTAACGGACCCTCCTGGCCTGAAGCACACGGATCCGGAGGCGTGATCTTCAACACCAGTATATGCGGGCAATTCTTGCTCGTAGGCTGCGAAACCCTCATCTACATCTACGACCTGCGGGATAGCGTCCTGGTACCCGCAACCAGCGTCGCTTGTCCTCGGCGGATTCTGGCGATGAGCATGGATGTTTCATCTGGCAGAAATGCGGTAGCCGTCCTACTTGAAGGTCGGATGGGCATAGTATGCGAATTGCAGTTCGGAAGAGAAACGGGCGGTGACTCACCCGTGGAAATCTCCGTCGAAAGTCAAGACCAGCCTTTTAGAGTTATGAATCGAGGGGCATCACTCCTCTCCATCCAAACAGGGAGCTCCGAACCCGGTATCAACACCACGAATCGATGTGCGATCTTCGCGGAGAGCTCAAACGTGAGTAAGCCGTTCATTGAATCCGTGGATGTGCAGTCAAATTATCAGGCGATGTCGCTGCGGGGGGTGAACGATCGGAGGACGTATGCGAGGAATTTCATCAATCCGACTTGGAATTTGGATCTCAGGGGACCGGGTTGTGGTGGTGAGGGGAAAGAGGAGGTGGATCAGGGGCATACGGATTGTGGATTGCCGGTTGAGGATGGGACGTCGACGTTTTATCGGCATCTTTGCTCGGAGGATGATCCGCCGAGGAGTGGTATGTTGGTTCCCGATCTGCAGTGAAGTATCGTTCTGAACGCTCTGGGGCATGATGAGCAAGAGGACTCGGCACCCACCCTATCTGTCCAATCTAGACGAAGAAGCATTCACTACCAAAGCTAACTCCATCCAGTCGCCATTTGCCCCCAGCGCCGCTGTATTGCATTCGGTAAGCTCCCTCTCCCTCCCTACCACCCCTCTCATACATCTTCAGGCTGCTCCGCCGGCATCGAACTCCACTGGATCGACGCCCTCACCAGCCAAAGCCTAAACCGCTGGTTCCCCCTCACCACGCCCTCGGACCACCTCTACTTCCTCGCCCCCCGCCCGGGCTTCGAATCCGCCAAAAAGCTCCGCCTCATCTCCAGCGCCGCACACCCCTCTTCCAAGCCCCCCGTCACAGGGAAATTCTCCTTTGGTGCGCAGAACACCCGCGCATCCACGAGAGTTAGCAGGAACCACGCTCACCACCGTGGGACCACAGGATACACTAACGCGACCTCCCTATGGGGCTCCTTCGGCTTCGAAGCACATCCGCGTCGCCTCGGCGCCCCGCATTGCGACCACTACCACGCCGTCCCGCTGAGCGACGGGCACCACGTCCTGTTCGTGGATCCGCGGTCGGAAAGGCTGTTCTTGGGCTGCGATGCCCCAATCGGGGGGCCCATAAAGCTGCTAAGGAAAATCGAGTTCGTGCCCCCGGGGGATAGGGGTGAGAAACCGAGATTGTACACCGCGGCGTTCGATATGGCGTGGGGCGCGAGGGTCGTCGTTGTGTACGGGGAGACGCTGGTGTTGTATTGCGTTCCGCCTGATGTGTGTAATTATTCGAGGGACGAGCAGAGGGGGAGAGTTGGGATTTGTATGCCGGGGAGCAAGGGGAGGCGGGTGAGGGGTGGGGAGAGGATTGTTGGATCAATTGGTGGGAGGGGAGGGGGAGGTGGTGAACCGGGGCGACGGGAATCTCGTGTGGCCGATTAAGGTGAGGGGGCAGGTGGTTGGCGTGATGAAGGGCGTTTGCGAGATTGCGGTGCAGACGAGGCCGGATGTTACGATCTGGGGGTGTGCGTTGGATTCGAGGTGAGTGTCCGCCCTTTCATCCGTGCGGATAGTGGTCGTTCTGCGTACGATGAGCTGATTCATGGTACCAGGTGCAAAACGTAGCAAGTTCGCAATCTGGCGGATCCGGTGACGCGGGAAGAGCGCTACGTTTGTCCGAGGGGCGTTATACACGATGTATCAGGGTGCGTCGTGGTCGCCTCCTAGTCCATCCCATCCCCAACCAACACCCGGCTATCAAAACACCCCTCAGCTAACGCCCTTCTCAGTCCCTCCCCTCCAGCACCCCCCAACCTCGACGGCAACGCCTCACAAACTCTACCCACACCCCCTTCTTCGCCTCCTCCCTCTCAATCTCAATCTCAACTTCGACCTCAAGCTCAAGCCCAATCTCGACTTCAATCCCGACTTCCATCTCCAACACACCCCCGTCACAATTTGGTAAAGCGCCTCCCCCGCGCCATGAGCGTGTCCAACGACGAGTGGATTGAGTTCCTGGATGTGCGTGGGTGCGATGCGTGGTTTGAGGGGAACGGCGATGTGGTGGTTGTGAGGGGTGGGGACGGGGATGGGGATGGAAATGGAGATGGAAATGGAGATGGTGGGGTCGATGATAGTGGTATTGATAGCGGGTGGGTGAGTAGGTAGAGGGTAGGGTAGTGAATGGCATGGCGTGGATGTGTGAGTACGGATGTGAATGAGTGAGTGTGGATATGAGTGTGGATATGAGTGTGTGCGAGTGTGTGAGTCTACAACAATAAATTTATGCGCTTTATCAGGGGTCTAAAGGGACTGTGGGGACGGGCGTAGAATGGTAGGATGGGTTGTTTAAGAGAAAGGAGGGAGAAGAATGTATAGTGGTAACAGGATTTTCGCAGGGTGATTGAACATTGGTGTTAACAGGGGGATTAGTGAGAGATGGCATGATTACATCTATTCATGATTTTACTATCATTTGTATCAAGACCAGTATTGACAAGACCAACATTGATTATAGATATATTTTCATTTCGCCAAATCGTGTTATATCCATGCGCAATAGATATGTACCCTGGTTATGATCCCCCACTATTCGTGCACAATAGAAAAATGCCTCCTGACTAAGATGCCCCATAGTTCATACACCAATAAAGTAATTCCGAGCTTCTTAGTGCCCTCCCGCATGCGCCTTCCAACCCACCACCAGAACAACATCACCTTCTCTCAATCCAATCACGCCGTAGCCGCAAAATGATGAAGATAATAGTGCCACATCACGCACGGCCCCCTCCAATAATCCATATACTCCTTCATGGCCTCATCTGCCGGTTGTCCCATAATACACTTCGCAATCGCAATCCCAAAGAGATAATGCAGATGCTTTGAGTGTGCCTGTAACGTATATCGGGTAAACGCCCCAGGAGCATTCCAGCGCGAGTCCACACGCACGTTGACCGACTTGAGGGCCTTGGCAATCGTCTTCTTCGGGTCGGGATGCTGGCGGAAGTGTAGCAGCGGCTTGAAGTACGCTTCGCGAAAGTCCATGGTGACCTTGGACTCGTTGACGTGGACCCAGATGTCGAGGTTCTGGAGGTTGGGCAGCTTCTTGGCGAGGGTGCGGCAGGCGCGGTCCCAGCTTCGGATGTGTTTGTTCTTGTAGACTACGTCCTTGGCCATCCCAGGGTCGCCGTAGGTGATGTAGTGGAGTTGGACTTTTGTCACGTTGGCTAGGAGGGGTGCCGAGGGGATGCGGAGGAAGTTGGTGATTCGGCTGGGTGAGGCGAGGGCGAATGTAGTGTGGGCGTATAGGAAGGGGATGGTTTCCATGTGGACTAGTTTGCAGACGAAGACTAGTCCGGTGAGCGATGTGTCCCAGCGGGTGTCTAGGCCATCGATGCGTTTGTAGTTTCCTACGATTGATCAGCAACCATATCTTCGCTGCCAGTCTCTACAGCCATTTGAGAGACAGAGAAGCCTTGGGCTTAATCGCATATTTCACAACATACCTAGCGTCCGAGAGAAGCGAACTGCCGTCTCGATTGCACGCTCTTCATCGTTGTGGGATTCGAAGGTCGTCCGCTTCTTGAGATGCCCACCATATTTCCTGGAAGCTCTGAAACCGAGCCGATCCTCCTTGCCTGCGAACTCGCAGAGGAAATTGTGCCGGAAGTAGTAGTTGTAAATTTGATTCCTCGTCTCGCCGGCAAGACTCAGGAACCCAGTAGGCTTCTTGCACTTCCTCGGGAACTTGGACTGTTTAGGTGTGGAAGGACCGGCCTTCCTTTTCATGGTGGGGAGCTGGATGGGGGTGAGTAAGTTAGGAGCGTTCGATTTCGCCTTCTTGCGCATGTCGACCTAGAAGAGTGGATGAGTGGCGGAGAGGTCGGGCGTACAAAGTCAAAGTAAGCAAGCTCTTGGGATGGCGGGGTGGAAAGAGATCAGGCAGCCGTCAAAGAGACGTTTGCTACGAGGTGAAGGCAAAATTGTGTGAGAATCTGGGTGGTGCCTGCTACCTATATATGATAGAGCAAGAGCGTTGGGTTAGCCGCTGAGAGGTTAGCAAGTGATATGATCAAGCAGATCTCGAATTCTCTACACTATGATTCAATTTGCTGTTCCCAGCAGAGTGGTCACTCTCATAAAGTAAGCGTGCTTATAGTGATAGTGAGAAGTGCATGTGTGGGTGAACGCACGAGGCGCCGCGACTGCACGCCCATGCACCATCCCTTCGCGCTAACCCCTGCTAGTCCTAACCAACGCCCATTTTGCATACACAAGCTACCCCCCACCGTCATACCCCAGCAACCTCACCATGCCTTTCCCAACCCGCACCATCCTTTCTCGCAGCACCGCCCTCCTCCGCTCCACCCCCCGCACCTTCACCACAACCTCCAAAGCCGCCTCCCGCCTCCGCCAGCCCGGCGAGCCCACAGGCCCCAACGAACCCCCTGTCCACACCACCTCGCCGCCCTCAAAGTCCCCCCTCAAGGTCTGGCCAATCGTCTTCATTTTCTGCGCAGGCAGTTTTATGTTCAAGAAGATCGTCGACCAGCGTAAAGACCAGTACCAATCCAAGGGCCCCGTTGCAGGACACTCGCCTAGTCGCCCCTAGACGTTCGCACTCGAGATAGATAGACAGGATGCCCGCCATTAAGAACCTCGGCGCCACCACGCGCACTTCGCCGCTGTGGTCGACGGATAATGTCACGGTTATATTTGTGCTGGGTGGGCCGGGTGCGGGCAAGGGCACGCAGTGCAGCAAGTTGGTGTCGGATTATGGGTTCAAGCATTTGAGTGCTGGGGATCTGCTGCGTGAGGAGCAGGATAGGCCGGGGAGTGATTTCGGGGAGATGATCAAGACGTACATTAAGGAGGGGACTATTGTGCCGATGGAGGTTACGATTACCTTGTTGGAGAATGCTATGAAGAAGGCGATGGAGGAGGAGAAGAAGAGCACCTTCTTGATCGATGGTACGTATTCATACGATGATCTAGTCTACGTAAAAGCTAATTGTATGCAAAGGCTTCCCTCGCAAGCTCGATCAAGCCCATGCCTTCGAGCGCTCTGTCGTTCCCTCCAAGTTCACCCTCTTCTTCGATGCTCCCGAGGACGTCATGCTGGAGCGTCTCCTCAACCGTGGCAAGACCTCTGGTCGTGCGGATGACAACATCGAATCGATCAAGAAGCGATTCCGCACCTTCGTCGAAACCAGCATGCCTGTGGTCGACGAGTTCGAGGGTCAGAAGCGTGTCGTCAAGGTCAATGCTACGCAGACCCTCGACGAGGTCTACCAGGATGTACAGGCCAGGTTGAAGGAGTGGGGCATTGAGCCGATCACGTTGAAGTTCGTCCAGACTGACGCATAGTCGAGAACAATGTAGCCGTGGCGTAAACCTAGATAATTAGAAGGAACACAGTATAAATCGTTTGATCAGCTTCCACCCATTGGACCATTTTCATGAAGCTCGAAGTTTGAAGTCTGTATTGCATATCTATCATGCAGCACCCTGGCTGCGAATCCGGCCATTAACCCAGAAAGCCTCTCTGATGCAATCGCTTTCAACCCTACCCTTTTGACGAAGGAACACACAAGTAAACCAGAACACCACAATGCCTCGCTCATCTAGTCCATCTCGTCGTCAATCATAGCCCTGGGCTTTCCCTTTCCACCCCGGTTACCGCCCCTGTTCGCCTGCTCGAGCTTCTGCTCCATCCTGTTCTGCTCGTCCTCCTTCTCCTGTGCAAACCTCGCCTTCTCTTGCTGGACAACCTGCAGGACAGACTCCAGGCCGCTCCGCCACATGTCCAGCCTTGATGAGACCTCCCGCCACTGCTTCTCGCCGAACACGCGGTATGTTGACCTGTGGATGAGGAACGTCTGCTTAAGCTGGCTGAGCTTGCCCTCTACGAGACCGGCACGGATCACGTCGATGACCCACATCTCGACATCCTCGGACGGGACCTGCAGCGACTTGGCAATCTGTGCATAGGGAAGTTCGCGCGTCTGCGCTGCAGAAGCGGCTATTGAGGCGAGAGTGAGGAGTCGCATCTTGCGGTTCAGCGCCTGGCCGTCGAGACCGACCTCCTCGATCCAACCGTCGTGCTCATCCTTGAAGTCGTTGAAGTCGTCCAGCAGCTCCGAGTTGAAGATCTCGAGGAGCTGGAAGTATACGGGTTCGGAGTTGCGGAGGGCCTGGACCGAGTCGAGATCGGTAAGGTCCTGGAAGTCGTAGTGGCTAGGGTGGGTAAGGGCGGACTTGAGAGCGCGGATGGACAGCTCGCGGGCTTCCTGCGAGGAGACCTGGTCGGCGTTGAACGTCCGGAGGGCACGGAGGAGGTATGTGTACGCCTGCTCGTCCTCGCCTGCCTCGGCTGCTACGTCGCTCACTGCGAGGTACAGCTTGCGGTCCTCTGCCTCCTCTGTCTCCCAGTCCTCGAGCCATGCGTCCAACTGCTTAAGCTGTGGTCGGAGAGTCTCAAAGTTCGATGTCGCACGGATGACGCGCAATATGGTAAGGAGGACGTGGAACCGCAGTTCGGAGTTCTCGTTGGGAATCGTGTTGAACACTGTGCTGAGTACGGACAGAGCAAGACCGCCACCGTTCGCAGGCGAGGAGCTGATGGGGGAGCTGAGGTGAGCGCAAATCTTGGGAAGGAACATGGAAAGGTTCGGCGACTGTCGTACGAGGTGGATAAGGAGGTTGTATGCGGCTATGAACTCTGCGCTATGATGTTAGCCTTCTGGTCTTCAACTTCTCCTTATGACTCCATACCCTTCTCCGGTGCCTGGTTAAGAGCCTGGCTGCCCATGACGAGCTGCTTGAGCACCTCATCCTTCTTCTTCTCCTTCAAGAGATCTGCGGTTGCCGACTGGACTGCGGAGCTCTCGTCGCCCTGGGATTTTTTGAGGCTGTCGATGTACTGTGCGAGCTCGTCGGCAAGCTCCTCGAAGGTGCCTTCGATGAGGAGGGTAGTCGCAGGGCCGGGCATATTGGGCGATCACGTGGGAATATGCCTCGAGGATGTGAACGGAGGGGTATCACGGTACGCGCGTTGTCGTGGGCTTCGTTGAAGAGCGCTTGCCGCCGTCGGTGTGCGTTGCCAAGATTTCAAAATTCAAGGTCACGTGGTGCGGGGCTCTTTCCTCCGACTGGCGCGTCCCAACTTCATCATGTATCATCTACTGCCAAATCCACTGGCAGTACATCTCGACATTGAGCACAGCCAGAAGCTGATCATAACTAAACCTACTCCACTGACGCACAGGTCTAAAAATTGTCTTCACAGCTGTTCCCTGCAGTGATACAGGCCAAGAACACCCGGTCTTCATTTACCTGAAGAAGCGCAATACCGTACATAACATCGCCCATCAACTATATTACATTGTCTCGCAATGCCGAAAAAACTGGGTTCACTTGACGCCAAAGATTCCTATAGCAACACCTTCCAAGTCACTCCTCGTCGCGGCACACGCCAAGTCCACAGTAGCATTGATCAGCATGAAACAGCTGACTACAACTCACCTGATGGCATGGAAATTGATAGTGCCGATGTCGGCGCCGAAACCGAGAGCGTCACAATGGAGGCCTCCCAAGACGGTACCCAAGGCCTAACGAATAATGTCCAGGAAAAGCTGGGAGAAATGCAAGCGAATGTACTTGTTTTCCCTCCAAATGGCAGCCCTATAACCAAAGTATTTTCATTTTAACACTTCCCAGCGAAGAGAGCGCGACGCGGCTCGAAAGCTTGAGGTTCACAAAGCATACGAAGCAGACCACGCTGAGGCGAAGGCGGCCATCAACTCGTACTTTGATGAGCGCGAAGCTAGAGCGTAGAGTCTCTCAGTGCGGTTTGTGACGTTCAAGCAAGCTGATACAGTTCTAGATCTGAAGACCATGATGCCATGATGGCTCGCCTGAAGAACCTGCTCGAGAAGAAGTCACGGATCGAGACGTCGATGGCGAAGGAGCTAGAAAGATTGCGCAGTAATTGTATCTATTTCTCTAAGATGCTGGAGATGGTCATCGAGTACCGCATGAAGTCTCTGGATTGATGTGGATGAGATTTGGACTATGGAAACGGAAACAAAGTGTGTTTCCATCCACATGTCCTCTGTTGGATTTAAGGCAGATTCATCGCTCACATCATCTTCTTCATGCTCAGGACGAGGCTTCAGTACTCTCGGTTCGTACAATGTTTGTTTTATTGGAAAGTATGAATCTCCCGCGCAGTTTGGTAGAGCTGTGTAGGCACACGTAACATGTATATATACCTATCGATGCAGGTAAAATAGTAACAAACATGTAACATCCCACTACTTCAATTGACGAGCGAACCAATAAGGTTGTGTGCAAAACTATTTATCTTGTCCTTCACCTTAATTGTTGCTCAACTGTATACGGTAATACTAACCTTACGCCAATAGATATCACGATCAGTTCTCACACTACCACAAAAGTGATATTTAACATTATTAGTATTGAGTTTTAACGATAATCAGACCGCAAGTTGAATACACTCGACATTTTCCTCCTCCCAGGATCCATATCTCTCAACTCCACCGACTCTCTATCCACCCCTCTCCCCATCTCCAAATACGGCCCATCATCCTCATCCAAAACCCCATCCTGCGTCTTCTTCCTCGTCCTCGCACTCCCAATCGTCGCCCTCCTCTTCGACTTTAAATCAAACCCCGGATTCCGTCCCTCCTCCGTCGCAACCAGAGTCTGGCTATTCAGCGACGTCCCCAGGATCTTCGGCAGCAGCAGCGACACCAATGGCTTGACACCCGGCGCAGCAGCGCATATCAAGCTGACGTAGACCTCCGTGGCATTCCATATCGAGATGTCGTAGGCGTCCCAGATGGGGTCGAAATTCGGGTTCGTCAGGGTGATGGTGACGCGCGTCATGCGGATGATGCCGGCGATGGCGGCGAGCGAGCCAAGGCCCACGATGGAGATGAGGGCCCAGCGTTGGCGCGCGCTGACGTGGAGCTCGAGGATGCGCGGGAGAACGATGATCATGAGGGCGATGTCGACAAAGACATTGATGCCGCCGTGGACGTAGAAGGTGCTGAAGTGGGCGACGTGGCATTTTTCGGCGGGGCGGCCTTCGGTCCAGTATACGTGGATGGGGTTGCATTGGAAGACGTTGAGGAAGAAGAAGGGGATGTTTGGGATGGCGATGAGGACGATTAGGCTTTGGATGATGCGTCGGTCGAGGAGGCCTTCGGCAAAAATGCGTGAGTATGCGAAGCATATGCTGAGTTTTGGCAAGGCGAGTGCGGGTAAGAGGATTAAGTTCGCGGCGTATGCCCATTTCTGGCTATCAATGGGGTCGTGGGGATTGTTTTGGATGACATCTCGGAGGTGGTGACCAGCACCATGAGCGACTTGACCGTATTGGCATATGGTATACGCAGTAGCCATCAACTTCCACATGTTAGCAATCTAGGGAATTACTTTCTTCTCATATCTAATAACTTACCCATGCGATGGTAAGCAGCGTATCTTCCAATTTCCATGACTTGGTAATACCAATCCGAGAATATGCTCGTGCAATAAAGAACAATGTTCCTACAAGCTGAAGACAAGAGTTTCCGGCTAGAATCTCTGGTGCTCGCGATTCTTGGAATAGAATTAGAGGCGGGTCCGATCCGATATCAGGCGGCTGTAAAGATTTGACAATTAGTTTGTGCATGAGTGCAAAGTACACCGTTGGACCTACATGAGGAACTGAGAAGCTTTGCCGCGAGTATAGAAGCGGATGATAACCCATTTCTGTCTAATTGCGGACGCATGGGTCCGAAAGCAATGTGGCTGAAAATAAAGACACCAGCAATAATAGCTGCCCAAATTTCGTATCGTTCCAACTGTCTCGGCCCAATTGTTGATTTGACTAAACCAAAGCAGAGCGTGCTTGTCGATCGACGACACTTATTCGAGACCCAACCAGAAAACCGTTACCATGACACTCGCCCAGTCACAGAATATACGTGAAATAAACTTTGATCGCCTTGTCGTCTCTAGGCATTGAGCGCGTCCGAAACTCGCGTCGAGGTATTTGGAAGACGCTCCAGCGCCTCTGAGAGGGTCGTCAGAGAGAGTAGGAAAGAAATTTTGTTTGAGCAATCGATAGAATGTTCCCCCAGGTAGGTCTGGCGTTTGCGGGTCGAGGAGATCAAGTCCGTGTGCCGCTTCTTCGGAGGTACCCCATTCCGTAAGGGTCAAAAGATCACCTGGGGCATGGAGTGCGATGGGGCATGGTTGGGCGGAACGCTCCGATCCATCAATCGTAGAAGGCGTCGTAAATGAAGGGTGGATCTGATCTCTAGTTCAATCTAGGCGTTGCTTTGGGCCCTAACGCTCTATTCTTTGAGTGGCTTTCATAATAACGTGCAGAATACCAGGCTGGCGGGACAAATACGGCGACACGTGTTGATCGGCGTCAAAGCTTAATTGAAACTATTCTGCTCCACATGGCGACGGAACCTGAAGCACCGGCTGCGACTTGGCCGCAAGCAAACGAAGTCCGCGAATGCGCACTCCGTGTGAACAGTTTGTCCTTGCCAGACACTCAAAAATTGTGTTCCATGGTTGTGCTGAAATTCTGATCTGTTTGGAGACCGAATATGGCTGCAGTCGCTTGACTCGTGGTCCACTTTCGACGATCTGTGCTAGGAGACTACAGACTAGACTAAACTCTACTAGTCAGACAACGTCGCATCAGCACGAGGCAATTATCAGATCCTGCCGAATGACATCGATGAAACGACTTCACGCCAACGGCCAGACATACTCCCTGCTCTTGAACGACGCTCTGACAGCAGTGGGTGGCTGAAGTCAATGCGTGGCTTTGGGGCGCGTTACGCCAGCTGTCGCATGCATCGAGGCGTCACCCATGGAAGACATCAGACAGGGGCTTCATTAATCGGTGATTGTTCTACTCCTGAATGCCACGTGCTAGCACGCTAGCATCTGTCAGTCTAATTTGTGGAGATCAATGGTGAACTCATGACTATTCATCCTAATTATAATATCGTATTCACGAGGTGGAACGGTGGGAAAGAAACCATGTCAAGGCCTTTGCAGTTAGAAAAGGGCGCATAGATTTGAAAACAAGGTATCACCGATAATCCACTAAATAAGGTGCCCCCAGCCAAGTCCATCCAAAGATTCGTACTCTCTCCTCTATGTATGCATACGTGGTATGATCCGACCATCAGGAACCGTGTATGGGATGTAGAGGCCGAGGTGGTGGGTCCTGCTGTTGTGAAAGCAGATCATGATACCCACTTGATGGACGAGATGGGACCGATGGTGGCGGGCCCCAAGAATACCACGTACGAATAGATTCAGCATCTTTCGCAGAAGGCCGACAGACAGCGAGTATCTTCCATTCGTCCGGATCGATAAAAGTCTCTCCTGTACCTTTCTTTACTTGTGGAAGGACAGCAAGGGCCATATCGACGTGGTGCTGCCAGAAATTGAGCCCCTTAAACGACGAATTGAGCATGATTGAATTGTAATTAAAGCCGCTTGGTCCATCTTGCTGTGGCTTTGCGTCTTTGTTGAGCCCCTCGTCTTTGTTGAGCCCCTCGTCTTTGTTGAGCCCCTCGTCTTTGATCTGCTATATACTCGGTGCTCCTAACTCAGAAGATTTCTAGTAGTCGTTGCATAGGTTATTCCACCATTGACCTTCTTTCTCTTTCACTGCCAGCTCAACGTATTCATCTATGTAAGCGAGGTCGTCGCAACGAAATTACACGTACTCGTCTCAGTTCCATCGCTGGTGTTGGACCATACCGAAAACTATGGGTTGTTAGCAGATAATAAGCGCAATGTATAAGTGGAAGAAACTCGCCATGTCCGAGCTCGCCATGTCCGAGCTTCTATGCCACCTCATGTGGCTGTGAACCCTCCGCAAGTCGCATCCAATTTCTACCTTCCTCTGTGTCTTCCACTCAACCTATGCTGCCGTAACTAGAGCCTCTCGATTTAGTGTCGTCTAACCAATGGATAGCCAAAGTTTCGTCTGAGTACAGCCCCGATTTCCATACGCGTTGCAAGTCCTTCTCTGCATGTAGTTCCTTGTCTCTTCGCCGTATGTGTCGCTTGTGCAGCACCATAGATTTATACCATGTACCTCGGAGTGTGTATGCGTTAGGAAGGTGAGACTGTGTCCGTTTTCGGTACACTATTTGTCATGGTTCTTACCACCAGTACGACCCAGGGCATGACGCCATAATTCAAGCGCACTGGTGACCTTGCAATGTAGCTTCTCATACGATCTTTCGTCGACGAAACAGAACGGGATGATGGTCTTCTCACGTTCGTCGTCCATGTTCTTGAATCCGCTTCGCCGAAGCCAAGGCTTAATTAACATCACCCTGTTCACCGCCTGTACTCAGATCTAATTTTGAAGAAGATGTTGTGTATCTCTACTACTATGTTCTACAGTATAAATATAGAACAGAGAAAAGCAAGAAAGTCACTGAGTCGTTTTTCTGAATCTATATAGAATTCTGAGCTTACTGAAATATCATATTAATACAACTACGGTCGGCCTCCAAGCAACGGATTCTATAACGGTGGTTACGGCTATACAGTGTATATATTACAGATGCGTTAGTTTTGTAATACTATTACTATTAAAATAAAAACCAGTTCATAGTATAATTGCTGCGGAAAGAAATTATCCAAGCCACGAACCACTATAACGGGGAACTTTGCAACCAAGGTTGGCGTCCTGGACAGGCGCTCAACATCCATCCTAAGGTCCACTAGTACCATTATTCGCACTTAAGCCCTCAACAACACATATTACCCCCAAATGCGGCTTAACCATTTATTTCTTAATAGTCTTCTTTTCGCTTTTTACCTTGCATCCTATCAAACTTCACATACCATCGGAGACGGACATACGCGATACCGAATATTCATTCAAAATGCTCTCTTCCAAGGTGCCTGCATCCAAAATGCGCTCATCCAAGACGCCCTCAAAAAAGCGAATAACCAACCATGCTTCCACTCGATCCTCACACTCCTCCCGCTCCTCCAATTCCAACTCCGAGTCTTCCTACGTTGCCGTCAACGTAAGTCTGCCATCCCCATTTTCTCATCTATACCTACCTACTAACACATTCAGCGGGTCAGCGAGGACGAAACCAACCACTCCATCCACGTCTACAATTCTGACTCCGAGTTCTCCAAATCTGACGACGATTCGTTCTATATCACGGACGATGACTCATCTTACGATTCCGACGAGGTAAGTTGGCTACTTCTGTACTCTAAGTACGCGCCGTGCATTCCCTATCCCTACATGCTCCAACTTTAACGCAAGAACACACCCGTTTAAATCCATAAGAAACCAAGACAACCCCTCAAACACACATACTAACTCCGCCCCAGGACTCCGCCTACCTCTCCTCCTCCTCCTCCTGGTCCACCACCACCACCACCTCCTCCTCCATATCCTCCTACCGCACCGCCCCCGAGCACGCCCTCCCCAAACCCAACCTCAGCAACCCTGCCATCACCACCACCCCTCCCTGCCCCTGCCTCAGCCCCTGCCCCTGCTCCACCTGCACCTTCCTATGCCAAACCTGGCACTCCTTCCAGCCCTACTTTTCCAGCATCTTTCATTGCGCTCGGCGCTGTTTTGGCACTGTGCGTGGTTATTTTCGCATTGTGCTGCGTGGTGGGGAGGGGGTGGCGAGGGGGTGTATCGCTGTGCGTGGTCGTATTGTTGGTATGTGCAGAGGGTTCCGGACTACTATTACGCATAAATGATGTGAGAGGAGTGATATGGAGGAGGAGGTGTTGGTGGAGGTGGGGTTGTTGGTATGAGTGTGTGCCTGGTGGGTTTGCGAGGAAGGTGGTGAGTGGGGATGAGGTGGGATTTATGTTTAGTTGGAGGATTTCGTGCACGTAAATATATATAAACGGGGACATTAATTCTGCTATGATTCAATCATTCGGTAGCCAGTGAGTTGCTTGGTTTACTCCAAGCGTCCTGATGGGTATATTCTGGCGGCGGAAGTATCCCTCTATCGTACACGCATGTACGCACGAAAGGTGCCACACTAGCCCTATGCAAATATAGAATCCTTGCGCTTCCCAGCGCTTTGCTGTGTCGGTCCTCTTCCAGATACACTGCTTCGATGCACGATTAATACTGCGCCTCCCCGCTCGCACACGCACATCTCTCAACTCACCCAAGCAAACCCTTTCCTTCAGGCTTCTTTCCCCTGCCACCTTTCTGCTGCGCCGCCTCATGCTTCCTTAGATCCTCAGGAACCTTACTCTTCTCGCTGTTCGCCAGCATCTGCTTGAGATCATACAGCACGTCGGCATCGCCGTTATCCCAGAACGTGATGGCCACACCAGTCTTACCCGCACGACCCGTACGACCGATACGATGGGTGTAGGCCTCGATGTTGTTCGCCATGTTGAAGTTGACGACCAGACTGACGTCCGGAACGTCGATACCACGACCCGCGAGATCGGTGGCAACGAGGACTTGTGTGCGGCCGTCGCGGAGGGACTGGAGCGCGGCCTCACGCTGCTCTTGTGTCTTGGAGCCGTGCAGCGTGACGGAGCTGAAGCCCATGTGCTTGATGTCTCGGGCGACAGCGTCGCAGTTGCGCTTGATGTTGACGAAGACGATCATGGGGGCTGGAATTCTCCAGAGTTGAGGATCTCTTGCAGTCTCTTCTTCCTCTTGTCTTCTCCTGGTACGAACTCTGCGCGCTGCTCCACTGTATCTACAGCCTCGCCCTGTTTTCCGATTGTCACGATCGCTGGGCGGCGCAGGTACTTCCGTGCTATGCGCTCGACGGCTGTAGGCATGGTAGCCGTGTACATCATAGTTTGGCGGTAATTGTGTGTGGACATGAGACGTGAGTCCTCCGCATCCTCGGTGTCCGGCTTCTCGTTGTTGACTGGGAGGGCGTCTAGAATCTTCTGAACAGGCTCTTCAAAACCCATATCGATCATGCGATCAGCCTCGTCCATGATGACGTAGCAACATTGACTCAAGACAAGGACACGACGCTCGATACAGTCGAGGAGACGACCTGGGGTGGCGATAATGATTTCGGCACCGTCGCGGAGCTGGAAGGCTTGTTCCTCGATGGCGTGTCCACCGACAATGACGGCCGTGTTGAAACCCAATGGCGAGGCGAACTTTCTTGCTTCTACTTCAATCTGCTGCGCCAACTCACGAGTTGGTGCAAGCACCAAAGCGTAAGGTCCGTCATTTCTATTCATAGCATTAAGTCGTGGAAGTCGTGAGATGTAGACCAACAACGGCAAGATGAAGGCAGCTGTTTTACCGGAACCGGTTTGCGCAACACCGATCAAATCGCGCGACTGCAGGGCGATAGGTATGGAAGCACGCTGAATAGGCGACGGTTCAGCGTAGCCCACTTGGTCGACAATCCGGAGAATATTATCGGGTAGACCAGACTCTGGCCAGTTGCGCATAGGATTAGGAATAGATCCTCCTTTCGTAGCGATATCGAAGTCCTCCTTGAAGATGCGCCAATCACGCTCACGCATGTGCTCAAGCTTCTTCTCGCTCCAGTGTTTATCCAGTTGTGCATGAGGTGCTTTGTTCCGCTGGCGCTCCATCTCTAGTATTTGCTCCGCACGCTGCCTGCCATTCTCGGGGTCGCGCTCAATAATAGCTTCAATGTACTTCTTCGTGGCTACGTCGATGCCGTCCTCGCGGTCCACCTCCTTAGCGAATCCACCGAGCTGACCGCGACCGAAGAAGCTTGCCTCAGCGCGCTGGGCGTATATAGGGTTGTAATCCGGGCTAGTATCCTCTTCATCGTTCCACTCGAAGTTGAACTTCTTCTCCGTAGTGCGTCTCCGCTTCTTCTTCGCCGAAAATGTGGATTGATTGATCTCCGCGCCCATATATCTTTCTCTGATCATATGCGCCTCTGCGTCTTCTGGTGGCAATCTTTTTCCTCCACCTTTACCGCTCGCCTTGGGTACTGGAGGCGCCATGTCGTTCTTCTGTCGCATAGATGCAGGCCCAGTTGGCGGCTCGGCGCGCATAGCTCGAGGGCCCGTAGGCACTGATCCCGCATTTCTGGACCCATTTGTGACCTGAAATGAGTCGGTGGCTTGTCTCTTGCGCGCCTCTTCCACCTCCTTCTGTCGCTTCTCAAGTGCAATGCGCTCCCGCTCGGCCTTTGAAAGAAACTTTGGCTTTGCAGCCGCTGCTTCCTTCTCCCTCTTCGCCTTCAGTATGTCATCGATGCTAGGTGGTTGCTTCTTGTTCAACGATGCGAAGCCCTTCTTTTTCTTCGGTTGGGCTAGATTTGGTCCTAGATCTTCCTCGGGTGGAGGTGGAGGCGGTACATCGTCCAGGGGAGGTGGCGGCGGAGGAATATTCTCTGTAGGAGGTGGCGGCGGAGGGACATCTTCTGGAGGAGGTGGCGGCGGCGGGTCGCGTGGAGGTGGAGGTGCGCGAGGTCCAGCAATAGTAGCCATCCTCTGGTGAGAACGCTGGATTGCTCGAATGTGTGTGTGTGTATGTGTGTGTGGCGTTTCAAAATGCTACGTATAGGCCGAGCAAATACCTTGCAGAAACAGAATGGTAATTAGAAGTGGTGTTTAGAAGATCGTCGAGGTCGCGAGACAACCTTGGAAGTCCTAAGCTAGCGTGCCTGCAGGCTAACACCTAGTCACGTGATAGATCTAGTCCAAAGCTGGGGCGCATTGGGCCCCGCCATTGCAGTTCGCCCCACTCACCCTTGGACGTATGAGTTCACTCTAAGGTCGGTATGTTCAATGAATATCACGCGTGTTGATTCGGATTGTTTTAACAAGCCCAGCTGACGTAGCAAATATTGTCATTTCACACTTTTGGTAAAGCAGGGGGTGTTGACTGATTTGGATATGCTTGCAGCTTATTTTAGCTATCACATACCCCAAAGAGGTCATTCGTCTAAGTTATGCATATGCCATATCATGATGGACGTCTCGTCTCATATGAGGCGCCATAGGCTGCTGATCGTGCCGTTCATAACGCTTATGATTCCCGAACCATTGATTGCTCGTATGTTGCACCATCGCGTACCGTGCACCACCTCAATCTTGCCTGCCCTTCAATAACCGCTTGGTGACCTTGTCCTTCTCGATGATGTAGACGTGTGCTCCCCAGCCTGATAGCGCATCTCGATCGACGGCGTTGAGCAGCGCTTGCGAGCACGTCTCGAAGAGGTCCTCGGGTCCCTAGCAAAACCGTTAGTCCATTTCATCTTAGCTTGGGTATTTCCAGGCGTACCAAGTCCGGCTCCCACAGCCCCTCGCAAGTACCAAACAGCTGATCACTTGCTGTTCCGCTCACAATGAAGTCCTTCGCGAAATCAATGCACCCAATACTGTCGAATCCGCAGATGAACGGCTTTCCCGTGGTCTGGTTGATTCCCGCAATCACGGGGCTGACGAAGTAGGGTCCGAACCGCCGTTCGTACAGACTCGAACTGACGAGGTTGGCCATTGTCTGTGGGCTGATGTTGCGCTCCTCGCGTAGGCGGTACATGTTGACTTTGTAGCGGAAAAGGTCGGAGACAGTGGAGACGTCGGTGGCAAGACCTGTGAGGCCCAGGAAGACGTCGCCATACTGGAAGATCTTGGGGAAGTTGTTGGAAACGGTGAGGGCTTGCATGCCGAGGCGGAGATCGCAGGCGATGGCGACACAGTCTTTGCCCACCATGGCAACGCAGGCACCGCCGTCTACCTTAGAATTAGGAATCTGTAGTTAAATAAGACCATGGGGCGATCGTACTTATCGAGAACGGCGAAGACTGTCACTGTTAGCTGTGTTTATCCCACTAATGACCATGTTGAAGCTTACCATGGCTGGATATGTGCGAGAAGAAGCTTGATACGGGGTGAATAATCCTCTTTCGAGTGTATACAACTTATGGACGGGCTGAAAAGAGGCGAGCGGCGGCGATGGCGGAGCTGGAGGTGACGCTCGTAGGTAGCAGTTGCTAACGCGGCTCGGAGCTCCACGTCCTGGTCCGAGCGTCCAGACCTACACGTGACCGCGATTTTCCTCCGCGCGCCATCAATTCGAACATCCTCGCTATCCCCAATTCCCACACCACACACCAGCACAATGAGCGTACAACGACACCTCCGACTCGCCGAGTCGCTTCCCCCGCGCCTGAAAACTTTCTTCGAAAAGTACCCCCCGCCCTCGCTCTATACTGCCTCCGCGCCCATCGCAGAAACCTCCTCTACGACCGCACCCTCAGAACCCAATGCCGTGCCAAATGCTCCCGAAGCCACCCTCGCAGAGCCTGCCACCAGCGAATTTCACATCCCCAGGAGTGTTCCCCCGGAAGCGCAGGCCAACCTCCCGTACCCGAATCCTTTCCTCCCGCGCAAGAACCACACCACCGGCCGCTGGTACGGACCCGTATACGGCCTCCGCCAACAAGCGGACCTCGTCAAGCTCGCGCAGAAGCACCACGTCGTTGATCTTCTCCCTTGGACGATCAAGAAGCCGGGGATGAAGGAGCAGCGAAGAATAGACAAGGGATTGCAGGTCAAGGGTACGGGAGAGGGACAGAAGGTCAAGGGAAAGCTGTGGGAGAGGACGCTCAAGGGAAGGCTGGAGATGAGGAGGAAGGCCATGTTGGAGATGCCGGCTTTGATCCAGGAATGGAAGCAGGTTAGTGGCGCGTGGGTGAGGCGCTGGAAATCGATTGCTGACATCTTTGCAGAAGGGACATGGTCGTGGATGGAAGAAATACCCCTCGGGCAAGGCGAAATAGGTGGTGGTAATTGGGATGGTGTAGGGAAGCATTGGGCCCGTCGCCTGGTCCTGGATTGGACCAGCGTTGTATATTCTATGTGTACGAGGAAGGTCGACTTTGCATTGGATTAGAGTTGTTGCATCAAGCTTGGTGCTCTGTATAGTATGAGAGGCTTCATTTCGGGATACATCGCAGTCATTGACATGGAGATATGCAAAAATGCAGATATGCAATTTAACGTTGGTCTAGAATTGAGTAGCGATCTTGCTGAAAATGGGTATCCGAGTGATAGTATGCTGACCGAAGTCTCACAATGTCGTGGACAGGCTTGTGCCATAATCACAATACAAAGTGTTTCCCGCCGCCATTACTTTGTCCTCCATGCGATAACAAATGAAAATCATGCAATCGCCATGTTCACAAATGCCTTCCCTAGTGGTCTGTCCACTTATCCTCCCATCTACATAACCATCTCCTCGTCACCGAAAGATCGGTGAACGTCGAAGTCTCTAGCGTGAGCAAACGCACCGTATTGGTTCTCCATGTCAAGAATGCTGCCGACGTTCTTCTCCCAGAGGCCAGTCTGTCCAATATGACCGTATACCGGCTCAGTGGCAGTGGTATACTTTGTTGGCTTGGCCGACTCTTCGTACTCTCGCTGCGCTAACATATCATAGCCCGAGACGATGTATGGCTCGGCATTATCCGGCGAGGTTGCAAGTATATCGCGAGTAGCATATACTGCCGGGTTATCCCTGCTCTCATCCATGCTCTGATCCATCTGCTGTTGATGCTTTTGGATCGCATCCTGTTGTGCCCGTTCCTCCAACATCTTCTCATATCGTAGCTTTGCCATAGCTTCTTCTTGTGCTAAGCTTGTTGGTGGCCAGTCGTACAAATGCTGGGCCGAACTTCCCGATGGGGGAGAGATGCGCCAGAGCTCGAGTAGACGGAGTCGCTGATCATTGTCTGCGTTCTGGAATAGGTCAATCTGCGAAGGAAAGAGTAAAGAAGGATCGATGCTGTTCCGCACGAAGACGTCATGGAGTTCGGACAGCTCTATGGGAGTCTTCTCCGACTCCTGGCGTGCGGGCACGATATGGTAACTATGGGTATAGTGCTGAGAAACATAGGTAATCGGCTGTGGCACTTGTTCTGCTGGCTTTTGTGCCGGTTCTTCTTGTGGGATTGTCTGGATATTCTGTGCAGCTTGTGCGTTCTGCGTAAGCTGCATACGCGCCGCAAACAGCTGTGCGAGCTCGTCTTGCTGCATGTTCATGTCCTCTTGTTTGTCGCGGATGTTGATTCCCGTTGATATTGCGCCACACTATGACGTCAGAGTCAATACTCGTACATGACGATGGACTATGGGCTTACGTGTGAGCAAGAGTTATTTTGTGAGAAGACAGAGGCCGAGAAGGGTACAGTGGTGGAGGCAGAGCAGATGTCACAGAAATGAACCAAGAGAGGTTGCATCAGTGTTTATTGGAGGATCAACACTAACTCCGACCGCGGCGTAACGGAGAAGGTAGAAAGATCAGCTGTAGGTTAGTTGGCAACTTTGAGTGTGACAGATGTGTGTGCAATAGAGCGGTCGGACCGGCTTTGTGTAGGTAGGTAGCCCTCGAGTCCGTAGTCTACTAACGATATACTGTGGATCCCGCCGTCGAAATGTTGGGCGGTGGCGCCTCTGTAAAATCGCTGGCAGATTGACCAGGAGACGAAGACGGCTGTCGAGGGTAGGGAAGACAAGTCGTAGAGACAAGACCGACAAAACCGTCTGGACCGAGCGGCGGAGTCTTATCTACTGCGCGTGATGGTCAAGGTCATGCGTTCGCGATGGGGTCGAGGGGAGAAAAAAGCGGGATGCGGTGGCTGCCCAACCAGTCATTTCACCACCTGAAACATAAATCGACCCGCTAGGGCGGGGAGACCCAATGAACCCTTGCGGACTTTCGCAGATTCTGCTCGACAATGTTCGACAACTCATCAACTTGTATGTGGCGGATGGGCCATGCACGACGGCGCCCGACGATTGGAGCGTCTAATGTCGGTAGAACTCACGGTCTTCAGCAAAACGCAGCTCGCGGCGGTAGCGGACCAGACAGGATGAAGAACAGCAATGCATAGGGTTGTGCACACAGGCACAGTCCGGTGGCGGGGTGTTGTGAAAACAGATGCCTGATCTGATGACGAACGCTCGGACCCTGGAGAGAGCAGTTCGATGTGCGATTCAGGGACAGGGCGGACGTGCACCTTCCGCAGGACCCTGGCAGGCGCCCCCACCTGCACGTGTCGGGTCTTCACTGCCCACGCCTTTTCGATGGACCATGGTCATTTTATTGCGAGCTTATCAATAGCAGCAAGTTCGTATGTACTGGATGTACATATGGGTACCCGTCTCACCCGTCACTCTTGGCTCGGACCACCTGCATCCCAACCTTCACCCACGTGTGAGGCATTCGTTTGGCTCACAAGCTAGACCGAGAAAAGGTTGGCATCTAACCCTGATGGGCTCTACATATATGCAATAGTGTGATTGGACCATCCCTCAGATCCGGTGGGGAAGCATTTTGTAATCCAGGGATAGAGGAGACCTGTCCGGAAGAGGCGGCCTCTCAAGCCAAAGCCAAAGCTACTGTCCTTTCTGAACCTTTTCAGTCTGCCGATCATGATGCCTTCAGAGACACCGGATGCGATCCCAAAAGCACAACTGCATCTTAAGCCCCTGGGTTCGAACGAAGAACAATTACCACCACCAATACTCAGTCTGAACGGCTGCGTCGTTCGTCCTTACCATCCACTCGACGCAGAATCCAGCGCAGCACAAGCAAACAACCCAAATTTAGCCAGATATTTGAGTGACGGATTCCCTCAGCCATACACTCTAGATGTTGCACGCGAGTGGATCCAGCGTTGTTTGAATGAGGACCCGGCAAGGAATTTTGCAATAGTGGAACCGGCCACAAACGCGTTTCTAGGCGCCATAGGCATGCAGCCACAAAGTCAAGAACACACTGTTGAAATTGGATATTGGTTGGGTGAGACGTACTGGAAAAAGGGCATCATGTCACTTGTGGTTGGGACTTTTACCGACTGGGTGTTCACCACTCGACCGCAGATAATGAGAGTAGAGGCTACAGTTTTCGAGGGTAATAAAGGAAGCGAAATTGTTCTTCAGCGAAAAGGATTTATTGAGGATGAAGCCTTGAAGAAGATGGTGCCAAAAGGAGGGCAGCTTATCGAGCTGCACACCCATTTTCTGTCCAGAGATGAATGGGAAAGGCGCAAGGATACACAGTTGAAGAACTGCTAAGAAACGGGAGAGCATGGACGAGTTTAAAATTCGTTTCAACTCTATATGCATAGCACTGCCTGGTGCACTGTTCCTTTCAACCAAAGCACAGTCTTCAATTCTACTGTTACAAACAGATGTCTGCTTTTCAACTTTACTTAGTGTTTACCAGGCGACATGGCACCCGTTTGCTCTTCAACCAACTGCTATATAAGGACACAACCCACCTCTAACAAATTCTTCCCCTAGCACGCACCAGCTCGTACGCACCAGCTTGCACGCCTTCCAGTTCCAAATCTACTGATCGAGACCCCTCATCACCAACCACCAATACTGGCGCTTGCAAAGATGGGTGACTTCCACGCCCGCCGTATCGCGTGCCCCGACAAGGACAGCCCCGATCCAGCGTTTCTCGAACTGAACGACCATACCCGAAAGCCGCCGACCTCGCTCATGGGCTTGCCGCAAGAGTCCCTGGATTCGATCTACCATGAGCTGTGGAAATCGACTGGTTTCTTCAAATTCAGCTGCGAGATTGAAGGATGGCCTGGCAAAGCTGAGTTTGCTGTTGAGTATGAAGGAAAACTGGCGTGGGGAGGCTTCCATGACCAGAAGGCAGAGCTTCTGCCGAACTGGCCGTTGGCTTGTAAAGAGGTGAGTCTGGAACAACCGATGGCTTTTTGTTGCATACTCTTCTAATCTGGTCTACATTTTCAGCTAACACGTTGCTCTAACAGATGCTCTACGGCGGCATGACTCAATTGATGTCCCACTCAGAATGCTGCACGCGCTTTCTCGAAGACAGCTCGTCTTCCTCACCCAGCCGCACTTCCTTCCTATTCGGCTCCATCATTACCAAAGCAGCCCACCGGCTGGTCATCGAAACCCCCACGAGTTTCTGGAGCGCCGACTCGCACATCCGCAAACCTACTCCGCTCTGTCACCAACAGCTGAGCATTGCGGTCCCGATACTTTCCCGCGACTTCAAGAATCTTACCGTCCTTGGCTTTGCGTTCGCATTCAAGGTCACCGACACGGACTTAGAGTCCACAAAGAAGTGGCGCAGACTGGACTTCTCCATCCTCAAAGGCGTCAATCTTCCCAACCTGCACACGATACAAGCCCAGCTTGCGTACAAAGTGGACTCATGTAATGACCTTCCTGACGTCAGCGCTAGTGTTCCGCGCATTATCGCACAGGACATTACAATGTTGGGTATGAAGCTGATCGGCCCCAAGGGTCAAACAATCTCGGTCCGGGTGTACAACTTGTCACTTGATTCCCGAAACCGAGATGAGGGGTTGATCTTCATGCGGACTAAAGACATCAATACTATCGCCTATTTGGGGGAAGGTGCGATGATTTCGTTGAAATCAGGCGTATTGACGGGACGAACCAATTTCGGCGGTGGTGGGATTGTTTCGGTTGAGAACAAGAAGTGCTGGCTGTCTACACGTAACAGAGCGCGCGCAGCGCAGCCGGCGATAGCAGCAGGTATCAGCAAAGACGCTGGATGGGAGCACACTAGATTGCCCATTTCAGTGGCATCAGATCAACTTCGAGAGAGAGAGGACTCAAGGTTATTCCATTCTTGGACGGCTAAGGCGTTCGGCTTGAGTAGCATTTTCCAGGCGTTATTTTTCTGTTTCTTCTCTTCTATCAGCTGTCGGTATGCGAAAAGATATGCATGCTGGTAATATTCAAATGGGGGACATTGAAAGCGAGATGTGTAACTTCCATAATTTTGTTGTTTTTCACAACGGTAGTTCAGTGAGAATCGGCAATGGTTTTTACATGACGTGCTGAACTGGTCTGATGTTCTCTTCTTGCAACACAAGGTGATGAAACCTTTAATGACCAAGCTTTCCTGGCCTAAATCGACTTGTTGAATGGATATGTAAATCAAGACATCGATTCATTAGACTCTAATGTGCTGCTTCTTTTTCTATCGTCTTAATGATGGACTAAGACAGGTTAACTTGAATTAAGGTGATAAGATGGAATAAGGCAATATGAACAAGTTACATAATTGCTTCAAGACGCTTGTGTTCTCAACTTGAGATGATGTGCTACAGAAAGAGTACCTCAACCTGATTTAGCGACATAGATAGAGTACTAGAAAAGAAATAATGAACAAGGAAATATCAAAGTAGCGATTTCTATACATATCGATTTATTAATCCATCACGATTTGTTTGTGTTCGCTATCTGTTTTTTTGCTAAGTTGTGCATGTATGTCTAATTACGACTCAAAATCCACACTTTCGTTTTCTCCCCGGACATATGATTCAGCCCTAATACGTCTGGGAATCTTTGCCGGTGGTCTTTGCTGGTCAACCACGCCGCCAAACCCTTGCTCACCGAATGCACGTGGCACGACGGCAACAGTGTTGCACGTTGGATATTCAATGCGCTAGCCAATCGAAACGTATGTACAATGGGACAGAATGCCCAAAATTATGGACCGTTTGAAGTGGTGGCGCTAATGATGTTCTTTGATAGGCCCCACCCCGAACATCCTCCACACTTCGCTTGACGGCCAGCCATTGAGTAGGTGAGTTCTAAGCGAAGGGCGCACCATCGTCCATTCGTACCAGGTCTTGGAATTTAAACTCGAGACCAGTTTCCCTTTTGAGACTGCTAGTTTGAATTCGGGCGGATTCATCCAACCGACTGACTGACTCGGGTCGTAACCGTTCCGGGCTGACTGACGCTTGTGATGATGTAATCGATCCTTCTCATTCGCCCTTTCTCCAAAAGCCTGAGCTGTGTTTCCACCAGCACTGGAAGCCAATTGATACTCGTGCGATAATTCGCACAGTGCGAATAGGTACCCAGGGTTCATTCGACTACTTTCCAGCATACCTCAGCTCGCCACAGAGAGTATCGCCACCTGTACCTTGCTGGTGAGTATCAATCATGTTCCTGCCTCACCACTTTACTAAGATGCTCAAGGAGACTATATTCAACATAGTTTGACCATGGCGGGCAATGCATATGTTGCGCTAGCGATCCTCCCTGTAGTAGCATATCTCGTTTACATACAGCTTTACAATTGGCGATTCAAGAAATATAAGTCCATACCTCAATTGCCAAGCTCGCTATTCATAGGCCATTTGCCACAAATAGCCAGTGGTTTCAAGAGGTTCGGAGATGCAAGAAGACATATTGGTACGGCTTCCACGATCAAGTGATATGTTCTCCTAACTCTGTATCGTAGACTATATCCTGGACCGCATGTTCGAGGATGCAGGGCGCCCTGAAATTTTATTAGTGGATACACGACCGGTAATAAGTTGGCCCTTGACTGTTGTGTCGTCCCACGCAGTTGCGGAACAAATCACGAAAATATCAAAGTCATTTCCCTGGAGTGTGAACAAATCACCGACTGTCTTTGAATTCACGCGATTGGTTGGCCATGAATCTGTTCTTACCAAAGAGGTAAAATCCGCTACTTGTTGCTGGAAAGATTGAAGAGCTGATCGAGATAGGGCGATGCCTGGAAGTCTCTCCGAAAGAGGTTCAACCCTGGATTTGCCCCTCAGCATCTTAATACGCTGCTACCAGCTATCGTAGAGAAGTCAACTATATTCATGGAAAAGTTAGATGCATTCGCCAAATCTGGAGAGGAATTTGCATTGGAGCCGTTATGCACCAATGTCACATTTGACATTATTGGCGCGGTGGTAATGAACTTGAATTTCGAGGCACAGGATTTGCAGGGTGGGGGCCACCCTGTTGTTCACCACACCAGAGAGCTTCTCCATACATTTGCAAATTCTGGTCGACCAGGTTTCATACCTTGGTGGGCAAATGTGCCGCTACTTGTGTCACGGATCTATCACAGCAACAAAGCTGATGCTGCTATCAAGAACAGCATCAGGGAGAAGTTTGACCAGATGAGCGCCGCGCAAAACGCAGGAGAGAAACAAAAACAGGACCGTTCGGTGTTAGCGCTTGCTCTTAAAGACGTTGACCATTTGACAAGCGATGTTGTCCAAAGTACTGCGGATCAGATCAAGACTTTCCTCTTCGCCGGCCACGACACGACTTCAATCTTACTTCAGTGGATATATTACGCACTTTCGATTCACCCAAAGTGTCTCGAGACTATCCGCGCTGAGCACGACGCAATCTTTGGTGACAAGGACCCTCGTGAAGTCTACCTCGCTAAACCAGACGAAACGACCCAGGCTCTCTCATATACATCGGCATGTATCAAGGAGGCACTTCGACTCTGGCCTCCTGCCGCGACCGCTCGGATGGCCCCAAAGGGGACCGGTTTCCGAGTACACTTGGACGACGGGCGCGATGTCTGCATCGATGATACTGTCATCTACATATGTCACTATCTCATCCAGCGCGATCCGAAGGTTTATGGTGAGACGGCCAACGACTTTGTTCCCGAGCGTTGGCTAGGTGATACCGATACGACATCAGTACGAAAGGACGATGCGTGGGATTCCAAGCAAGCCAGCGAGAACAAGATTCCAATCAGTGCATGGAGGCCATTTGAGCGAGGCCCACGCAATTGCATTGGCCAAGAACTAGCGAACATAGAGGCGAGAGTTATTCTGGCTTGCACTGTACGGAGATATGACTTTACCAAGATCGGTACCGGTGAAGTGGAATTGAGCGATAAAGGCTCCCCTGTTCTTGACGATCGAGGAAGGTATAAGCTCAAGTCTGAACTCTTCAGCGTAAGTTTCCTTAGCCTTCTTGGACTTTCCACAAACTAACCTCCTCTAGACTCCAGTTATTACGGCCAAACCAGTCGATAAGTGCATGATGAAGATAAAATTTCATAACGTGAAAGGATGAAGTTCCGAATAAATTCCGATAAGAGTTCTTCCGACCTTGCATACTCTCCAAAGCAATGGAGTAAAACTGTCCAGGGCATCAGTCTAAGGCACATGTATTGGAAGTGCAATAGCACGCAGTATTAGTGCAGCACAATAGTGGTCTTGGGATTTTCATATATTTATTCGATATCTCACAATAATATTGATGTGCTATTGACTCTTCACAAAGGAGTCCACAAAAGTGCTTTACATTTTGAATGTTGGAAATTATCAAATCGCCATACGTAAGAGAAAAGCTTTCCGACCACCAAGGAGTCCCGTGTAGCGTCATGGTCGGTTTTCAAGAATAGTACTGAACTTTTGGTTCTACTTTTATTTCAATCTATAATGTTAATCGTCCAACCTATAGGCTTCATTTTCTGCATAAAAATACTATCAGCAACCCACAATCCTTTACTAAAAATCTTCAAAACGACCTCGGGAGGTGAATGCATAGCTTTAAAACTACCATCCAACTTTTCAATAAATTCCCAATTCGCGAATTCAATCCAATCCCCACCCACCTGATGCCACATCAAAGTCATCGTAAAAGTTTCCAGCCCACCATAACACCTCTCGATAGACCCAAGGTCATTGAACCACTTGCCCGAGGAGGTAATCTTCCTAATATCTTCATAACCGGTCCCAGGTAAAGCTTGGAATCGCAATATGGGAAACGGGCAGACGATGTGGCGGATGTAACTCGCGTTTTCACGTCCGATTTGCACGGAGAACCAGTATTTGTCCAGAGGGTAGCCGGTACATAACTGGAAGCGATTCTGTGAGTAAAGCATTGTTATGGCTTCACGATAGATTTTTCGGTTGGCGGTGAGAAGCCCTGGAGTGAGTCCATTTTTGCGGGATCTGCTTGTACACTGCACTTCTTTGCCTTCTTTCTTCACCAGGACATCGGCATATATGACGTTACGAATTTCGCCTGGGAGGTGAAGGAAGCCTGTCGGCATCTTGGTGGCTAGGTGCTGTTGATGTTACTGACCAATGAAGCGACACAATTCAGCTCAATGTCTTACGTGATCTTCTACGACGAGGGTGTTCAACTGTTAGAGCTCCTGCTGTGTTCGAGGCTGGGTAAGGATATATCTTTGGCAAAATAACCCCTGGAAATGACATTCATGAATCATTTCGCTCTTCAATAGAGTACTTATATCGCGTTTGGGCAGAACATTCGTCGTGCTGCGCAATTAGGCACCAGCTTGAATACGAGCAGTGTACACCTCAGGCAGCGGTACCGCGTACGCTCGCGAGGCACATTTTTCCGATAGCAATTCATACCAATAGATTCCGTATCGAGAATTACTGTTGAAATGTTGTGCAAGTAGGTGCCCTGATGGTGGAGACAGGCAACCTCGCATAAACCTGCCAAGATCATATCGTTCCTTCCTTTCTCTTTACTAAGACATACTACCATACTACCGACAATATCAAATTTCATTAGAGTCCCGTTCCGTGCTTACCTTAATTTGCTGACTTAGATACTACCCAAATAAGACCTTAGGTAGGTATGTGGAGAATCACGTGATATGTTCCTGGACTCGGCTGTCGGAGGTTTGTTTCCCGGTCTATGATGAAAGATGAGCAATCGCTCACAGGGTCAATGCTCTCCGGACGAATTTACGGGTATCACGATACCCATTCATATAAAATAAAGAAGCCCTTCTCTACTCAAGTTCAAAATACAAACAAACAAGTCGTGATCTGTATATACTTAGTTGCATATCTGGTGCACAGACATCACGCAATCCCGTCTCACAATGACCAGCTCCCAGCACCACCACCAGGTCAACGATGCGCCTACTACCTTGACGAACAGTGAGCAAGCATCGCAGTGCTGGCTTACACGGATATGCGCCTACCTGAAAGCATCTCGACCTCGCCCCGATACAAAACGCGTGTACCCTCACATCCAGGAAACATCACAAGAGCGCCGCGATGCTTCGTTAACGGAACCGTCGATCGACGCGAAGGCGCTTTCGACCTCGGACATAGACGCAGCGAGTGAGAAGGGGAAAACAGTGCTATATCTGGCTTACGGATCGAACTTGTGCAATGAGACGTTCAGAGGCAAGCGAGGCATCAAGCCGCTCTCGCAGGTCAATGTCCTCGTTCCTTCGTTACGGTTAACCTTCGACCTGCCCGGTGTTCCGTACATCGAGCCATGCTTTGGAAACACCGCGATGCGAAATCCCGATGCGATGGAGGGCGCGGACTACCATAAAGATCGCTGGAAGAAAGGGCTCGTGGGATGTGTGTATGAAGTCACACTTAGCGACTACGCGCACATAATTGCGACGGAGGGTGGGAACGCTAGTTACCAGGACATCTTGGTGGATTGCTACCCACTGCCTGACGACGACACCGTACCCGAGAAACCTACAACGAAACGATTCGTTGCGCATACGTTATTCGCGCCTCCAGATAAGGCACCCGCACGCCCCGACCGCTCGTACGCCCAACCTTCCGCGCGCTATCTCAACCTCATCACTACCGGCGCTGATGAGCTTTCCCTCCCTCGCGAGTACCGGGATTACTTGAACGACATCCGACCATACACAATCACGACCAAGCGGCAGCAGATCGGCAAGGTCTTGTTCATGGCGATATGGCTGCCGTTCTTGCAGATGGTGTTCGCTCTAAATGCGAAATTTCAGGATGACAAGGGAAGGACCCCGCCGTGGTTGGCTCGGCTAGCAGGTGCACTTTTCGTGGGGATGTGGGTGTGTTATGATGGCGCGTTCAAGAAGCCGTTTGGGGATGGTGAAAGGACAGAGGGGGATGATGTGCCTAAGAAGCCGAAGTATGAGATGAGCGAAGAGGAGTGGAAGAGAATTGGGGAGAGGAATGGGTGGTTACGTAGTAGTGGGAAGGTCGAGAATATGGTTTGAACAGTGCATCACGTAGAGTTACGCAACTTGGGTTGAATGAAAGCTTAATCCGATCCGCTATAATTTTTCCCTGCTCGTTAAAAGATTGTGCACGGTTCTTCAAACCAATTCGATTCATACATGATCAAGGCCTTGGATACGACCATTCTATCAGGACTGCGATAGATAACATTTTATACTTCCATTGTATTTTGAATGGAAAGAAGTGCAATAGACCAATAGAATTGATATAACTGTAATGAAAAAAAGGCCTTCTACCATACCACAACTACCTTCTCAGGAGCTGTATAATTACCCGCAGGTCTCATAGCCGCCCGGAACAAGAAATTCCTTCTATTCGATTACGATTTCCGTTACATGTATTCGATTCACCGGTTTACCATTCATACTCTCAAGTGCTTCCAGATATCTCCATGACCCTTTTAACCTAAAAACGGCAATCGCTTTAGGAGCCAGAATTTGTGCTTCCCAACAGCCTATCCGTCGATAGATCGCAGGATCATGGGGCGATGGGGTCAGTATGATGCCTGCTACGCGTATTTTTTCGGACGTGGTCGTTGCTGAACTGAAACCAACGTAAGCTAGAGTAGCTTCGCTAATAGGGCTAAGCGGTCCGTCTAATGAGTAAACAGAACTGAGTATTCTCTCATCCTGCATCAAACAGTATTTTTCAAATTCGAATTTGGTGGTTCGTTGTAATTCATTTTCAACTCTTGTTACCTTGACTTTGGTAGTCGGACACCGTAACTTCAGCTTTGCCGAATGGACATGGCCAGTTGAGTCCACAGATGCTAGAGTGGGTTGATAATCGAGAAATTCAACGAGTTTATGTTCAAGAGGGAACCAATCGTAATCGACCCTACCAATATGGCTTGCCCATGACCATGAAGGTGCCAGGTAATCTGTGTGGTTCGACTTTGTGGTCGACGCTCTCCAAAGCAATCCTGAACACAAATCATTTGACCAGAGCCCGGCCAAGTAGGTGCTCATGGTTTTTTCTTCACGGTGGATGCGAGCCCAGATAGTGCTGGCAGCCGATCTGTCCAGTGGGTCAAAGCCAAAGTAGCGTACTTAGTCACAACTGTCTTTCTCCACCAAGCAAACGTTTCTGTATCCGAAGTTCTTGTACGAAAATTATTAGTGGTGAACGCATATGTGTTCCGGATCGAGTTCTCCGCGTATTTGCCTGCATGGACAACAGTCTTGAATTGTTCTGCCGACTTGTACTTTGCATCTTTCAAATCAGATCCACATTCACAATCTTCTAGCTCGCGACATTCCCAGGTAATCTCATGTTTCTCAAAGAAGAGTACTCGTCGAGAAAGACAGCGTTCTTGAAGCACCCAAGCCCGCTTTAGTAGCAGCCCCGGCTGAGACAAGTCACGATGTATACTTCTTCTAGCTTTGATGACGTGCCCTGTTTGGTGGTGATGGTCCGGATAAACCTGAACACCGATGTGTTGCCTCTTATGGAGAAAGCCGTATGTGTCATCAGGAGCTGCAGATGCCGCAATCGTTAAAACTGCGTTTGCATATATAGAACTCATCTTAGCGGACTCTCGCGCCCAGTCTTCATTATCATCCTGGACGATGCATAGACTGTCAATCCAGATGTAGTGGAAACCCAGATATCGAGTTACTATGATGGCATCTTGGAAAGTTTTTGGTATATCTTTCCACGACATATGTTCTAATCGACTAGATAGCGAGATGCGTTCTGTTCTATATGTTTGGTGGCCACCCCAACAGTGACTCACTTAATCATTCACTCAGCTAATGTAGTCTCGAACAACTTTGTGAAACTTACAAGTCACGTATTGCTTATTTTCTGTGTCGATATTCTCAAATTCTCGGAGGCGGAGTTCATCTACATCAATGACACGCTTTGGGTATTGCCCCTCGTCTTTGCCTTGGGAGATAAAACATAGCGGATGCTTCTCGCAACATTGTTTGAGCCATATGCGAGCCTGATGAAGACAATCGGTATTCGTGTTATTTCTCGCAACATCTGGAAGAGAACCAATCCACGAGACATCCAGGCCGAATGTATCACCATCGCCTAACAAGGTGGTAACAAGCTCTTTCGGCACAGCATCAGACTCGGCTGGTTCCCTGTTCTCTATAGCTAACATATGTCATCAGCATCTATCATTGCGCTTAGGAATGCATACCATTTACCCTTCACCGATCGATATATTTCAATATTGAATGAAGAATTGCTGAACATAGTAAAAGCACTCGTGATTCGAATTACATTTCCAGGGCGTTCCAGGCGGAGTGAAAATGCGCCAAAGCTCCGATATGTCGCGGTGAAGCTTTTTATTATAATGCTGCAGAACCGACAGTCATAATCATGACATGCTATAACCTCGTCCTTTCCCACTGTATAGCCAGAGTCACGGCTGCCAAAGACAGTGCATGTGTGCATGAGCTTTTTTAGTGGAGAATACAATTCTCTTATATGGGCTGTGAAACTGCCGTTCTCGATTTCTGGCAATGTCGTTCTGAATTGAGCTAAAGACTGCGATGTATTATAGGAAGGCGGTTTATTGTTCTCATTGTCTTCTCCATACTTAGAAGAGGGAGAGTAGAACCATTCGAAGTAATCGTCATATCGTTTCAAAAATTCTGGTGGAAGCATCGATGTATTAGACGGCAAAGCTGAGCGAAAATTTCGGGTCATCTTGCTGGCTGGGGAACGTTTGCTCGATTCTGGGTCGGTTGGCTGCTCTATGACTTCTTGCTGAACGCGCAGACTCTGCAAATAATACTTCCAATGATATTCACTGACATCGTAGCACGACTATAAGCCCCAAAGCTGACGACCATGTCAAGAGCTGCATAGAGAGGTTGAGATGTGTTCTTAAGCCCCCTGCTCGTTCGAACGGTCAAGATCTGACCACCCATAGCATGATGACCCGTGGACCCGCGGACCCGTGGACATGGTCCGATCACGTGATATCAGCAAATTGAATAATATAACATCCTTACACTACATCATAATTTGCACAGTCTTACTCTAAATGTCTCAAGGTTTATTGAAAAAAGCTATTTCGTATACGGGCATCTCCGCATCATCCATTCACACCTCCTTCAATACTTCTCATCGATTGATCTTCTACAGCGGCATCTTCGCATTTAATAACATGAAACATCACAAAATAAATGATTCAAAGAGACAGTCTAATTCTACAAACTTAGAAACCAATTTTATATTCACTCTCCCCTAACCTACCTCCGGGCCGCTCAATTGCACGACTACTAACACTACGTAAACACCGCAACTCGTAACCCATGAACACTACACACCTACACACGAGAGCTCAAAAAGCCACGTTAAAATACAAGCCTCAGTATACAGCACTCAGCCAAATCATACACCCAAGTTTATACCTAGACAACAACTCGAACAATAACTTCGCGCAAGCAAGACAGAAATCTAGAATTCACACGACACGGTACTTGAAAGCCCTGAAAACGTTCCACTCAAGAGATGATCTGTGTTCTGAACCTGCTCCATATAATACAATTCCCCAATGCCAGCAAACTTTTTAAAATACAAAACGCATGTTAGCAAACATGCTGCTGCTGCTGCTCCCAGCTCTATTGATTCCACGTAAGCTTCCTCTTCCAACAGTGTGAGAGGTGCAGAATCATGCTTTGAAAACAATCCCAATGCCCACAGTAGCCCTCCTCCCAACGCCAGGGTATTTATGTAATTCCGATTCCCAATTTCCCGTCCCTCCTCCTAACGCCGGGGTATTTATGATTTCCGGTTCCTGAGTCCTGATTCCTGATTCCTGGTTCCTGGTTCCCAAGTCTCACTGACTAAGCCCCAATTCCCCAATTCCCATTCCCAATGCCCAATGCCCAATGCATCCCTCATTACTCCCACACCATGATCCTATCGTCAAAATCATACTCGTCATAATCCCACCTTCGATATCCTACAAAAGCAACTTCAGTCGTCGCAAAAAAAAAGCCCTCTAGTACATTTGGTTACAGCCTCAAACCTCGTAAACACCAAACCTAAGCATCCCTCAGAATCTTCTCGCGCTCCCGTCGAATCTCATACAACACCTCCTCGGAAGCCTTCTTCAACATAGCTTTCTTCTCTTTTACATCCTTGCGCACAGCCTGGAACCCCTGTTCGTGCTCCTGCAGCAGGAGATCCAGCGAACGATCGCCGTCTTGAGCGAAGGTGTCTGCGATTTCGTTGACCGCGGATTCGCTATCGACGACGTGCCGGAGAACGCGATTCGACACGCGGATAAGCTGGGTTCTCAAGTCGCGCTGATATGGTTTCAGGCTGGCTTCCCATTCCATTTCCTCCTCTGCTTCTGACTTTGGCACGGGAGGATCGGTCTTGGGCTCGAGCTCTGCAGATGTCGAGCTGTGGCTGCTTGGCGAACGGTCCATTGGCGGTGGTGAGGATGTGAAATGCACATGAGGAATGTGCGTCTCAAGTAGCTTTGGCTCTTCAAAGTCAACCAGTGTATCACCTTCCATATCTGCAGTATCGATGGTTGGGAATATGTCTCCTTGCTCGAAAGGCTGAGATTGTATTTGCTGGGGAAGATGGATGGTGCTCTCTGGCTGATTGGTTATCTCTGACTTTTTGGCCGTCCTGCCATGCGAGGGGTGATCTGGAGAACGGATGTATACCACCGCGCCTTCCTGCTGATCGCCGTAAGCATGGTTGCTCCGCGCTTGTGTTTGTTTAGAATGGGGTCGGGATTCACTCGCGGAACTACTTGGACTATCGCCAAGCTCGATCGGATGTTGTTGAGAAGTACCCTCCTTATCTTTCGGCTGCTTCGACGCGGTTTTTGCGGACTTTTGTCTCTGGAGTTTTCGTGTAAACGCATTGACCTTTGTCGGATTCGATGCGAACGGATTGTTCTTCTCGATCTTATACTCCCCAACTTCCTTCTCTATCGTCATTTGGTCTCGGTCAAGATGTCCTGAGATTGCCGTAGACGCTGCGCGAGGTGATGCGGGCGTAGGTTTGCTGTTGCTTGAGAGCATCTCCCCAGACATGCTAGAGCGAGTTCGTCTGCCTAACTGATGTACTGGGGTTTGCCGTCCTTGATATTGATTCCGTGAACTTCCCGCTGGTCGGCGCCTTCTAGGCGAAATAGGCTTCATGGCTGATCCAATGGCTACTTCTGGTCTGGGAGGAGCATGCATACCTCCATTTGTTCGGCTGTTGCAGGGACTGGAAGGGTCTTCCAGAACTCTTGGAGGGGCGGTTGTAGGGGGAGGCCTGTCAAACAGCGACTCAGTATTATCGTCAGCATTATGGTCATCTAATTTAGCCCGTTTGGATCGTGGTGTCGACGGTGTTAGGCTGGTAGAAGATCGCTTCTTCGACATCCTGATCTGCACTTGCTCGTCGTTGTATCCATCCTCACTGTCTACCTTGAAGAGCTTGCTTAGAATGTGCGCTTCTGAGCCGGAATTCGTAGCTTCCACAAGACATGACGCTTTGGTTGTCTGCGTTTCCTGAAGCGTTGTAGAAATCTCCTGTATGGTAACTACATCGTCTTTCGGGTTGCAATCGCCTGAAGCGTGATCGCTGGTGGTGTTCAATTCTGGCTGCAGATTGGCCAGTGAAGATTTTTCCAGTGGCTGTGGTAGCTGTTTGTTTGTTTTGGGTTGCCTGGCCTTCCTGTTGTTTACCATACCCTTTGATTTTAGTGAATTCGAAGAACCGTCCTTCTTTGCAGTCTTTAGGGGGGTCCTCGGGGCTTCTTCCTACTTCCAGCAAAGTCAGGAGTAGAATCATCTTCACTAATCGAGCCATCTTCCTTGTAGGTGACCGCCTTGGCACATTTCCGTTTGGTACCCCTCTTAGCGCTTGAGTTGTTTTCTTGGTTGCCCTGGGGTACGTTAAGGGTTCCTGGTTGTTGGCGCTGTGGTACGGAGGTTTGACCCCGACTGGACTTTGAGGCTTTGGGTAGCTCTGCAGAAGTCGGATCTTTTCTAGTGCTCCGGGTTGTTCTTCCGCTCGAATGGCTTTCATCGCGAAGGTTGACCCTGCTTTCAGCTTCATTGTTGGTGTCATGAGCCAAAGCCCTTTTATGTGGCATGACTGGCCTGAGACTAGCGAGTGCGGACGCAGACGCCTCTGAGGCAGCAGCACTCTTCCGGCTTGTGGACGTCTTCTTCGCTTTTGCAGGCAGATATCGTTTGATCGAAGGTGAATCATTGGGAAACTCGTATTCCATAGCTAGGTCGGATGAGGGCTGATTCAAATGCAGGGTCCTGTTCACAACCGGAAGCATGCCGTGATTTTTCTGACTCGCAGCAGAAAATGTTTCATTGACTGATGGGTCCAAAGTCGATTGATGTGGTTGTTGGGTGTCGCTGGCAATGGGGCTCTTCCCCTGCGTCCTGTTGAATTCTATGATGCCACCCCGTGAGAGCGTGCGCATTTGACTTTTTTCGTTTACCGCCTCGCTAAAATTTTTGTTTTGTGCCAAACTTGAGCTGTTGTCGCTTGACGTTCTCTTGTTAGAGAGGATCGCTTCGGTTTCAGCTACGCATTCTCTCGCATCCTGGTCATGTCGCATCACAATGACAAGATCGCTGCCAAAATATTGCGAGCAGTTCACCTCGTAGGACGGAGAATCTGGATAAAACTTTAAAATGACCTGCCAAGGTTGAACCGCATCATGTCGATCTTGGGAATCGTAGGCGTCATATGGTTGACACTCTACCTCCCGAATACGTTGGGTCGGGATGTATACGAACTGCATGGTATGCAGGGAAGACTCCGGCGTGATCACGGTGAGCGCATGGGTTTCCATGAGCAGCAAGGGAAAGGATTGCTCGGACCCTATCCAGCGGAATCCATCAGTGCCGATGAGAGCAACTGGGTACAGTATCGACAGTTGAGGTGAAGGACCATCGAGTGGAACTAGTGATAATAGTGTGTCCAGATAATCTTGAAAGCTTTGCATCCAGCGGGAATCTGCGTCCCTTGGGAACATAGACGCTGTGGCGTGAGCCTTCTCCACGGACCAGAAATCTGCGAAGCTGAAGCCCTGCGAAAGGCCAGCACGTATGATTAGACCTGCGACTATCTTGGTCTCTTCAACCTCAGATGGGCCCAAGATGATGGCGCCGATGCGGACGAGGTCGCTCGGGGCACGTCTCAAGTGTGGTACCACCTCAGGGAAGGACCCAATCAGCCTGGCCAAGATGAGCCCAGTCCATCTTCGGCGTCGAACGGGACGGGTGTGGTCGCAGAAAGCTTCCAGGCACGCTTTCGCGGTAACTGGGAGAGCCGACGCCGTCGGGATCGCTCCTGTCGGTAAAAGCTTATATAGCGACTGGCAGGCAGCATCGTCATCGGGGTTTATGAGCGCATTGTCAAGTGCCTGCGACATGATTGATACCGGCGTAGACCATCAGATTAGGCAATGCGGTGACAGGTGACGCGACTAAGATGCGCGCGGGTGGAGGAATAGACGGTTGACGGTTGACGATTGCCGGAACAAGGAAATCTGGAGAGGATGCGGTTGAGATGCGCATGCAGAGGCAAAGTTGAGCAGAAAAGAAAAGACGATAGAAAATGTGGCAATCGCGGCGGTCAAAACGTGGGAAGGTGCGGTTGCCGACCCAACGTTGTGAAAGAGGAAAGAGCCAACGCGCTGCGACAGTAACCCCTCCGCCTTCAGCGCATGTGCACTAGGAATAACGATCGCGACAATCGATCAGATGGGAAACAAGGATGATGCAATAGGAGACTCGCTTGGGCATCTCCGTTTACTATGCCGTCAGAGATTCGACTGGGCGCGTGGAGGGCACGCGCGCGCGAAGCAAGGGGAGCACGTCAGGGAGAAGGAAACCTGGGGTGCTTTTCGCGTAATTGGCTATATCAGTATGACAGCCAACGCTGACGGGTGTCTAGAAGGCGTGTGGCTTGTCTCTTTGCGCAAAGGAGATCCTCTCCGATGGCCATGTTGAGACGCGTCTTCGCGGAAGTACCGCGACATTTACGCGCTTGTGGCTGATCCCCAGCAGGGATCTTTAGCGGACGCGCTATGCCAAATACAGGCTCATTATTCTCCGAGGCCTCCATAAATAAAGTCGATCACGTGTACTACACTCTACCTAAGTAGGTAGGCACATACCTTGCAAAGGATCAAAGGTTCAAATGAGTACAAATCCTCGCCTGCAGTAGGTACTATGACTGCTACGATATTTTATGCAAGTCGCCAAAGCGGTACATGGTAATAAGGCGACGAAGCAGACCTTATCTGGAACCTGGTCACAGCATACGTATTGGCCAGATCCTTCGAGATGTTAGGGGTAGTACGGACAGGTGTTCGCACCACCATCGTTCCTTACTGCAACTCCCAAGCGAAGTTAAAATTGATGCAGTGTTCCTGTCCCACAACGTAGATCTTGTCGCAAGATGGCACAAACAGCGGAGAATAAAATGACAGCAAAAGTGGAACCTTCGCTGGTGCCTAGTATCAGCAGCGTGAGACTGCATCTGATTATAACTGGGTAAGTAACTCAGCTTATTAGCACAAAGCCAAGTAGACTGGCAAATATACCTGGTATATCTTATATCAGATCTACCAAATTGTAGTCAGGCGTCCGCCGTGGGTTTCCGTGGAAAACACCCCCTACTAGAATGGAACAGCAGAACGACAAGGAGTTACATCAGCCATCATCTTGCAAATATGACATCTTGAACTTCTCACAACCAAACTAACACATCCAGACTATGGCTCTGCCTCTTCATCTCCGCCATGGACACCACCATCATAACTACCGCCCTCTTCCGCATCTCCAGCACCTTTTACTCCCTCGACCAAGGCCCCTGGCTCATCACCGCCTACCTCCTCACCTACAACTCCTTCCTCATGATTACCGCAAAGCTTAGCGATGTCTGGGGCCTGCGCACCATCCTCCTCGCCTTCAACGCCTTCTTCCTCATCTTCTCCATGGCCTGCAGCGCAGCCCAGACCATGACCCAGCTGTAAGTACATATATAGTCCTTCCCTTCTACATACTTACGTACTACCCACCCATCCACACCGGCTAATACCACATGTAGAATCGTCTTCCGCGCCCTCCAAGGCATCGGCGGCTCAGCACTCTACTCCCTCGTCTTCGTCGCCATCGTCAAGCTGGTCGTCCCCGAGAAACTGCCTTTCTACTCGGGCATCATCAGCTCTGTGTTCGCGCTGGCTAACCTGCTAGGCCCGCTCCTCGGCGGCGCAATCAGCGACCATACGAACTGGCGGTGGATCTTCTGGATCAATGGCCCGGTCATCGGCATCGCCATGGGCATCCTGCTCTGCACCATGCCGGGGATAAAAGACGACAAGTCGACCAGGGAACGCCTCCGAGGTTTCGATGGCGTCGGCGGCGTGCTTTCTGTGTGCTGGCCGATTCCGTTGCTGTTCGCGTTGCAGGAAGCGGGTGTGTCGTATGCGTGGGACAGCGGCGTTGTTATCGGGACGCTGGTTACAGCTTTTGTGTTGCTCGTCGTATTTGTCTCGTATGAGGCTTGGGCATCGTACAAGACGAAGATCGATGCGATCTTTCCAGCACGGTTCGTTACGAACCCTGCATCTGCCCTGCTGCTCTTCAGCATGTTTCTCCTAGGCATGCCGTTCACAGTCATGTTCATCCAGCTGCCGCAACGCTTCCAGGGCGTGAACTTCACGAGTGCCGAGCGGGCCGGTATACTTCTTTTGCCGGTGTCGCTGCTCACGCCGGTGGGAGCGATGGCCGGCGGCGTATTGATTAAGAAGTTGGCTGCTGAGTATATTCTCTTAATTGCGACTGCTATCGTCAGCATTGGGACGGGGTTGTTGAGTAGCTTGTCCATCGATTCGGGCATCACCGATGTAACCTATGGGTACGAAATCATCACGGGATTTGGGCTAGGTCTTGCGAGCACGCCTTACTACATTATGCTATATACCAGCGTGGAGGAAAAGGACGTACCAATCGGAACGGGAATCCTGAATATGCTTAGAACATTGGGAGGGTAAGTCGAAAATCACACAAAGACCGTGTACACATCACATATACTTAACCCCAAACAGCGCCGTAGCCGTAGCAATCTGCTCCGCCCTCCACAACTCCAAGCTCCAAAGCTCCCTCCCCTCCTTCCTCAGCCCCGCCCAAGTCGCAGGCGTCAAAACATCCGGCACATTCATCGCCCGACTGCCCGAGCAAAGCCGCACCGAGCTCGGCAGAGTCTTCGGGAGAAGTTACAACACGCAGTTCAAAGTGATTCTGGGGTTCACGCTGCTGAACTTCTTAATTGCCATCGTGCTGGCGATAGTCAGGAAGAAGAAGGGCATCTTTGGCAAGATACCTGTCAGGACGCTGGAGAACGAGTTTACGACTAGTGAGAAGAAAGAGGAGAAAGAAGGGAGCTCGAAGGGAGGGGTACTGAAGGAGCGAGAGGTTGACGGTGTTGCGGCTCCGGAACAAGGGGGTGATTGAGGAGACTTCTTCTCAAGGTAGCTAAAACGATTAAAAAGTATTGCTGTTAGATCAAATGATGTCTGGGAAGGGAGGCTAGCAACTCTAAACCCCATTTCGATCCCTTTATTTCGCCAGTACCCACTTCGTCGCTCCGGATGATAATACCCATGAGCCCCAGTGCTCTATGTAGTACAGGATTCTCGCGTTGTATCGTCGAATATATATTACATATCGTACTAGAAACACGCCGCGGTTTTCAGTGTTGGACATGGTGCTCTATTGGTGTATCTTGCTCTATGGCTGTTTAGTAGTAATGCAGTGACTAAACACGAGTCTTGTGGTGAGGGAAAACAAAAAGAGGACGAGAGAGGGAGATTTTGGGGGGTGGGGGGGGGGGGGGGGGTCGGGATGAACCGGTGGGGAAAAAGAGCGAGGAGCAGGGTCGTGAAATGAGAGACATGAGTCCGGAGTTTAGGGGTATGCTTCCAGAGAGATAGATGGGGGCCGTAGAAAATTTAAAGTTTGCGCGTAGAAGGAGGGTGGGTGGGATGTATCGGTGGCGGCCATATGCTTTGGAAAACGCAAGGCGGCCTAAGCTCTGTGCTCAGCAGAAGGAACCAGCAAATTCGGGCCTTGTGACCGATGTCAACTGCCATCATTTTGATACAGCGACCGGATCTTCAAACCAAGTCTTACATGGTTAGGAAATACCCAGGGGTGACCAACGGAGAAACGCCTCGTGTGAACCTGTCCAGAATATACAATTCCTATTCAAACATGCCATATGTTACAGTCCGCTCCCCACCCACCTCTTGTGCAAATCTACCTAGCCTTCTCCTTGTTCTCCGCCGCCCTCCTCTTCGCCCTAACCTCAGCCTTCCGCCTCTCACCACCATCCACCTTGTGCCCTCTCCTCTGTTCCCAAATTCCCTCCTGCAACCGTATCCTCGCCTTCAACCCATTTGACCCCTTGACGGGTTCCAGATAGCTCCCCTTGATCGTCTTCGCTCCCTTGACCACGACGCCCTGCACGCTGCTCAGTGTGTCTATGGGCTCGGTCGGCGCCTCGGCTCCCGCAGGCACATTGACCACGACCTTCCTGGTTCCGGGATCATGGGTCGCCGTCGCCTTTGCGCTCCTCTCGTGCATGCCCGGTATGGGGTGCGGGCCAACGGGTGCATCCATCAGCTTGAGCTCTGCGACGCCATCGGTTACGTGCTGGCAGTCGCCGCCGATGCCGTACTCGCCGTTGCGGAACTTCTCGCGCCAGTGGAGAAGGTACTTTCGTGAGCGCGCGGGCTCGATGCCGAGTTCCTTGAGTTGGTGCGAGGAGAGGGTGAAGAGGGCTTCCCAGGAGGGGATCTTGGGTGCGTGGGCAGAGAGGCCCCGGCCGATGGCAGTGAGAAAGCTGGTGTGGTCGGGGATGAATGGCGTGGGCTTAGGAGGCGGCCGAATGGGGATGGAGTGCTGCAGGTTGCGGACGCATGTCTTTGGTAGCGATGCGGCGGTTGCGGTCGCGTTGAGAAGGGGTCGTCGGAGGATCATTGTGGCGGCTGCTGGGCGAATTGTAAGTATCCAGATATTCCAGAGCTCGGTAGGAAGCACCCGTACTGTACATAAAGAGCGTAATGCCGCGCGCCGACGTGCCGATCTTGGATAGAGCTTTGGACGCCTGCGCCGTCCGTCTCGTGAACTTTTCGGAGGTGCCAAGCCGTGGCCGTGCGCGCCGACATCACGGCAGCGGAGCAGCGCCGGTGCCCCTCCAGCCCGCAACCAAGCTCCAGCACCAGTTCCAGCACCATCCACCCTCCTCTCAGCCGCGCATTGCAGTAGTAGAGAGTCTCCTATTGCTTCAATCTCGTCGCAATGTCTCCCCCAGAAGTCCACCACCTCTTCCACCAACCGGTTGCGGACCACTCCTTCTCCGCCGACCGCCAGACACTCGCCGTGGCCCGCGAGAACATCGTCGACCTGTACCAGCGCTCTGGAAACAAGTACACGCTTCAGGACGAGCTTACCGGCCATGACAAGACCGTCACGGGTGTTGATATTGCGCCCAAGAGCGGCAAGATCGTGACGTGCTCGCAAGGTACCACTTGGCAAGCAGCTGGGAGCACATCAGGTAGCTAATCAGTACGGGTAGACCGCAACGCATACGTCTGGGAGCCCACCCCCGAGGGCTGGAAGCCCACCCTTGTGCTCCTCCGCATCAACCGTGCCGCCACGTGCGTCCGCTGGGCACCCTCCGAGACCAAGTTCGCCGTTGGCTCCGGCGCCCGCCTCGTCCCCGTCTGCTACTTCGAGGAGGAAGACAACTGGTGGGTGTCTAAGCACATCAAGAAGCCCATCCGCTCCACCATCACCGCCGTCGCCTGGCACCCGAACTCGGTGCTGCTCGCAGCCGGCTCCACCGACGGCCACGCTCGCGTCTTGTCTGCTTTCGTAAAGGGCGTCGATGAGCGCCCCGAGCCCTCGGCATGGGGAGAGCGCCTGCCGTTCAACACAGTGTGCGGCGAGTTCTTGAACAACACCGCAGGTTGGATCCACAGCGTTGCTTTCTCACCCTCTGGAAATGCCCTCGCTTTCGCGGCACACGACTCTACCCTCACCGTCGTGTACCCCTCTGCACCCGACGCACCTCCCCGCGCTGTTGTCAGCATCAGCACCCAGGTCCTGCCCTTCATGTCGCTCGTCTGGTCCACCGAGTCCGAGATCATCGCTGCTGGGTACAACTGCGAGGCCTACCGCTTGCAGGGCGACGAGAACGGCTGGCAGCTGGCTGGTAGCTTGGAGAGCCAGGGACGGCCCGGCGTGCAGGACTCCAGGGAAGAGTCGGCCTTGAACATGTTCAAGCAGATGGATCTCAAGGGTAGCACCAAGGATGACACCAAGCTGAAGACGGTTCACCAGAACACCATCTCTACCATCAGGGCCTTTGAGGAGAGCGGCGGCCAGGTCACCAAGATCAGCTCGAGCGGCGTCGACGGCAGGGTGGTCATCTGGACGTTGTAGACTGCGCCTAGACGTATATGTTTAGGCTGGGGCTTTAACTATATAGATTTCTGGTAGCATATTGCCTTGACGATCTAATCCTAAAGACACATTCACCACATTTTGGGAAAATTTATACTATTGTGGAACTTTCATTGCCTTCGCAGTAGCGGAGATGGGGCTGCTATGTAGCGTCTACATACCGGGATATCTAACAAAACAAAATCGTGTACCAACGAGCGTCATCCCACACTTCTCCCCCTCTCATCTCATCTAATATCATATCATACACACCTCACTTCCTCCCTCCCCTCCCCCTACCTACCTATCTACCCTAACCAAACCCCACAAACCCCTGCTGCGCAAACTGCTCCGCACTCACCGCATTCCCCACCGCATTCCCACTCCCCGCCAGGCCTCCCGCCCCCGCCTCATTCCCCCCATCATTCAAAAACCAGCTCCAATCCTGATCGATATCCATGGGCATATTCTGCCACGAGAAGTTATTCGTCGGCAGCGGGAAGTTGTTCAGGCTGTCGTCGTTGATCTGCGTGCCCGTCGCGGAGCCCGACGTGCTCTGCGTGTCGAGCGCAGCGCCCCAGTTGTAGAAGCCGTCGTAGGAGATGAAGGGGTCGGTGAAGCCGCCGGTGGCTTGGGAGGGTTGGTTGGGCGAGGGGTGGTGTTGGTGTTGGTGGTCGAGGAGGGCGTGACGAGGCCTGGGGTGGAGTGCGAGGGGGCGTGCGAGAAGAAGTCGCCGCCGGTGGTGGAGCCGGGGTTGGAGCGGGGGGTGAAGAGAGGGGGTGGGAGGGGGATTTCGACTTTGAGATCGAGGTGTTTTGGGAGGGCGGGATGGTGTTCTTCGCGTCTGCACGCCACTGCTGTTGGAGCTCTGCGTTCTCCGGGTCGGACTGGCAGACAGGGCGGCCGCCGCGCTTTATCTGCAGCGTTCCGAAGTAGGGGATTATGAATTCCGATGCGGCGGGGCAGTCTTCGGGTCGGCCGAGGTCGCCAGTGCCGCCGGGCATCATTTCCGTCTTGAACTTGAGGAGCATCTTCTCGAGGACCTCGGCGGACTGGAGGGCGACCTTGCCGCCCTTCTCCGAGGACGCGCGGCGGAAGATGTCGATTGAGATTTCGATGAGGCGAATGTCGGACTCGCGGGTGAGCGGGGAGAGGGGGTGTTTGTGGCGCCGTAGTTGAAGAGGCCGAGGACGATGAGCACGGCGGAGGTAAAGCCTATGAAGTCGATGGCTTTGCATTCGTAGAGGGGTTGCACTTCGCCGGTTCGGAGCGCCTGGTAGAGTTTGAGGACCTCGCGGGAGCCGTTGACGCATGCGGTGCGGCTATAGGTGAATCTGCTGTTTACGGCTGACTTGAGCATGAAGGGAAGGTGGAGGTAGACGCGGATCTGGTGGTATACCATCTGCGCCATTAGCCGTTCGCGAAGCTCGGCCGCGTTCGATTCGATGTCAGCGAGGAGCTCCGAGTACTCGAGCCAGGCTGGGTCCAGTCTCTTGTATAGGTCCTCTAGCTCTTGATCGATCTGGAGGGCCCAGGCGAAAGATTGCTCGGCGATGCCTTGGTTGCGGTCGATGACCTTGCCAGCGAGGATGGAGACTTTGTTCATAAAGTTCAGCGGCGCAATGTAGGGACCGTTGCTCAGATCTGGGAGGCTCAGGTCGCAATGGCTGTCCGAAATGCCGTACGGGAGACCGAGGAGCAAAGAGAGGAAGCGGTCGCCGTGATAGAGGGCCCACCAGATGGACTCATGCGCTACGGAGGTGGTGCGCTTTCGATGTAGACCCTGAAGAACATTAGTTCCGTTGAAAGTTATTGTTTTATGTGGAGATATTATGATACATACCATAAGTTGTGTGTACATCAAGCCTTTTCGGTACGAAAGCCATGCGCGGCGCGGTTGCCCGACGTCTGCATACCACTTTGACTTCAGAATCAGACACTCCATACCTTCCAGCGTTGCTGCATATTCATCGTCTGCAAGCACCCATCGATCGATAGCTTCAATGTATCGCTCGACTTCCTTCTCGTCGTCTGAGCAGATACCAACTGACAGCACGACAGTGCCTATCGAACCGATATTGCCAGATGCCAAAGCCCTGGATGCAAACTGCGGCAAGGTCTCATCGCTGGAAGATGTACCACTACACTTCCGACGCCATGTCTGCCACCACTCACCGTTGCTGTTGAGGATCTTATTAAGCTGTTCATATGGAGGGAGCATGGCGAGTAACGCCCTCTTTGTGCGGTCCTTCTTAGCTTGCTGACCGAAGGAATTGTTATCTTCCATGACATCGCCGGGGTTGGTGTAGCTCAACGTATAGCGTTCGGCCGAGCCTGATGGATTATTGGAGTCTCTCCGAAGAGGCTCCATGCGTGCTTTGATGCGTTCCTCGGCATCATTGAGGGCATCCTCGAAGATAGAGAGGATGGGGACATGATGGCCGCGGTCCGATGGTGCTCGTTGCACCTCTCGCAGTACGTTGATGGAAGAAGCTTCCGATGAGAGAGGGGTAGCTGGGAATTGATCCTTGGTGGTACTCTTCGGTGTCTTTGATACAGAGTTGGAGAGAGAGACAGAGTCGGATGTACTTCTTTCTGTCTTTTCTTCAAGAAGGGAGTCGACAAGGGCCTCTAGTCGCGACACCCGCTCGCGGAGGTTCTTCCTGTGGTCAACGACAACCTCTGGATCGGCATGTTCTTGGTCTATGCAGCGACTGCCGCGTGCAAAGCACTCTGAACAGACGTTTTGATTGTCGGGGGAAAGATGCATCTGATCTTTCGACGACGACCTGTTTTTGGTTAGGCGGAGTCAGGCCTGGACGAAAAGTAATGGAGTTTGGGGGCAACGATCAGTAGAAATGCCCTAAGCACCCGAGGGAAGCGAACTATACGTGGAAGAGAGACAAAAGAACAGTGTCGTGAAGTGAAGGGAGTGCGGTTCGTAAATTAGGAGGCGATATTGAACGGGCACATACACTCAAAACAACTGTGCGTCCCCTTCCTCATCTTCTTCCTCATAGGCAAACTTTCTTCTTTCGGCATCCTGTAGGCCAACTTCTGCCTTAAGCAGAAACGTTCCTCGATCCAAGTCGCCCAGCCCTAGCCCTAGCTCTTCACAGTCGTTCGTCCGAAAGGGTCCGTACACTTCGACAGCCAACAACACAAGAGGGAGGCCCAACCCACGCTCAGAAAATCGAGCTCGTACGATCCGGAACACGGGAAAGCAAGTAGAATTGTCAGAACTGTGGTCAGAGAGAGTGAACAGTGGAGGTACGTTTGGTGCGTCCCCCGCCGTTTTTCGTCCAGGTCGACTGACTAAGCCAAGATTTCTTTGTAAGATCTAAAAATCGGAAGGAAGGCAGGCTCGCTTCGCTTGGGGGCGCGTCAGCAATCAAATACACCCTTAGGCAGCAGTGAACACGCTGTTACAAGGGCTGAAGGAAGCACATGAGCCCTAATGGGGTAGGCGTTGCGAATATGGCGGATGCGCACAGGGATAAATTGCTGGGCAGCATGGTGGACTTGCATTAAGTCCGCCATATACTCCATCACCACCTCTGATTTCCGCAACTCGGAGTTTCCGCGAGGCGTCGGTCGACACAGATTACCATTCGTTATGCTGGAAACATTCACTGTAGTGTCTTCTTTCGGCGCATAGGATCCCTCCGGCAACTCTCCGAGTCGCCGACGTGGGAGCTACATTGCCCCGACTCCTACCTACAATAGTCCGGGTGCTACTCTCCCAAGTTCCGCGCGATCTGCAAATTCAAGCTAGAAGAAATTGTGACGTCTCTCGCTAGACCACGGTAGAATACTACTGGGGATTCCACACGGTCTGGCTGGCCCACAACTCCAGAATAAGAACAAGGTCGTGCGACCGTCGGTGCGGTAACTAGCTCTCTCGGCCGCCGTAGCAGCTCGCGGGACCCACGGAATGACGCGCGTGGACCCGCAGACAAAGCAAAGAGGAGGTACAAACGCACTGCGCGACCTGGAGTCTCTCATCACATTCCCAATTCGTTGTGCAGACACAGTATTGGCCATTGCATGTTCGGTTCTCTGAAGTCTATGCTCTCTCTACATTCGGCGTTTGGTTGCAACAATAAGCAATTAACGGACAATGGATACTCAATCGCGGCAACGCCATCATCATGTTCACAATCAATTCCCGCCTAGTCCTCCGCCTTCTCCTCCATCCGTCAAAAAGAGGCATAGGAAGAGGGATTCGAATGACCCTTTTCTGCAATTAGGCGATCCGGCAAATCATGCCTTCGCTAATCCACCACTGTCTACGCCAAGTGACGCCCAGGGCTCCGAGGAACCTCTCTACAAGAGGGTATGTACTCCGATCACTTATATCCCTAAGAAATCGATAACCTATCGTCATAATCAACTTGTTTTTCTACTGCATCAACAACCACTCCCCAATATACTAATTTCCTCCAGATCATCGTAACCCCCTTCCTCTTCGTCTCCTTCCTCATCTCGCTCTTCCTCGTCGACACGCAAAACGCCATAACTCGCACCAAGAACTCCACCCTCTTCAACTTCCTCGACCCAGATCCGTATCAAGATCCGGGCGACTCGAAATGGGATCGCCGGGGGTCAACCACGCACGTCATGCCGCCCGATGCACTGAATCCAGACCAGCGCCGAGGGAAGGATAAGCGGAAACGAAAGTCGTGGCATCTTCACAAGAAGATCAGGAAAATTGCGAGGCTGGAGATAAGCGATGCGTTTGAGATGCGGAGACGGGTCATGGTTGCGATGGCTGTTGCGATTGGGCTGGTGGGTTACGTGATGTGGTGCATCTTTGCGTGGGTATTGAGATTTTGGTGATACACAGTCTACGGGAGGCTATATGATGGTGTAGGGTCTGTGACGATATAGACGAAGGAAATCATGGTTCATTGGCTGGCGTGAACACGGAATTCTACAACGGCGACGTCTCGAATAGCCTACACTGGAAAAGATTACTTGGGAATAGAGATGACAGGCTTCGGAGTTGCTTATGGGATAGGATGATGATGTCATGAGTTATGAAATGAAATTTGAGAACGACGAAACTATACCCATTGATTCGTTCGGGATTGTTTCAAATCCAGCCGCTAGTACGCTCATCGGCGTATCCTAACAGAACTGACACGGCGATACTGATGGTTTCACAAATCATTTCGTGCAAATGGCATTGAAAAGCGATCGAGATCTTCGTCGTAGTTCAGTAACCACGTTTAGATAATAGTACCCAGCTACAATGTCACCACTAAGGTCTGATTGGTCTTCTATGTGATTGGACGCCCTGGATACATACCGCAAATGGTCAGATCAGATCAAATGCACAGCAGTGATCAAGGCAACCCTACATCCTTGTTTGCACTAAGTCCTAAGCGGCCTGTCGGAGTAGACTATCACACGGAGTACCAAGCAGCCATTCATGCCCCAAGACATTAACATATCAATAAAGTAACCGAACAGTACAAATTGCCTTAAAAAAAAGAAGATAAAACAACACAATCTCAATCTAACCAACCCATCCTCCCAACCCACCACCATGTCCACAATCCAGCACCCTCCCCTCCCCCCTCAGTCCGTCCCGCCCTCCCATCCGACATCCCCCGCCTCGGCCTCCTCTTCGTCTCCTCCTTCCACTACTCCCCAAACACAAAATGGTACCGCCCCTACTACCCCCAATACCCCGAGGACATGCTCGCCCAGTACACCGCCTGGTCAATCACCTACCTCCAAGACCCCCAGTACGTAACCCTCGTCGCCACCGACGCATTCATCCCCTCCGAGCGCTCTAAGACAGAAGCCCACTTCCCCGAGGGCGTAACCACGCGTCTGGGCGAGGAAGTCCAAGCTGGCGACCAAGTCCCCGTCGCCATTGCAGTTTGGAAGGTAGGCGCCGAGCGCGGGCGAGCGTGGAGGCAGGGTGAGGGGAAGGTGCTGGAAGGTGCGATGTTTCCCGAGGCACCAGAGGTGAGGACGAGGGACTGGCATCGGGGACATGCGGAGGCAATGATTGGGATTGAGAGGGAGGCACGGGAGAGGTGTGGGTTTGATAGGTTGGTGGAGCTGGATATGTTAGTTACGCATCCGGCGTATTGGGGCAAGGGCCATGGGAGTAAGCTGGTGAGGTGGGGGTTGGAGTATAGTCGATTGAATGGGATTGGGCAGGGAGTTGTGGGGCCGCCTATGGGGATGAGGGTGTATTTGAAGGAGGGATTTGTGGAGAGGGAGAAGATGGTTTGGGAGGGGGATGAGGTGAGTCCTGGGGGTTGGCGAAGCAGATTGCTGTTTTTGAGGTGGATTGATGATGTTAAGATCTAATCGAGTTATCTTATATCAACTAATCAATTGGAGTGTTGGGAAAGATTCTCGGTGGATCTTTGCGTGATTGATCTATATGTAATATTTGTACGTCTTCATGTTTGAGACTCAACAGTCCAGCTGATCCATTACATATATAACACTTTCTTACTGGGTTATGATGATATATTGATGCGGTTAATAAATGTCAACTCAGGGATTGTACCTGAAGACTTTGTTGAACTCTCGTCTCATGAATTTTCCAAGTGTCAATTACTAGCCATGGTGCTAGCTACAGACTATATATGATCAATCTTGCGCTCATATCAGCTATCCCATGTATCATAGGCCTTTAGGAAAGAAGAAACTATTTGTATCGTGGCTCAGTTTATATCGTCCAATGAGGTGTTGAATTCGGGGTTGAAAGCGGAACATCAGATCTCTCTGTACCTACCTTCACTTGACATAACACTATTATTTTTGTGAAATGAGAGAACTCAACCCTACCCCGCAACCTAGTCGATGATAGGCAGAAGTGACCGTGCCGGTGTAATAAATGGACTGCTGCCGTACAAAATAACGCCGACGCATCTGTTGTCGCCATCGCCACTCCATCTGCTCTCGCACGACATACAACACACCAGTCTCCCGCGATGCCGCCCGATCTAAGTGACTGGGCGAAGAAGCATCTTGATGATGGGGTGTTGAAAAATGACATTATGTACCCTTCCGCAGAGTTGGATCTAGTTGTGAAAGAGTTGGTTGCCCCGCTGGTGGGATTTGTATTTTGACTACCAGCTAACTGTACCAAGGAGGCCGCTCTACCAGGCTCAAAACCGAAAAGCCGGCTTGATCACCTTTACCTGCCCTGGGTACAATTGGGATATGTGGCTTCCAGTGTGCACTCAGACGTCTGGCTTGGTCAAATGGCGGTTTGAGGATAGCTGGAAGGTAAGTGATCCCGACGAAACCCAATTTCTAATCTTTGCGCTCGCTAAATTTTGATTCTAAAGCTCCCCATTCGCATAGATTAGTGTCTCTTCCGATCAAATCTGTAGAGCCCTATATTCTCGACCGCGTACTTTGGTATTTCTTAAGCCTCCGTGTGGATATCCCGGACGTGAAGCGCATCACCTCAGCCGACTTTGCACGCCGTGCGGAAGTATTCCATATATCCACCTTGATGGTTCTCGTCAAGATGTACGATGCTGCTGAATATTTCCAAGATTTCCTGCTGAAAAGCATGGTCCTGGCACACATTCGTCAGCGTCTGTCCAAAGAACAATGTGGCAAATCTGAGTTTTGGGAGGCACTCCGCGAAGTCGGTCGTCACAAACAATCACCCCAGCACACTGAACTCAACAATATCTTCCTGACCGCTGCAATCCTACGCAATCACGATTTTGCATCCTCGGTCATGTTCCAGCAAGAGTTTCTAGATGTACAACCGGAAGTGTTCAAGGACCGCTACATCATTGGCCTTACCTGGTACCACAATGTATATCGCAAATGGGGAGATGGTCCTTCTGACAATCAAGAGGCCACTAGTAAGTACTCAATCAATTCATTACATCTAACACATCATCTAACCCAACCCAAGAGTCTCAAGAGTCCTAAGAGACCGTTTCACCAATAAAAGTCCACTTCTCCAGCTCCTAATTCAGTCGACTAGATGGGTACATGTCTCTGTACCGGACCGGTTCAAGCACGCTCAACCTCGAGCTGAACATATGAAACAACCCCATTCCCACACAACGGCACAAACCCAGTTACCAGGGCAGCAGTAATCTAGTTCATCCTAGACCATCTTGCTACCCTACTCCTGGATAGCCAATATAACGATTCACCCAATGGCTCACCCTGCTTCAACCCGTGACATGTATGCATCCATATAAAAAATCAGATTGTACATATACATATACCACCATCCTGATACATACACTCCATGCAGATGCACCGCTGACCATGCAACTACGCACCCTGAAACGCTGCAGAAGTCACAAAACAATAACAAGTAGCGAGCAAATAAAACAGGGAGGAAGAAAAATGGATAACTAAAGAAGCCCCAATGTAAAGCAAGACAACTCCAACAATGGCGCTGAAGCCAAGTACAGTGATGAAATCCGCTAATCCACCAACCCACCAGTCTACATGCCACGCACCACCATACTGATTATTTTTTCTCAGCAGATCGAACCTTGTCGTGGACGTTCTAGGATCTCGAGGAGGTTTGGCCAGATTGCTCGAGAGCTCGGGGGTAAAGGCGATCATGTTGGGCATGTAAAGGCTCGCGTAGAAGAGCTGGATTGGCGAGGTGAAGAATGGATGGATGGATGGATGGATGGATGGATGGATGGATGGATGTACGGAGAGTATGTGATGTAGACTGTTATGCCTGCCCAGGGCGTTATTTTATCCGTGGGCATCCATCATCGCTATAGCTACTGTTCAACTATTAGTATGGTATTACAGATAGTGAAGAGTCTGATACTCAAGCGTTGTGCTTGAGATATGTAAAAAAGGGGGAACGGGAAAAAGGATATTACTAACTCATTCTTAATAGCATAATTCCTGCGTTCCTCGATGACATCGCGGATCGTCTTTCGGGCCGCTTCGTAGTCTATATCTTGACCACGCATACCTGCCACGAAACGGATTAGTTCACCTGCCACGTAGGATAAGAACCTCTGTAAACGGTGCCTAAAACCACGTCTACATGATCCTTCCTGCCCGGGCTCACTTACTCATCGAAATCTTCTGATTCGCATCCGCCCTCAGCAGCCTCTTGGTCAAAAGATGCTTCATAATAACGCAGACAAACGTCCCACAATTCGATCCATCCGTCTGCTGCGGCGCATCCCTGACATCCATCTGCACGAACCGCAGTGCCCTCGGCTTGGGCAACGCGCCCTGAATCTTTTGCGTCAACAGTTGCGCGTCCGGGCCATTGTGGCCACGCATGCTGTCGTAGTGGAATGCAACGTTGTCGATTAGGGATACCACGAGCAGGGACCAGTGGCCGCCGACGGGGTACGTGGCGCCCGTGGTGTGGTCTTCGATTCGGTCGTCGTTGACGGGGAGGAAGATGTGGGTTATGCGCTCTTCGGTGAAGCTGGCGGTGGAGAATTGGGCTCGGCACATGGATTGGTCGGCGATTTTGAGGAGGCTGACCGCGCTGGTGGGCATGAATGCGATATTGGCTTTGGGGAAGCGGGCGAGCTCTTCGCGGGTGAGGTATCTGTGGAGGAAGGTGAGTTTAGTAATTTCAGATGGGGAGAGGAAAGTGTACTCTGCCCAGAAATTTATTGTCTGGGGGATGTCAGTGGAGATGAACTTGTGTGTTTAGCTATGGATATACGCACGTTGTCTTCAAGCCATTGGGAGGAGTCGGCTAGTGTGTATATGTCGTGGCGATTTACTGCTGAGGATTAAACCCCATAGATTCAGCGTTTTCAAATGGACCTACTTGTGTAATCATAATCTGGCCTCGGTTAGCCCCAATTATACATATATACACCCATACACTGAATCAGCAACACACTCACACAAAAGATACGGTGCATTATCGCCCGCCCATCTCTCGTTCCTCCCAGGAGATTGCCTCTCACTCATTCTCCCCGGACTCACAGCTCTTTTGATAAACTCCTTCGCACTGGAAAGATGCCGAGTACCGTGCATTATGCCACAGCTTACCCCCGCGAATATGTAACGTGTGACAGCAACAAAGAAGGATTAACAAAGCCCCCGGATGCGAACGTGATGACGACAGGCCGAAAAAACAGCAGAGAAGTATCACGGATTCGCGTAAACGGTAGCACCAACGCGTATGGATGCCTGTCACTAAAGTTCGTGATGGGTGACGACGCCGGCGGAGTCCGCGGCGGGGCAACGCGATTGCCGCCAGGGTTCGAGAAAAGTAGGGCGCCTTTCGTCATTGTGCACTTAGCGCCATCCTTCCGAGGACCACAACCTTTTGATATTAACATGAGAGAAGAGAAAAATTGGCATCAGAGAAATTTCGTTTATAGGAATGGAACGTGTATCGCCTCGTGAAGATGTCTATATTTTTGGAATCTCAAATAAGCCAGATTTTGTCTACACCGATATACAAAAACTGCCACCCATTACAAGATCCAAACGCGTCCCAACCTATCATTTCTCATAACAATCATCTCTTAACCAGAATCCATTTCTTCATGGCAACTGGTCCACTGTCTCATCTTCACCATTTACCCCGTTCTTACCCCAGAGCTGCGGCTTCTCTACCTGTACCCGCCACCCCTGCTTGTCCTCAATCTTGCCGAGTTGAATGCCCTTGAGCGTTGTCAGAAGCTTCACGCATGCTGGGCCTGGCTCTTCAGCTGCAGCCTTGTACGAGATCTTGTCGTTCTTGGACTCCAGGGTGATGGACCGGATGGGTACGAGAGCAGCTGCGGTACCGGCAGCGAGGACCTCGTCAAACTCATTGAGTTCAGTGTAAGGAATCTACACTGCGTTAATACAGTTGATGCTGTAGAGTGAATTCAGAGTGATGCTTACTTCACGCGACTCAGCTTCCCAGCCAAACGACTCTGCAATTCTGAGAATAGAATCCGCAGTCACACTCCTGATGACATTCTTGCTGTTCGACGAAACAAGCTTGTACTTGTCACCATTCTTCTTCACACCAATGAAAGCCGACGTGGAGAACTCGTCGATCACAGTCCTCGTCTTGCTGTCCAAGTGAAGCGTGATGCCATAGTTGTTCTTATGCGCCTTCTCGCTCCACCGCAGCACCGGCGCGTAATTGCCGCCGACCTTGGCCGATCCAGTGCCCTCCGGAGCAGCGCGGTCAAAGTCCTCGAGGATCAAGGCATCGACGGGGTGCGTGCCGTGGTACACGCCGGTTGGGACTACAAAAACGACAAAGGTGTACTCCTCAGGCGGGTTCAGGCCGAGCTGCGCGGAGCTGCCGAACAGCAATGGTCTGACGTACATGGCGGCACCGGTCTCATGGGGTGGGACGTATGCGGCGTTCATGCCGACGGAGAGCTTGCAGCATGCCATGAAGTGGTCTGTTGGGATCTCGGGCATGGCAACGAAGGAGGCAGAGTGCTGCATGCGCTCTGCGTTCTTCTGGGGGCGGAAGATGCTGATGTTGCCGTCGGGACCGCGGAACGCTTTCAGACCTTCGTAACATTGCATGCCGTAGTTGAGAGCGGGTGCCATGCCATGGATGCGGAGGAAGGGGTCTTCCACGAATTGCGGCTCTGTCCATTTTCCAGTCTTGGTGGAGTAGTGGGATTCGACATGGCCAGCAACTAGATACACTTAGCTTTATGATCGAAATGCTCGACGTCTACTCGAACTTTGCTGACTCCTGATCCTGGGTGTGTTCTATCACGTGCCGTCTCTTTTGCGTTCCACGACAGTGGTACAGATGCTGACCATAACAATCCATGTGGCCACTCAATTGCAAGTGCAGCAGGAGCCGAAAACAACATGGATTTGAGCCTCACCTTCACGAATCTTGAAGCCTACATTGCTCCAATCTACCGGAAATGAGTCAGTTCACGTAACGCCCAATGCGGCCTGTGCGCAGGTGTTCGGCACGAGTAGACATACCAATGGTATTAACGGGGGCAGGAGGAAAGTCAGACATGATGATAGTGCACGAGAGGGCTTGGTAAGAGGGTTGTACTTGGGGTTGGAGTCAGGCCCACACAGTAGCTAGAAATTCGTAGCTTAGTATTTGAGGCTCACCAGTGGCGCGCCAGCGATATCGGTGTCGGTACTACCGGACCGGCGCGCGTCGCGTGCAATTCTTTGGGCACTCCATTGCTGTCGTCAGCCCAGCCTCTAATTATCGATCCACATGGAGCACTAGTTTACTTGTGTTTCTACTGACTGAGGAGGTGGAGGTTCCTGCAGGATGGCCCTCTGATGTGGCCGCGAACAAGTGGGGGAGAATAAGCGAACGGACCTCGAAGGTCCTCGGGAACGTTGGGAGCTCTGAATAGGACTTGGCTCGTGAGGATAATCCGAAACCCATCCAAAATCGCGAGTTCCTCAGACCACCGACTTTGCTACAATATACATACCGTGTTTGCCGTGCTGTTCGCCTACATTCTACATTTTATTATCGCAGTCATAGCTATCCCCGACCATGGCGCCCTCCGCTGCGCGCAGTCGCTTCGTACTACTCGCCCTCTTCGGCATGCTCGTCTTCACCTTTCTCCTATTCGGAGGCCACGGCTCCCCCGCGGATCAGATATCCTCGAGGGCGCAAGCCATCCTGAAGGATGAAGAAAGCAGCGGAGGATCAAGCGGCGCTGTGCTCACAGGACACGCGATAGCTCCCAAGCTGGGTAACGCAACGGCGAAGTAAGCGCAGCCAGCCAACATGGCACGATGGGACCACAGAGCTGACTGATTCTCCAGAGCCGAGCTTGGTCGCGCAGCATGGAAAGTGCTCCACACGACGTTCGCACGCTTCCCCGAGAAACCGACCCCAGAGGAGAAAGAAGCCTTGCGGTCATATGTACACCTGTTCCAGCGCTTGTATCCTTGGTACGCCACCCACCCGTATAGCTACGGCGTAGTCGCAGCTGAAATCCAGGCGCACCCAGGCTAACTGAGTTTGCAGCGGAGAATGCGCTGAGCACTTTGGAAAAGTGCTAGCCAAATACCCTCCCCAGGTCTCGTCGCGCTCGGCGGCGGCTATGTGGGGTTGCATGGTGCACAACATTGTCAACAAGAGGCTCGATAAGCCCCAGTTCAACTGCGAGGACATTGGGGATGCGTACGACTGCGGATGCGGCGATGACGAAAAGAAGGAGAAGGATGCGGCGCCGGCATGATACGAAGACACTAGGGCGAGGCTTGAGAAGACTCGAGAGCACACATGGTGGGCCGAGTGACCCAAGGATACATGGTACATACACTACGGACTGTCTACAGACACCTGTCCTATGACGGCGGGAGGTACCCTGGAAGCGCCACGGCGAGCGACATGGGCAATGGTGAGGGAGGCGCAGGTCGCGGCAAGGCACCCCGGATATAGCAGACAGGCGCTCGCGAGTGTGCCCGGTCAGCGGCGCTGGAGAGGTGGAGAGGCGGAGAGGGGTGTCTGGGCAGGTCAGTTCGGATGGTATAGCGTCGTACGTGACCAAAAGAGACTTCATGTCTCACGAACTGGTGTTCAATTGCCCTATTTGCGCCGACGTCGACGGCTAAGCACCGCTAAGGGGAATCGGTGGGGTGAGGGATCCAGCGCGATGGGCCTCCGACGCTCCCGCAGGTCACGTCAGCCCGGGGGTTTCACAGGAGCTTGTCGCGGAGGGGTTCTGCGGAGGAGGCGCGTAGATAGTGCCGGAATGGTCGCGGCAAATAGAGCGTCGCGGCGGGCGTGGGCCAAGGCGATACGGGTTGCAGGACGGGTACCTGGTCATATCGCAGAACCTAACAGCACATGGCAATGCACACGATTTGGGCACACACGGCCCGCTCTCTACGTGCGACACGGGTCATGTCTGCGGGCTCGGGGGTGAGGTTGGCTCGCTCGAGGGTCACTCGGTCGAGATTGCAGGTCGTGTTGAGGGTAGCGGACCAGCGTGATGCACACCACCAGCACACGCAGCATGGCCCAGGGGCTGGCCCTGGAGGCGCTGGGCAGTCGTGTGGCTACCGCTGGTTCGTCGCGTGATGTATATTTGGCAGCGAACAAGCGTGCATTGCAGACGGGCGGCAGTGTTGCTGCAGGGGTTGGCGGCCACCACTCCGACGCTAAGGCAGGAAAATACTCCAGGGCTTGAGTGTTTGATGAGCAGCGTCCAACACCAGCTGCTGAAACAAGACCCCCGCCGCAGCACTGAGTGCGCATCATGCCCGCCAGAGCGTAGCCAGCCCTCACCGACTCTTTCTTCATCTACCGAGCCCGACCCGCCAGCTGTTCACCGCCTCGAGCGAGCGACAACTTCCAACATGGTGTCGTTTTCCTGCGAGGTATGTTTTGTGTTTGTGTTTTCTGTTTACCACCCAGAAGCACCCCGGCCCCGCCAGCTGCTGGATGACGGACGCTGACCGCCGACTGCTGCATGTAGGGCTGTGGGGATGTCCTCACCAAGAAGAAACTCGATCCGCACCGCAACCAATGCTACGGCGCCTCTTTCACCTGCCTGGACTGCATGGTGCACTTTGAGGGCACCAGCTACCGCGCCCACACGGTACGTACAGAGTCTTTCACCCAGAGCCCACGCCCAGAGCCCACGCCAATTTGCCTCCCGCTACGTCACCCGCGAGCGCCTCTGTGTGCCCATCGCATGCGCATGCGCCTCTGCAAAAAGCCTGATTCGGTGCGCTGGACCCGTCGCTAACCAATCGCCCGCAGTCGTGCATCACCGAGGACCAAAAGTACCAGGGCAAGCTGTACCGCGACCCCAAGAACAACAAGAAGCAGCCGCAGCACCAGAAGAAGGACAGCGTCCAGCAAAACTCCCAGGCCCTCGTGCGCAACGCCTACGTCGAGGACGTGCCCGACACCGACACCAATGCCGTCGCAATCGTCGATGCCCCGCCGCGCGCACCCACGCCTCCGCCTGCCGCACACTCGCTAGGTTACAAGGAGCAGGCCGCCCTCCCGCCCGTCAATGTTTTCGACTTCCTCGACGCTTCCGAGACGCCGGCGCCCGTCCGAACCCGCCCTGCCGATGAGTCGCGCATGATCGAGGACAGCCGCCCGCCCGCGTACCAGGAGGCGGGGCCGACCGTGTCGGTGACGGACGTGATGAAGTTCCAGATCCCGAACGACGACGACTTTGCGGAGAACGGCTTTGCCTACGGCGACGAGCCCGTGCGGCCCAGCAACGAGCGCTTCGACTCGGCCTACAACACCAGCGGACCGGATCCGCAGTACAGCTACACCACGCCCGCGCCCAAGTCGAAGCACAACCGCACAAAGTCCCGCGACAAGGATGTCGACACCACCATCAAGAAGACGGAGCGCAAGCGCAAGCGCAACTCCCCCGCTGAGCTCGACATGTCGCTCGTGCGCGCCCAGGAAGAGAAGGACACCATGATGGCAGAAGCACCGCCCATCCTCCACTCGGGCCTCACCGGCGGCCTCAACCGCCTCCTCCACTCCTCCCAGTTCCCTCCCACCCCCGACCACTCCGGCGACTGGGTCGCCAACTCGCCCCTCAGCCCCATGAAGCGCGCGAAGCAAGGGGCGTCCAAGGCCCTCCTCCGCGCCCAAAAAGAATTCGAAGCCCAGCAAGAAAAAGAACGCAAAGCCGAGATCAAAGAAGAGCGTCAGCGCGAAAAGGAAGAACGCAAGGAGCGCGAGCGCGGCCGCGAGCGCGAGCGCAAGGAACGCAAAGCCAGCACCGCCCTCGTCAAGATCCGCCCCAAGATGAAGCGCCGTGACGACTCGGAGCGCTCCGCCACAACCACCAAGCACCGCACCGACACCTCCGACCGTCGCCGCCGCCGCGAAACAGACTCCTCGGGCTCGCCGCCACGCCCCCGCAAGAACCTGAAGGCCATCGAGTACCACCGCTCAGAGTCCCAGTCGAGCGCCCCGGACGAGCCTTCAGACCGCCAGCTCATCGTGCGGCCGAACGGCGCCGTCGCAGCGCGGCAGACGGAGCACGAGGCGCGCGCCGAGCTGTTCATGTCCTTCGTGAACAAGGGGCCTGACTCGGAGCGCGGGATGAGCGTCAACAAGACGCTGAAGCGGTACCATCGGGAGCGCCACGACTACGATCACGGCGTGTCCAAGGCGGATGAGGAGAAGGAGTTGTGGAAGAGCTTGCGGCTGAGGCGCAATGATAGGGGGAGATTGTGCTGTTTTTGCGCCGCCGGACGGTGAGATGGCATGACTAGGTTTGGGGATGGGGGAGGAGGACGGGGATAGGGATAGGGATATGGATATCATTGTGAGGATGGAGGCGTGGAGTTGTAGCGATCCGAGTCCGGAGCAGGCGAGCTTTGATTTGCCGCCTGGGCTTGGGGAGGAAGAGGAAGAAGAAGAGGCGCTGTGAGGAGCGAGCGAGCATGTGTGTGTGTGTTTGGAGATAATGGATGCATGGATGCATGGATGCACGACGGACGGATGGATGACGGTTTCCCACGATACCCATACCCCCTAGCTTTTTCTCTGATTTCCTCTCCTCTCTCCTCTCATCGCCACCTTACTTTTACCCTACCGCCTACCTCTCCACCTCTCCATCTATCTTTCTTATATACTCTCGCACTTTCCTACCTAATACCCGACGTACCTTTCCGTCATCTCTCGGCTCTTGGACGGATGGATGGATGGATGGATGGATAGACGGATGGATACCTGGGTGGATGGATACCTGGATACCTGGATGGATACCTGGACATCTGGACGGACGGACGGATTCCCCACGGTGTTGGTGTTACGGACAACAACAAGCACGTACGGATACATATACGTTTTTCCTTGCTTCGGTACCTTTGTACTGCGCGTTTTCATACGTACGTCGCTGTCATGTACTTGCTTATTCGCTTGCTCGTTCGTTCATCTCCTACACTTTCCATCTGTATCCTGTTTGGAGTATGTATGTTCCGCTACTGTACGTTGCGTTGCGTTGCGTTTCGTTTCGTGGCGTTGCGTGCTTGCTTTTCCAACCATTTCCAATCGTACCTGCCTGGTCTTGTCTTTGTCTCGTTGCGCATGTACTCCGTTTTTTCACGCGTATCTCGTTCAGCACTAATACTCTGGGCTGTGCCTGTTCTCCGTGGTGTTGTTTCTTGCGCGCTTCGGAGTATTGACTTGGTATTTCTTATGGGAATGGGTGGGATGGATGGATGGGCTGGGTAGGCTGGATGGGGAGGGAGTAGATAGATGGGTATGGGAGCGCAATGCTACGATTATTTCATTCTTTTTGAGAAGTCATCTATCTGTCTGAGTATTGTGCATGCATGTGGCGGGGAAGATAAGTGTATGGGATTCAGGAGCTGTGTTGTCTCTGGCTGTTCGTCTGATGTCGGGTCGGGTGAGCAGTCTCCACGTGCGCTTCAGTATCACCTGAGCAGGTGGACTAGAATGCACAGCTCAACCCCGCATACGCTCCCCACATCACTCTTCCATACAAAAACAATAACATCAGTAACTTGAGCCAAGCGCCCAATATGCACTCATTACTACGTATCCCAACATTACAATCGCGGTAGTCTATAGCACCCAACGGTCTCCCCGCTGGACCGACGCAGAAGCGAAGCTCTAATTTTCCAATCCCAATTCATATACACCGTCGTTGCGTTGCCAACCCGGCATTACCCAATTACAACTCTGCGGTCCTGCGCTCCCACTCCACGATGGCAGGGGACAACGGCTTGGTGAACAGCGACGTGAAATCCGTGCCCACAATCTCCTTGCTGCCACCGACGTTCTTCATCTTGAACTCGCGCACCATGCAGGCCAAAATAGTCTGCAGCTGCACGTACGCAAACTGCTCGCCGACACACCTGTGCCTGCCAGCGCCGAAGGGAAGGTAGGGCGACTTTCCACCCTTGGAGATGGTACCGAATCCGTAGTCGACCTTCTCCTCGTCGTCTTCGAAGTTGAGCGTGTCCCAGCGGTGCGGGTCCCAGACCTCCGGGTTGGGGAAGTGTGTGTCCAAACGGGCGGAGAAACCAGGGGAAGACATGAGGTTGTGGGAGGGAGGAACAACGTAGTTGGTGCCATCGACGACAAGGGGCTGCTTTACTTTGCGCATAATCGAGTGGATGGGAGAGTGCAGACGGAGGGTCTCCTTGACGACCTGGGCGTGGAGAGCGAGCTTGGGGAGGTCTTCGTTGGTGAAAGTGGGGAGATCTTCACCGAGAACGCGCTTCTGCTCCTCGAGAAGTTCTTCGACGATTTCGGGCTTGGTGCCGAGACGGAGGAGGATCCAGGAGATGGTCGATGCGGAGGAGTGCTGACCCGCCATGAGAAGCGCAATCATGATACCGGCAATTTCGTGGTCGGGAAGGGGGGTTCCATCTTTGTATTCGCATTCCATCAAGTGCCAGACCATGTCGTGGCTGTTTCCACGCTTCACCTCACCCAGGCGCCTCTTACGAACGATCTCCGAGTAGACCTCAACCATGGCCTTGTGTGCCTGATCGCGCTTGCGGTTTTGAGGGAGCGGTAACCAACCAAGTTGAAAGTTGATCGGCCTGAAACCCAGATCGAGGTTGTGGAACAGAGCAGCGAAGCGCGAGTCGAACATGTTGCGGACCTCCTCACCCTGAAGCGTGCGGGAAGCGGTGTAGATGGTAAGCTCGGCCATGACTTTAGGAACGTCGAAAGTGCCTTTCTGGCCCTTGAAAGCCTTGTGGCGCTTGACAAAGTCATGGACTTCGGAAGTGATGAGTTCGACGTAGGAGCGGAGCGCCTCTGAGGTAAGACCAAACTTGACGAACTGGGATCCCTGTCAGCACATGCAGAATTGTATACGGAGGCACCTGCTAACCTTCTTCTGTTCCATAAGCTTCGAATTCGGGCAGTCATACACAACGTCCTTGCCGAACACGGGGCCAGTCAGGGTGTTGTAGATCTCCTCGGCGTTGACGTCCTTGGCCTTGCCGTTGAGAATGAAGTTGTTGCCATTGGTATCCAAGCAGACGGTTACTTTCTTGCCAAGCAGAATGAAGGTGAAGACATCGCCGTGCTATGTTCTTGTCAGCACAACCGGCCCTGCCACGTCCGCGTGTCTACCCCGCGTACCTTTGCCCTGTTCGCGAAGAAGAACCCGTAGGGGTCCATGCCATATGTGACAGTGCTGCCAATCCAGGGAAACCAGTGGAACACCACGGGCGGCTGGTTGGGGTTCTTCAGGAGCACCTGGCTCAAGGCATTCAACACCACGGCCAGCACGACAAAGGAGACGAAGCCGGCGGCGGCGAGCACAGGGGATGGCGCATTCGAGGTGAAGTTGCCCAATGGGCCGGCGACGTGTTCGAGGACTCCCATGGCGGCGGAGAGGTAGCGGAAAGGCCTTGGGCGTCGAGAAGGGGCGAACGTGGAGAACTTGTAGTTGTTAAATTTCCCTGGAGACCGCTGGCGCTCGGGCCCACGAACCCCTGCCTGGCGGATCGGATGGTGGTACTTTCCGCATAGGGACAACACGACAGGCGACTTGCGAGCGGCGGCGACATGCTTGGCGGCCAACGGGGCGTCGACATCCGTGAAGGGCTCTCATCACACCACGATGCGGCCATACGTAATGTTCGCTGCGCCTCACCGCTGCGAAAATCGTACGCGCTGCAATGCGAGTCACGCGATTGGTGGCACCAGCATCGTCGGTCAACCATCTTACTAAATTTCGCTACCCCTTATGAGTTTTGCTCTCTGCTGTCATTGGCCTGTGTAGACGGCCCGCACTGATGTTCATATTGACCTATCATTCAAGCTTCCGTACGGCAGTAATCATTTCCTATCTTCATAATCCCTGTGCACCAAAAAGCTTAGCCAAGTGATTGATCTCTCTTCAGACTTCAAGTGTGGTGAGTGGCAGAATAGTACACAGAGATTGAATAAACTGAGGCCGTAGAACCGTTGAACAAGGTAGAAGGGCAACAACAGAACAGAAATGTACAAAAGCGCTGATCTCTGTTTATCGTTAGTTACGTGCGATTTGCAACACAAATCTAACCTCCTGTCATATGTATTCATTAGTCTATCTAAATGGAACTCAGCTTGGACTTGTATGTATTCCTCAAGAATTCATGTCTTGTGTGCTTTCTGCTACTCCTAGCATCAAGATCGCACATATTTCCAAACATGCACTGGTATCTCCGTCTGCGCCTCGATCCTATAGTGACGGGAACTCTCTTCCGGTCTCTCGATGCATACCAATCTCCTTCTCCTTTGCCCGAGCAACAATCTCTATTGGTATATCCAACCCGACGCTCTTCCCTATCGCCCCAATCCACATTGTGAGATATTCGAATGGTAAGATCTCAATCCCACCTGCACTGGCTTCCATGACTTCTGCGGTTCTACACGGATGAACAAAGAACACGGGCCGATTCTCAACTGGATGATCAGCGACGGTAATCCCACCTACCACGCCGACATCCTTTGTCTGGTCAACGTACGCGGGGGCAACAAGGTGCGCATACAACGTGGACATTGTGGGCGGGAAGCGGTGCAGGGGGTCGGAGATGTGGAAATAAAGTGTGGGCACACGATAGGTTGGAGAAAGAAGAATGTCGTAGTGGATCAACGGAGTCGGGGGATGGGGTACGACCAGGGCTTCCTCATCCTCTTCTTCATACTCGTCGTCTTCGAGTGGGTCGTGTGCGTTGCCTGGACCGGTGTATACTTGTGCATGGGAACCTTGTTCTTTCCACTGCGGTAGCTCGCGCGTAATGCGGAGAATATGGGTGCCGTTAGGAGCTTGGAGTCCGACGCTTGTCCATTTGGCAGTTACGGACGCAATGTTGAGGGAGTCATAGGTTTCCACCAAGGCGGTACAGGCGCTATAGAATTCGGCAGGCGAGAGGTGTGGGTGGGATGCTACGGGATCCATCCTTGGAGGATCTGCACGAGTGATGTCAAAGAGCGAATCATGTTACCAAGGGTCTCTTAATGGCGTGCGGGTGCCTGGTGAAGGCCTCTTCAGGTTAGTGAGACCAAGCTTGGCACATCAGCACGTGAGTTGGCGTTTGATGCGCGACGCGTCATCCACGAGAAGAAAGTTGCTAGTGAGAATTGACAATGGACGTGCCTTACGTGACGATAGATGGTGGTAATTCTGGGCGATCGTGTCTTGCTTAGAAACCCGTTGCAGTGGATCGGATTAGATAGGAACATCGGGAGCCAGATACGTCACATCAGGGTTGCCACCAGATTTTCCTGCCGTTGTGGGTACTACTAGGGTCTGCTCATGACGAAAGTCTGAGAAGTGCCAAACTCTTTGATGGCAGGACGAAGTTGGTCGATAGTGCATAGCAATATAGATGAATTTAAAAAGCACTGCTTCAAGCACCGGTTGGGCTGCCCAACAAATAGGCGAAGGGTGCTCGATGCACCAACGTTTGACAGGGCCTAGAACTCGATACGATGTGCCAACAACTTGTGAAAACCTTGTGACAGTGATGTGTAATGCAGGTCGTAGCATTGATTGGACATGTTTGCAACGGAAGGGTGCCGGGACGAGGAGCTGAGATCCCCGCGTGCACGAGATGCGGAGCCCTGGACGTGCTGATCTGGGCCTTGGCGAGCCTAAAGCCGTCGAGGCACCATCACCACCCTATGAGGCAGCCATCTGCTATCAACACCATCTTCCAACCCAGTTCCGCCCGAGATATGCCCTACACGCGTTGCACGGCTCCCTAACCGAGCAACCTTGACCGTTCATCGCCCCGCCCAAGAACACTTCATCACCATGGCTTCGGAGAAAAGCCAACTCAAGCGAGGCCGTGTACGTTTGGGTCTGCCAGTCCACTGGCTAGGCAATCGCAGGCTGACAGTGCTACCCCACAGCTTTCGCAAGGCGAGCAAGTCGAGCCCAAGAAGCCTCGCCGGTCAGAGCGTAATCTCTCGCCCCAAGACCGCCATGCTCACCTGAAGCAAGGCCCGCTGCCGTCTCCAGTCACCCACAAGGAGTCGACCGCGACCGACGAGTTCAAGGAGGGTACCGTGACCCCCGAACAAGGCCTCGAGCGATGCTTCTCAGCGCGGCGGCTTCCGAACTCCTCCGCGTACCGTAGGCGGCGCTAACGGCGGCCTGTCTTCACCGCCGCAGGACACCCAGCCCTTCTCGCAGTTCGTATATTCGCCCAACAATCGCTTCTATGCAGTCGACGATGAAGAAGCCGAAGGTGTGTGGGGCTATTTGGTGCCCCTAGACGCCCAGTCTGGAGATGTGCTCGTCTTGCGCCGTCGCTCAGCTTGCCCGGTCTCTTCCGATAAACTCGGGAACACTTCAGGCAGTGAGAAGGTCCCAGCGAAGCAGTTTAAAAAGCAAGAGGAGGATTACGAGCAGGAAAAAACAGACCATGGTGTGACTTCTGGTGGCTACCTCATTGGACGACACCCCGAATGCGGTAAGTGCACGTCGACACTTATACTTCGGACCTGTCTCTGATGCGGTGCAGATCGTCAATTACAGTCGCCCACCGTCTCGAACCGACACTGCCTGCTGTTTCCCGAAAACAAGGGTGGCGATGCGATTGCCGTCCTGGAGGACTTGTCCGGCAATGGCACTTACGTGAACGATACTATTGTTGGTCGCAACAAGAGACGCGAATTGCAGGAGGGCGATGAAATAAGTATACTCGATGAGGCTCGATTCATATTTAGATACCCTGCGCACCGCGATACCAATGGCTTCCGACAACAATACACTATACAAGAGCAATTGGGCAAGGGTCATTTCGCCTCCGTCTACCTGTGCGTGGAGAAGAACAGTGGCATTCGGTACGCCGTGAAGAAATTCGAGACGCGTACTGGGCCGGGAGAGAAGTCCAAAGTAGATGGTCTTCAGCAAGAAATCGCCGTGCTCATGAGCGTCAGCCATCCTACGTTACTCTGTCTGAAAGACACCTTTAATGAAGCGGACGGAGTGTATCTTGTGCTTGAATTAGCTCCAGAGGGCGAGCTTTTCAACTGGATTGTTATGAAACAGAAATTGACCGAGGCGGAAGCGCGAAAGGTGTTCGTGCAGCTGTTCCAGGGCGTCAAGTACCTCGTGAGTCTGTCTGTCCCGGTTTGGCGATCTCTACTTACATGTACAGCACGAACGCAATATCGTCCACCGCGACATCAAACCAGAGAATATCTTGCTCACAGACAAGAACCTATCAGTGAAGCTTGCTGATTTTGGACTGGCCAAGATTATCGGCGAGGAGTCATTTACCACAACCTTGTGCGGAACACCATCATGTGAGTCCATCGGCCCTGTCGTGATGACGTTCACTAATTATTTGTAGACGTTGCCCCAGAAATCCTGGAAAGCTCCAACCACCGACGGTACACCCGTGCAGTCGATGTGTGGTCGCTCGGAGTCGTCCTGTACATATGTTTGTGCGGCTTCCCGCCTTTCTCCGACGAACTCTATAGCGCCGAGAACCCATACACACTTTCCCAACAGATCAAGATGGGACGCTTCGACTACCCATCGCCCTACTGGGACTCAGTCGGCGACCCAGCCCTCGACCTGATCGACCGCATGTTGACCGTCGACGTCGACGCACGCATCACCATCGACCAATGCCTCCAACACCCGTGGACCACCCAAACGGAAATCAGTCCCTACGATAGCACCGATGGGCTCACAGGCGCAATCGCCGGCCTGGATTTCTCCAAGCGCAAGATCTTCCGCGAGCGCACGTTGCTGTCGTCCATAAACGACATCAAGGTTAGCAGGGTCATCGAGGGCGGCGAGGGCCAGCAGGCCGTCAAGGTCTACGAGAAGAACAAGGAGAAGCCGAAGAACGGCGTGAAGAAGGAAGATGTCCCCGCTGCGAACAGGGATCCAGATGAGTTCATCCAGATGGGCGGCAAGGGCGACCAGCAACTCTACGATACCGAGGATCAGTCCGTATACCTCGAGGAGGCTAACGTCACTCCTGGGGCGGGCGATGCTTAACGTTGAGTGAGAATCAAATCGACGGCGCGAGCGAAAAATCATTGGACCGGCGTTTGGCGGCGCATACATAAACGTATATTTCTATCTGGAAGGGGGTGTCCATCATGGTTGGTTCGTTTCGTATCGTATCGTAATGAGGGTGTTGTTGTTTTGCAGGGTGGGTGTTTTGGGCGTTTCTATCTTTGCAGGGTTCGTCGATCAATCATTCTTAGGGACTTGAGCTTCCAGATGCTTTTCTTTTTTGGCGCTGGAGAAGCAAAGATTTTGTAATTGCACAGTGGGGGTTGAAGGGGTGGGAAGGGGAGAGCGATATTCATGTATAGGCAGGCGAGTGTGCGAGAGTTCGGTTTGAGTGTGTAACGCTTAGCGACAAAGTGTTGATATGGAGATCTCGATTTTGCGAAGGTTGTGTTTCGTGAGCCTTGAGTAGGTTGAAAATGTTGGATGTGATGGACCGAGTAGGACTTTGAAAAGGTGACTCCGGTTGACAGAAGTCAGTTCACGAGTACGTTCTTCGTGACGAGAAAACTGATTAGGCAAGCCTCTAACTTATTCAATGGTCGGACGTTACGCCATCGGGCCGACGACACTGCAATCTTTAGCGCCCACGAGGGGAATGAACTCTATAGGTAGCAGCTCAATGCATGAATAATCATCAATCACTTCAGCTTTATCTCTACAAAAGAGTTAATATGAAGCATACTTGCACGGCGTTTAAACAATAGCAAACATACCCTTTTTGTTGCGAATTGTACAAGAACAGCATTGAAGATCATAAATGCATGCAATCGAAAAGACCACATCATTTGAGTAAAACTTTTCTTCACGGCCAAGGATTGCAGTGTTGTAAGGCTTCGTGAGCATTGCGAGGCTGAAAGCGTTCTGTACCACAATAGATGCCAATGGTTTGATTAATCAGGGGTAACTAACTCCTCGTCGCGGCGAAGAATTGCAGTGTTCAGGGATCTGGCTAGGTTTACGACATGTATAATTTTAGGAACTATCTGCTTTGGAATGATCTGATCAGACCCTCACTATAATGGTTCATAGACTGATACCGAGCAGAACCTTTCTTCAAGGCTAATAATCACAGTGCTGTAAGGCTTTATGAGCATTATGAGGCTACAAGGGGTGCTATATTACGACACAAGTCAATCAAATGGAAAAGACATAGCCAAAGACTCCTCACCGGCGCCAAATATTTCATTGTTAAGTAAAGTCATACGGTGGTACAGGACATTGCTTTCATCTGAAGTATGATAAAACGATAAACACTGCAATCTCTAGCGCCGACGAGGAGCACACTTGCTCAGCCAGCTGTACTACATTGTGTACATTAATCACGTGGATTATGTCAATAGTATTCGCTTGTATTACAATCCTTTCGTACTAGGAACTTTCTCCAACTAACGCTTGCTCACTCCCTGATAGAACCAGAATACACCTCAACTAAACTGTAAACCTCATATGACTTGGTTGAAACCTGGAACTTCTTGTCGGTGCTATAGATTACAGGGTGGTTACGTGTTTAGCAACATGAAAGTGCACACAACAGTGTTTGCTTACGTCTTGCACGACATCAGACGCCAACCATACAATTTATTGTGCTACTTGACTTTTACCATTGAACATCAGCACTAAAGTTTGTAGTAGGTATAAGGAATTAGGGACCAATCAATATACACTATATATATCCCTTGACCTGAACAGACCTCCTCGCCGGGGTTAAGATTGCAGTGCAATATGCAAGTTAGAGTCCGTAATACATATGCAAGATCAAGTCCCTTGGTACTACAACATAAGCCAGCTGATGCGCAATTGCAGTCTCCCTCTTAGACAGCACGACATGCTCAGAACCTTAAAACTCCTCGCCAAGGTTGAAATTGCAGTACAATGTGTAGTCAATGCGAGTTCCCAGTACCACAGCATAAGCCAGCCATACAACAAACCCTACAACTCAAACTAGTCAAAACGCCTCACCGGAGATAAAGATTGCTGCGTCGATGCAGACGGGTCGTATACTAATCAAAATTCACCTATCATATATCACCTTTCTACATCCACCGATTACAATATGGTCTCATCGCAAGAGTGAAGATCATAATCAAATTACCACTGCCCTATCAATACATACATGAGCTCAGTAGCATATTGAGAGCCACGGTCCATTGCTTTCTTCGACCATATACACGAAAAATGGGAGTTGATGCAATTGCAGTTTGCTTATCTGATCACATGGCTTGCCCAGACATTTGCAACTCCTCGCCCGGGCTAAGATTGCAGTGCAGGCGCGAGTACTGAGGCTGAAATCCGGATCGGTCCATTGATGATCCAGCAACCTTTTTTACGAACCCTAAGCTTTTCATACGTCACCTTTTTTACGCTGTCTAGTGGGGGAGACGTCTTTTTGCCACCTAGTTTTTACGCCGTCGTGGTCGTATTGACGCGACACCTTTTGCGCTGACTTTCCAAATCGAGGCTGAAATATCTTCCGATGTCAGGAGCCAATCACCCCAACCCACCCCGCAAATTGGCCTCACCAGGCGCAGCCGCCCAAACACCTCGCAGACGCTAAAGATTGCAGTGAAAAATATCAAGAATTGATAAGTGAAAAACGAAATATGAAACATCGGTGCTAAAATGTTTATCAACGCCCGAGGAGTCGCCCAGTCTAAAAATCAGCGTGAAATTCGCACCACGGAGTTCAAAAACGGCCAATATAGTCCTCGTAGATAGATCGACCAGGAAGGTGGTACGGACTGGGAATTTACATAGGTAGGGCAGAGTATCATGTAAACGAGACGTTATGAAACGGGACTACATGTCCCAGAAGATGGTAAAGGATAGACCCACGCAGATTGAGTTTCTCGCAATACTGTCTGCGAGCTTGAAAAATGGAAATACGGCCGCCCTCTCATGTTGGGTGTATTGTTCTGGTATTCATTGTTATTGGATCCGTTGCGTCTGGATTGTCTTTAGCTGGTGTCGGAATGACCTGTACAGTTCCTGGCGACGTTAATTGGAAGCCTGAAGAAAATACGGCGACAGAACAAGAGAACCAGCTAAGCCATAACTATCGCAAATACCATTCTTAATCGCAGACGAGGACTATGTTTTCCTTTCTCAAACACCCGGTGCAAAGCTTAGGCCAGAGTTTGTTCAGCTTTTAGCATACACACATACATGTTTGGGTTTTTGGAAAAAGTTAGCAGCAGAATAGTTGACTAGGTGAAAATGGTTGGAAAATAGCTGCCGTCCCCTCTTGTGATGGTTGAAAAATGTTCGTACGTACATGGTGTAAAGATTGAAAAATATTCGATTGATTCATACATACACGCACAGTAGGCTCGCATGCCATAAGGCGTGATTCACCAAGCCATATCTCGTGACAAGACTTGCAATAGTCTACTCATATTTACTCACAGTTTGGCTAAGATAATAATATAAGCCAGCGTTTCAGAGTCGCTAGTGCCCCAGAGCACAGTTTCACAGGATTATATCTACATACATCATTGACACGGTGAGTGAGCCTTATCTAGCCTGGACCCAAGAAAGAGTTCGAGACTCCCCCTATTTTCCCATAGACCAGTGTCTCGTTTTCAAATCCAAATCCACCCACCGGTGGTTGTTAAGGTTCTCAATTTCATTAGATAGCTAGCTAGGCACATGCGAAACAGGAGACGGACTACTCATGTATATATATAGTTCACGGGAAAACTAAACCATCTGATAGCTCACCCATAGAAGCGACCAATTCCGACTGGACCTACACTGGCGATTTCCACATACTATACTTACATACCCCTTTCACATGCAAAGCACTTCATTGGGGTGAAAGTATCTAGTGGCCAGACTAATTACCATAGTGGCACAAGACCCCACGCTACTCACACCCCGCATCCCTATAATTTGGTTCTATAATCCGGTTCCTCACTCATACTTCGATCTATTCCTATCCTGTTGTAATCGGTAGTAATAATGACGAGGAAGATACATACACACATAGGTACATCGTGAGAAAGTGCGTGATAGTCTATAGGCTAAATGGAGTTTCTGCGCGATCGATGTTCAACATGCCATGTGTATGTACGTGTGTATGAATGTATGTATGTATGTATGTAACGTGTGTAGAAAAGAAGAACAAGAATATCAACTTTTACGAGGGAGGTATCTACTCTATGCGCATACGTATACTATTTTATCATCGTCAAACTCTCCGGCGCAGTCCGGCACTCTCCCATCCCATCACACTCCAATCCACCCACACCTCCTTCTAATTCCCCCTCTCATACTCCCAAGCATCCTGAAACACATCGATCAAGCAACTAGCCGACCACGCCTGCGTCGGACAACTATCACCGCAAAACGCGCCATCCTTCTGGCTCAGCTCCGTAAGCCCGGCCCAGGGCGACTCGTCGATCTGGCGCATCATGCCCGCCATGCGCCTCGTCACCTGCTGGTAACTCTCGACGCGCTCCTCTGGCGTCTTCCTGCGCTGGAGGTCGAACTTGAGCAGCGCGCGGCAGTGGTAACCCAGCGGCCAGCCCCACTCGGGGCCCTGGTGGTAGTTGCGGCCCTTTGAGGTGTGGAAGTCGGTTGAGTCTTCGCTGTTGATGTAGAAGGGGCGGTAGTTGTAGTCGGAGGGGTCGAGGGTTTTCATGCCGACGGGGCCGAGGAGGTTTTTGTCTGCGACTTCGAGGGCGTAAAGGGCGTGGTCTGGGTCGAATAGTTGGGGGGCTACTGTCATGGCGATGCTGAAGTTGGGGCGGAGTTGGTAGTCCTCGTACTCCTTGCCGCCGCGGTAGGTGTCCTTGTAGATGCCGCGGCGGTTGATGATCTTCGTGTTGACATCGTAATTCTTGTCCTCCTCAGGTGTGCGCGGGATGTAGAATGTGCGTTCAAAGTTTGCTTTGATCTTGTCGGCCCATGCGCGGAAAGAGATTGCCTTCGTGCCATCGTCGAGTGTCACACCTTCGTACTTGTAGTCTCCTGCGTCATGCAAGTCGGCCACCCAGTTAAGACAGCTGTACAGCATGCCAATGATCTCCACAGGAGCGCCATCACGAGGCGTACCAGGCACTCCTTTGCTGCCAGCCTTCTCACTTTCGCCCATCTTGTCCATCCACGTACCACAGTTCGATTGATTACCACCGAAGATCATACCCGTCTCCCAGTCCGGCTGCACACTGATATTGAAGCCCTCGTCCTTCATTTGACTGTCAATGTTGGGCCCAGCATCGTACTCTCGGAATTCAAGTCCAGTGGCATGCCGTTGCAAGATCTCCTGAATGACATCCTCGATAGTTGACGATTGCGAGTAAGCTCGCTTGTCATCCCACGGAAACCAAGTGTCGTCGTAAGGTAGGAAGCGCCTTGGTGCCTTTTCTTGGAGCAGACTTCGGCCACCTGGAACGATCTTGGTGTAATCTTGTATGTTTTGCGTAAAAAACCACACAGAGTCCCTGGAATTGTAACGCGGAAGCTTGCCGCTGCTGAGAAGATTTGGAATCATCCCGTGCTTGACCACACTTGCAAAGGCCAAAATGTGCTCTTTCGCGTCATCGTAACGGCCCGTACCCATAAGAAGACCACGAGCCGAGATACAGATATCACGACCCCAACAACGAGCCCAGTCGTTCGCAAAGTGAGGGAGACCAGCGGCCATACTAGGAACGCTCTTGTTGGCCCAAAGTGAAGTCGAGTTCATGAGGCCCGTCATTTGCACACTGACAAGCGAAAGGCTGCGCAGGAAAGCTGGACCGTTGCGGACATTCTCACCCATGAGCTCGATAGCGCGATCCACAGCGGCGTTATAAGCAGTCTGGATGACCATAGCAAAGGATCTAGGAAGAAGGAAACTGGGAATTTGGCGGATTCTGTTGCAGCGTTTCTCCAGCCAATCAGCCGGCCCTGCAATACCATTGTACTGTTCTTTCTTTGCAAGGCGCTGCAATCGACCAACGCAATAGTCCAATGCCCATTGACCTTCTCGAAGATGGTTGCACAGTGGGTGGCCAAGGTTGTTCTCCTCTACGATACCGCGCAAGCAACTCCACCAACCCTGCAGACCGGCGTAGACCAGAGATCCGTGCCCGGGAACGTTGTAAGCACCGTCCTGGCCGTCAGAACCATCTCGCTCCTCGGGGTCGCAGCGGTACAAGATGTGGTTGAGATCTGTAAGAGTGCACTTGCTGAATGCTTCGCGAGCACCCGAGGTGACGAACTTGTCGAGACCGTCGTCGTGCTCAGCCGAAGGAACCGATGTTTCAAAAAGTGCGATGCTTCCAGGGGGAATTTATCAGGAATGCGGATCGTAGTGGAATCGCCCGAGGATTCAACAATTACACCCTGGATATCTTTGGTTTGGCTGGGCAAGCCGCGTAATACCTTGTCACCAATGACTGCCTTCCGTGTTTCAGGGCTGTTGTCAACCTCAAGATTCCAAGCACCGATTAACTTAGCTTGGGTACCAGGAAGATTCGTGGGCCCGAAACCTCCGTTACCATCGCCGTATCCTGGAAACGCGGTATGCGCAATCAAAAAGTAGCCTTTCCTCGTGCGAGGATTGACCCGGTGGACAGTGATATACTCGTTATCGTGGTGAATATACGTCTCGGCGTATCCTTTTTTGCCCATTTCCACATGGATTCCGTTGAGGATCTTCCTGATGCCACCGATACCACCCTCACCTGCTTGTGGCTTGACAGGGCCTCCGGTGGAGTTGATGGACGTGTAAGGCCTCTTTTCGTGGACAAGCTCAATGAGCTCTGGATAGACTTCATCAAAGCCAAAGACACTTCCAGTAGCACATGAACACATGGCAACCAAAGCCGCACTAGACAATGTGTCGCGTGCATCGCGCTTCTGGGCGGGTGTCTCGTTGTCGTGCGTGCAGTCCATGAACAGAGCATGTACTGGACTCTTCTTGATTTTCTTTACAACACGCCGGGCGCCATCTTGACTTATCGTTGTTGACGAAGGGTCGGCATTCATAACCTCATCTGTATCGAAGCTGCCAATCGGGACACCGCCGTGTCGGTGCACCAGTCTGCTGAGCTCTTGCGTGCTCCATGCCTGCATACATTCTCGAATAAGCGCATGGATTCCAAGCTCCTTGACAAACTTGAAATCCATCTCTTCCGACCCAGAGAACAACTCAGCCACAGTAAACAGGTTGGGGTTAACTGTGCGGGCCTGGTCAAGCATGTAGCTAGCGAGATGGATTGGAGTTGAATGGCAATTGTCAATGCGGAAACCTTGGAAATATTTGGCCATCAATCTGGTGTACTTGGCCATGTGTTCCCAAAGGTAAGGGTTGTCCTCTGGCCCGCTTCCATAGCGAAGCTTAACGCAATCGCCCCAGACAATAACCTCTCGTCTCAGGTATGCACGGGACTTGGGACCGGCGTTGTCTCGCATGGCATCAGCTGCCCATACCCAACCGTTGTTGACAAGTGCGAGTGCCTCGGGGTTGTGCTTCTTGGTGGTTTCATTCAGAGGTAGGCGGGTGAAGTATGGCTCGATGAGCGGACTGCTGTCTGTGATCTCACCCATCTTTGGACCATGGTCATCCAAGCGACAATACTTGATGCGATTGAAGAGTTGCTCCATTATTTCGGCCACGTCCGTATCGTATTCCCGATAAAAGTGGAGATTGATCTCATCGACAATCTGGTTCATGGCCTCGACGGCCTTGCTTTCATCAGGAGCGTCGCTTGTCCTGGTATCATATCGACCGAAGAGGGCAGTGAGAAGTGCGGCACCGCTGTCAGGAACGACAGTGCGGCGATAACGATCACCGAACCTGTCACCACCTTCGAATGCATGGTCAACAATCCAGTCAGCTTTCTGCTTCAAAGACCACTTCTTCACAGCGTCGAGCCCTCGAAGACCAGCTTCTCTAAAGCTCTCGTCTGGGAAGTTGACCTGACCAGCAGTCCAGGACTTGACGACAGCTGCAGTGGCTTTCTCCTTGTCCACGACGTAGAATTGCCAGAGCTTAGCGTTTGCAAGCACACGCGTCTTGACACCTTCCATGATCTTTAGCAGGTCGTCCTGGCTAGTGATCTTGGTCGGTAAGCCGAGCGAGCGCAGATCACGACTGTACTGAAGAAGCTCTGTATCAAGTACAAGTGCAGGCCGAAGCCAGGGTGCCGTGTCCACGTTGTAACCAGCCTCGGGATGCTCCTCGAGCCACTTGCTGTTGTGAGCGGTATGGTTCCAGACCACATCGGTCATCGCCAGCAGATTGTAGTCCTTGTGCATTTTCCGGATGAGGTGTGCAACATCCTTCTCGCCATTGGGGAATATGGCCGTATCGAAATGATGCTGATCGTAGATGCTGTACGGCGAATTGGATTCACCTCGGATGTTCAATGGTGTGAAGTGCACCATGTTGTACCCACGCTCGCTGATGCCCTTCAGGTGGTTGTTCCAGTCGGCGGGATAGCTACCCATGAACTTGGAAAGGCAGGTGAACAGCGAGATGGACTCGATGGGCACTTGCTCGCCATGTAGTGTGAGTCGGGGACATACATCAATGTAGTATGTGGGCGTGCGGGTGGGCTTCGTGGGCGTGACATCGGCAAATGACCACTGGGGCAGCGGGGTGTAGGTGGTGTAGAAGGAGTAGGCATTTGCCTCGTGGATTGGGATTTCATGCTTGATGGTGCCATTGAAGTCCGGGTCCAGCCTGCACGACGTGTTAGCAGCGGGGCGGTGGAGCGGTGGAGCGGTGACATGTGAAATGAAGCCTACTTGAATTCGCGGTAGCGGTCACGCTTGAACTTCTCGCCTTTTGCGGGGATGTTCACCCACAGACTGCCCTGGCGACATATCGAGCTCGTGCCCTGGATCTCGAAGCAGACGTGGTACGGGCGCTCCTTGTCGGGCGGCGGCAGGAGGATGTACTGGCCTTCCACCTTCGGGGCGCCGTCATCGGCCAATGGCAGCAGGTAGACATCCTGGGTCTTTGGTGCTGCAGCCATGTTTGTGCGTATATACAAAAAAGGCGGGTTTAGGTGGGTAGATGGTATTGTAAACAAGAGCAGAGCGCGCAGAAATGCGGCAGCAAGCAATAGGACTAGGTGCGGAGCGGATAGCTACAAGCGCTACAGAGAGAGAGAGAGAGAGGGACTGGCGACGGTGGAGCGGCCAGGAACATGCACACACACACTCACGGCGTGGTCAGACGGCTGGAGGAAGAACGAGGGCGCAACTGCCCGACTGCTCTCTGGAGATGCTGAGAGCGCGAAGGTGCGGGAGAACGATCGGCAGCCGACGATGGGAAACGCGTTGTCAGCGCTTGGTCGTGCCTGACCATACGTCATGCCGCCAAGCTGGAGCGTCCCGCTCTCCGTTTTCGACTCCAAGTCGTCTCCACGCCTTGGATCCGCGTAGCGCGGAGAGAGAGACGCACGTTCCAATAAAGCTAATGCACGGCCGGTGGGCCCTCTCAGAGTCCATCTGTCCAAGGTACGGTAGTTGCAACGCATTTGTCTCCATCCGCCGTCTACGCTATACCGCTATATCGTACAAGCCCTTGTCCCCATCCGTGCTAACACTCGATAAGAATGACAGAATGACGCCAAAATGCAATCAATGGCATGCTAGCCCGTCCCATAAACACAGTAAACTCCACCGCTGAGTGCTAACTGATCAAAAACGACTACAAGTGCTGCCACGAGCCCAGAAAACGGGGTATCGCGACATCGTGGCAGCGGAACGAAACAGAAATATGCAGAGTCAGTAGTTTTATGGAAATCAGACATCGGAACCCATCCCCCACACTAGGCGAAGCATGTCTCGGACGCCACCGCTGTGAATATCTTCCACCCGCCGTTGCGTTCCGACACCTTCCACGTGAGAGACGACGGGCATACCGTGCCTGGTGGCAGCAGAAGAGGCGGCAGGGGTCGTTTGGCCTTGCGTCGCCCACAGCTGCCTTGCCGTCCGCCCTACTGCCAAAGAAGATCATCGCCCATGGTCATAAATCTTCCCATTACCGTCCATTAGGTCCATTAAAATCTACTGAAAACGGGGAACTGGGTGGATTGCTCAGATCAAGGCGAAACTGACTGTCCGATAGACCCCGGTTGTGCTGTGCTTGAGTCGGCGTCGCGCTGATGTCCTCGTCGTCCACCGTGTCCGATCTGATCGAAGGCGGCGCTCTTACGGGCGTTGCACGTACGTTGAATGTTTCACGACTGTCGGCAGACGAGAGCGTCCGATCGGCGGAGTGGTCCCTTTCGTGCACGCCTCCGCGCTTGGCATGGTTTGACTTCTCGGAGGAAAGGTGAGACGCGTTTGGCGGGGTTGCACGCCCGGAAGCCAAGCTCCGATCTGACGATACACCCCGTGTGGACGAAGCTTTTCGATCCTTCGAATCGTTTCGGCCTGAGGAAGCCTTGAAATTATCTCCTAAAAAGCCCGATGATTGTGAGCCTTTTGTCTTACCAGAGCTGTGCCCGTTGCGAGAAGGGGTAGGATGGGGCTTGGGCTGGTTCTCTAGAGTGTCCAACAACTTCACCTCTTCAACCAGATATTCCTTTTCAGTCCAGCACCCCTGCCAACAATTGCGCCAGTCGAGAATCAAAAACTGGAAGCAGAACGCATCAATCTTGATTGCTGGTTGGAAGCAGATGCACAAGTTGTTGTAGTTCATCTTGTTGAACTCTGAACAGGAGTGCAACAGACTGATGTGGCAGGTGATTGCGAAAAGGAGGTAGTAGTTGAATGGTGGCAACCTCGAGAGCTCATCCTTCAGCAGCTGCGGGGTACTCTTTGCACCTTGGCATTCTTGCTGGATTCGCGATTGAATGGCTTTGGGGAAGATCTCGTCGGGCAACTGCCGTAGCCAGTTCTTGAACAACGAACCAATCACATTAGGGTCGTTCAAATTGTCATCCGCGATGAGGTCGATGTCCCGGTCTGTTGGTATTTAGTCACAACACTGGCATCAGTAAACTTGAAAACGTACCTTGGTCAAATTTCTGCTCGTAGTATCGGATTTGGTGAGCAGCTCCGGGTACTCGGTAGAGTCCTTCTTCTTCGCAACCTTTCATATTCAGGTAGCTGTATCATTGTTAGTTTTTGCAGAGCCTGACGATTGAAGAATAATATCTCACTCAATGCAACGCCAGGGAAGGGCTGGCATCCAGAATTCGGTCTTGTCTTTTGAATTTTCCAGTCGGTTGGAAATTCTGGTCAACCTCGTCTGCTCTACTAACGGGGTGTGGATGATTTTGAATTGGTATTGCTCTTTAGGGATCTGGAGATCCCTCTCATGGTTGCTCGAGCTTCGGCCTAATTTTCCGAACAGGCCTTTGCGAGCGGAGTTGAGTTTCTCGCCTACTTTCATGGCGCCTGATCCCATGTTGGACATGAGTTGAGCGCCGCGACTCTCATTGAAAGACCCTGAAGCGACGGAGCTCTGCTCCGTTCTGTCTCTTCGCTCGTCGTGAGTACGCGGTGCAAGTTGAGAATCGTCGTGCCGGTCTGCGGAGTGCGTTCGGAGCTTGCCAAATGCCATGTTTGAACGCCACGATTTGTCCTTTTCCATGGTCGCGCCCTTCATAGGCACACCGTCACCATTCTGCGACCAGGGTCCAGCCACGTCCGGTGATAATTTCGCAGGTTGGACTTTGTTAAGTTTTGTTCGCCCTGTACCTTCCTCCTTTATTGATCTCGATCGACCGGGCACGCCAGCTTGCTTCTTGGGCTTAGACTTGTCGCGCCTTGAATTTGGAGTGTCGGAGCCGACGTCTGTTGCTTCGGTGGACCTGCCCGAACCGCTTCGTTGTTCAAAGGTAGTGATTTCAGATCGAGTGTCTGCTTTTGTCAGCCGGTATGCCTCAACGGAAATGGTCGGGTTCTAGTAGGCGTGTATCCAGGTCTTGCTCCGGCAAGGACGATGGACAGACGGGGGCTGTTGCAAGGTGTTATCTGGCAAATTGCGTGACGTACCATCAGAGTTTGGTGTGTGGACTGGACGGCTCAGATCCGGTGTGGAACTGCCACTGCGACCGTTGACGTAGATTTGGGCCTGTGCCTCCCGAGGTTGTCGGCTTGAGTTTTCGGGGTTGGTGACATTTGTCAGACGCGACGAAGATCTCGTGGCGGAGAAATTGGAAAAGATGCTCTTCGAATCCTTTCGGGGCTTAGGCGAGGCGGGCGAAGCGGGCAGGTCGTGGTAAGGGGCGGTCGGGGTTATGCCGTCGGGGTCGCTCCCACTCATATTCGGAGATGCTGGGCTTAATGGACTCAGCGGACTGTTTGCGTTCTCCTTGGCGCCCTTGGGTCGCACAGCGAGCGACAAAGAGGACGACTTTGGCATCTTACGCAGCGGTTTCTTAGGTGGGTCGGGGGGTCGATGTGTGGGATCTGGCGGGGCGGGCTCTGCGAGCACAGAAGCATGCGGCGGGTGGTGGGTGCGGCAATGGCGGACGGGCGCAGGGCTCTGGGGGCTGTCTTCGCGCATGATGGTCAGCGTGTGTGTGTCTGTGTGTGGAAAATGGATAACGGTGCCAGGGTGCCGAGTGAATGCCGGGTATTAGAAGGCTGGGGGTGTGGTACGAACCGTGGCGACCCTGCTGCGGTGTTGTGTTGCTCGTCGCGGTGCTGTCTGCAGGAGCACACCAATGCGTGGGTGGGCAGCGAGGATGGAGGCGGACGGGGCGTGGAGCAGGGAGGACAGGCGAGCGAGGGCTGGTGACGATGGGGATGCGGCGCTCGTGCAACGGACAGCGGTGTGCAGGGTGATCAGAGGGCGATGCGGGAGACTCGGGCAAGATTCAAGGCTGCGTGTTCGGTGCGGTCAGTAGGAGGAGCCATAGCCGACCTGCGGTACCACATTGACCTGCCACGGTGTTGAAACAAAGGAGGGGGCAGCCCCAACGCTGCTGCTGAGCGACACTCACCTGCGCCAGAACAAGGGAGCGATGGCTTGTCGGGGGGGACAAAGAGGCGCGCCCGTCAATGTGGGCTGTGGACAGCGTGCAGGGAGAGCAGGGCTGCTCGGTCTGCGCAGAGGGCGGTTATGGACGCAGCAGCGTAAATGATTATGGTGGGCCCGTTGGCGGGACGCGTTTGGTAGCTGGAAGCAGTGCAGCGCAGTGGGGCGGCGGATGCGCTGCAGCCGTCGTGGGAGGCGGCTCTGGGCGGGTGAGTGAATGCCGTGCGACCGAGTCTCTCTGTCTCTCTCTCTGTGTGTGTTTCTCTGGAGCCCAGCAACTCAGGTCCCGAGGCCTGTGGGATGATGGCTTGGGGTGGTGAGGTGGGCTCGCTGGGTGAGTGCTGCTTTGCCGGTGCTGCTGGCTTGTGCCGCTGCTGGGAGTGCGCTTGGGCCCCGCCGTTTACTTAGATGCCCTGCGGCGTGCGCCAGGTACCGTGCCGTGCCTGTGCCTGTGCCTGTCTGTGCCTGTCTGTGCCTGTCTGTGCCTGTCCGCTCGCTCCCTCGTCTGCTAGCTGGACTGGATACATACATAGGTACAGTACTACCCAACTAGTTGTCATGCTATGCTTCCCTCATGCATGCGCGCGCGAGCGGCCCAGGCGCTGCAGCAGCACCAAAAATTGCCTGCATGCCGCGGCAGTCTCAGCGATTGCACTCGCTGCACCTCCGCCCACAGCCAGGGGCGCCTGTTACGCCGTGTGAATGAGCCCCCAATGGACAGCATGACCAGCGGTGCCCTTCGTTGGGTGCCCGGCCAAGCAAGCTCCACGAAGATCGTTTCACGCCCTGGCTCCCGCGCCCGCCAGCCCTGCCCTCCTCACACACATCACTGCTGAGCACCAACCGCGATCCGCTCCACCCCAGCACCATGTCCCTCGTCTCGGGCCCTGGAAGAGGCATGGCCTCCCTGCCCGCCGAGGCCCGCCTCCATGTTGACAAGCATGTCAAATACATTACAAGTCTCGATACTGTGCGTCTGTCTGGAGCGCATCGCGTCTTGCATTCGCATGGGTCTGACCGGAGCAGCGCAAAGACGAGCTCGAGTACTGGCTCACCGAGCATCTTAGACTGAACGGCCTGTACTGGGGCGTAACTGCCCTGCATCTTCTGGGACACCCCGACGCCCTGCCCCGCGATGCCGTCCTCAACTTCGTCTTCTCATGTATGCACGAGACCGGTGGCTTTGGTGCCGCACCAGGCCACGACGCCCATATGCTGTATACTTGCAGTGCCGTGCAGATCATCGCCACCCTGGATGCCTTCGATGACCTCGACGCCCACGTGAAGGACGGCCGCCACAAGATAGCCGAGTGTATGTCATCGTCACGTGTGCCCCAACATGCAGGTGCAAGTGCCATACTCATCATGTACAGGGATTGCTAAGCTCCAGGACCAAGAGACAGGCACATTTGCGGGTGATGAATGGGGCGAGAAAGACACGAGATTTCTATTCAATGCCTTCTTGTCCCTGTCTCTGATGGGGTTGCTCCACATGGTCGACGTCGACAAAGCCGTCCAACACATCAACTCCTGTTCCAACTTCGACGGTGCATACGGCACCAGCCCGGGCGCCGAGTCACATTCCGGACAGGTTTACACATGTGTGGGCGCGTTGACCATTGCAGGCAGGCTAGATTTGGTCAATCAAGAGAGGCTGGGCGCGTGGTTGAGCGAAAGACAGCTGAAGAACGGTGGGTTGAATGGGAGGCCGGAGAAGAAAGAGGATGTGTGCTACAGCTGGTGGGTCATGAGCAGCCTGGCCATGATCAATAAGTTGCACTGGATAGACGGCGACAAGTTGACCGAATTCATTCTCGGTTGCCAGGTGGGTAAAGCCAGAGCGGCCACCTACCACGCAGTTCTAATGTCTTCAGGACCCCGAACTAGGCGGCTTATCCGACCGACCTGGGGATATGGTAGATGTCTTCCATACCGTCTTCGGCATTGCTGGGCTCAGCCTACTCAAATACCCTGGGCTTGTAGAGGTGGATCCGACGTAGTAAGTCTGTCGTCGTCGCAATCCCCATTTGCGGAAACTAATGCAAAATCCAGCTGCATGCCACGAGACGTCGTGCAGAGATGTCTATCAAAGTGAACTGTAGACTAAAATTAAAAATCCAGACATCAGCTGTCTTGCAATAAACATGAACAAATACCCACAGGTTCCTGCAAAGGTGAAGGCGCGTGCCCAGCTACTCACCGTGACGACGTATAGCAGATTGAGTACCCGTGTACCCGTGTACCCGGGTCCACGGGCACACGGGGCCAGGGCTCCAGCTGGTCGACCGTCACGTGAAAGCACTGTGTACCCTTTGGAGTGAATTGAACCGATACAGTGCCCGTGGGCGCTAGAGATATTCTGTGTGCGGTAGCTATCTATTTCCCAAACCGTCCAGTCTCTCACCTGGAGCCGAAGTTGGACTCGACCACTCGCTGTTGCCGTTCTTGCCAATTTCGCGCGTGGTCCAGGCCAAAAAAGGACATCAGCTGTCCCTCACCTTTCTCTTCCTGTTCTCCATTGCGTGCTTCTTTCCCCATCTCTACCGGCCTCTCTCTGTGCCTGCTATCTGGCCACCCGCCCCATTCCTGGTGTCGATGGTGCAGCGGTCGCCGCGGCAGTGACCGAAAGGTTAAGCTAATCTTATCAACCTGCTTCTCTGCCACCCCCTCTCCTTCTGCAAAGGCCCCCGCTCCTTTCAATCCCTCACTCTTTTCAACCAACTACGCTTCGAGGACAGCACTTTCGCTTTCCACTCAGCTGTACTCTGCGTCCCAACTGTCCGCACACCGCCAGTGCCGCCTGCACACAGTGGCCGCCATGGCCTCCACCAACATACCACTCCATTGCAGCATCTGCCCCAAGCGGCCCAACTTCAGCGATGTGTCTCACCTGCTTACGCACATTGCGAGCAAAGGACATCTGTCCAACTACTACAAACTCAAGGTTCGGTCTGGCAATGATGACGCGGCTCGCCGCTCAGTCGAGTCTTACGACCGCTGGTATGCAGAATGGGGCGTCGAGGATCTCATGTCTGAGCGTATGACCCAGAAGGATAAACGCCGCTCGCGGGCGGCAAAGCCTCTTTGTAAGTATCTCCTACCGTTTCCTATGCTTCATTTGAGACTAATTGCATGCGTAGCTCGACAGACTTCCGCTCCCAAGATCGAGGCACCAATTCCTCGCTCTGCTCGGCCTCGTGCTGCTGCCGTTGGAAATCTACTCGATCCTCGCTTAACTGAGCAGCAACTGATCAAACTGGAGAGTGCCATCACGCCGACGTCAACTCCACAACCCGGACCCGTGCTCCGACAGCGACCACCTCGCGCTTTTGGTGCTCATATGCAGTATTGGCCTGGCACAGAGTCACGTATGTTTCAGCTAACATGTTATGGCCTTTGAATAGTACCTGACGATTCCAGGCGCAAGCTCTCGTAGCTTCACCAATGACTACGAGTCATCCAGCGAGTACGACCCCGGCGAGCGGCTCATCGGGAGGTACCGTCGCGAAACCTACGAGGATGTATCATGCGCCATCGAGGACGACCCCTACGAAGTGGACTCGATGGCTGTTAGCGAGAGCACAAAGCTCAAAGGTGTGTATTGGCCAGGCATGGACATCTTCGACTCTGCCACGCCCGAGATGCGTCGCAAGCGGAACCAGAAGAAGGACAGTTCTGTTGTAGAGCAACTTGAGCTCAATTCTCAAGAAGTGGAGCCGACTGAGCTTATCTTCACGCCTACAGGCTCCTTCAAGCGCCAGCGAAGGATTTCAAGCTCTGTCTATGATGACGATGAAGACGATATTATCAAAACTGAGAGCCCAACCCTTCCATTGCCACGACTAGTCCTAGCCGATATGGACGTCAATCTTCCCCGTCGACAGCGCCAGGTGAACCGTGCTCAACCGTTCTACATTGCTCGCGGCAGCTGTGACGATGAATACGCGCGTGCGGACCTCGGAATGACCTTCGGTGATCAGGCTCCCAAGCGTCACCGTAGGTTCGATGTGTTCGAAGACGATGAGGTACCCTTTGGACACCCGACACAGTTCAGTACCCTTACCGCTGGCTTTCGCGCCCCTGTCTCACCTCCACCCGCTCAAAATCTGCCTCCATACAAAGGCTTCGGACACCCTTCGTTTTCGTATGACAATCCCGATAACAAAGAGAACATTCCACCGGTAATTCATCACTCCTCCGCATACGAGCATCGTCATGCGAACCAACCAACTGGCTTCGCGTATCAACCCTCTTCCTATACATATGGACTGACTCAAGAGCATGCTGCTCTCCAGTATACCAACCCACTTTACTTTCCACCTCAAGCCTTCCACCCGAACCAAGATGAGGACGATGGTCGTACTCTAACTGCTCCACCCTCACCGTCTACCACTTAGCTGATGCTTCTGGTATCAGGAGTGTTCCTCTGGTTAAAAGAGTAAGTTGAATAATTTATTTGTCTACTAAGCGGGTATCTAACATGCCATTCAGTCGTGATAGAAAGTTGGGCAATCTCTGCATAAGGCACCGATGTCGTCATGTTGTGATAGGCTGGTCCTTCTCCGGCTTCCAGCATCCAGTTGTTGTCTCTCGCTTCCACTTTTTGTTTTACGGGTCATCTTCAGTGAGCGAGAGCGACATCTACGTGTGCAAACTTTTCTTTTCTACCCCAGGGTTACGTTTTGGACATGATGTAAAAGTTATAGGTATTAGGGTCATGGCATGCAACAGGTTCTTGGCATGTTCTACAGCGGTCCTTCTCGACTGCTTTTCTCGAGGATGCTCCTTATTCAGCCACGGGGCGCTCTGCCCCTAGGTTTTGATTGCGAGCATGGATACGGACAAGGCGGGTGGGTTTTTGCGGTATTTCCTTTAAAAGTTTTTGTTAATGAAAAGTGTAGTAGCTTGTTTCCCGTGGTGTTGTGGATTTACGTGCTGTACAAACTGGCTGATGAAGCCACTAATTTGCGCCCAAGACTACCGCACGCAAAGCTTAGTGATGGCTCCGTTACACAGGACTATAATCGGCTTGGAACTCAGGTTTTCAAATACATTTACCACCCATTATCCGGCAGATTAATATATAAGTTAACCACTTAGCTTTCTACCACTGACTGTTCCGTTTCCACCCCAGATGGTCATAAATACCCCGGCCCAAATCTCACTCATCGCAGCCATCCACCATCCACCATCCTTCCGCCCATTGCCAAATCTTCATTCCCCTCTTCCTTCCTCTCTTCTTCATCTTCCTCAACGCACCTTCTTCCCCTCACCCACTCCTCCCTCACGCACAGAGTCCTCAACCTCTTCCACCCCATTCACAGCCCGATAACAAGAACGCAGCGCGGCGCCGACAGCCCACATGGCGATGCCGCTGCCGGTGAAGAGGCCGATTCGTTGGGGCGTGGAGAGAATGCTGAAGATGGGGTAGGGGTAGAAGCCTGGGTGCAGCATTCGGTGGTTAGTATGTATGTATGTATGTGTGGTGGTATGTTGGGTTTTTGGATTTTTGGATTTTTGAGAGTGTGATAGAGATGAGGGTGGTCAAGGATGGCGAGGGGAAAAGGGAAGAAAGATAGGGAAGAAAAAGGATCGCAACTCACCATTCTTCGCGTAGCACTGCTCAATCCAAAACCAGTACGCGAACGCTAGGATCGTGGAGCTCGTGAGGGAGACGAGCGAGGCGCGGGGGTTTATGGGGCGCGTGGGCCAGGGGGTGAGAGGAGGATGGTGTCGAGGGTGAGGAGGAGGGCGGGGAATACTGATAATTAAACTTAGTATGGGGGATGAGGATACTGTGGTTGAGGTGGGGAGAATGAAGGAAGGGAAGGTCTTACGGTGGAATCCTAGGTCGTCGAGGATAGGCGGGGCGATAAGATCGGGCGGGATGACGAGGTCGCGGTTGATCTGTGGGGTTGAGAATTAACATGTGTATACATCTTTGGCATGTACGTATGTTGTTGTTGTAGGTTTCTGTACCCGGAGAGAAACAGATGAGGGAATATGGAAGAATGGAAAAGTAAACGTACGGCGCGGAGACCCCAGTAGAGCATGCTGATCAGGATCTCGATTGGGGCGGCGACCAGAGCGAGGTAGTTTTTCAGAGTGAAAAGGCGGTGCGAGGATGTTATGTCTGCAAGGAGACCCGAGGTGAAGCTCAGTGTGGAGATGGATATGCCGATTATGGTGAGGTATTGGAAGTGCCAGCCGTAGGAATCATTCTAGAAGGTAGCTGTCAGTGGTGCTGATGATGGCACTACGTTGGACTGTTGTAGGAGGAGGATGAATTTAATTATAGAATAAGAACATGGGACGTGGTCGATGATGGAGAGGCAGGAGGATATATTTTAGGCTGTGGGAATTCATTGGGTATATGCTCTCGACATCTTGGTCGATAGCTTAACTTTCAAGACTTGATGTGACCAGACTGGATTGAGACGCTTGTGAACATCAATTGAGGTGCTGGACATACAATGATATTGGGATTATCGGCCAAGCTACAATGACATCAGCGATGTACAAACAAGCCTCTGGACAAGTATTCCTTACAATTTGAAAGAACGATAGAAGCTAATTAAGCCCAAGACCTATAAATCACGTGATCAGAAAGTGTCGGGACCTGTAGCAGCTGTAATCTCCGTCGAAACATACATGTGTCGCTCCAGAGAGGCCTTTCCCTGGCGCATCAAATCGCTGCAGAGGATGCCGCCGGCGCTCAGCGGATACTCTAGATACACTCATTTTGTTTGATTCAGATACTAGACGATGAACCACTCAAGTTCTAATTGACATGAAGGTGTTATTTTGCAAGAAAACAAGTCACATGGTAAGATTTTACATATGACGAAGTACAAGTGCATGCTAAGGCACGTGGGGTGGCTTGTGCGCGAGCTTAATCGACTAAGCCGATCTAAATGCCCCTCGACCGTCCGACGTACTAAACCCACTGCTACGCTCCCCGCATGTCATTTCTGGTCATCGCTTCCTTTGAGACTTCATCTGCTCACACCGACAGGATTTTAAGGTTTGCAGAATGGCTAATTGTCGGAGAAACATCGTTTTATCGACGACTCGGTTACCAACCGAGATCCAATGGGCAGCTCAGTGGGTTAACCTCGGGTGCGCTTGATATCAGGCTAGCTGTATCGGATCGGAACATCCAATCGTGTACACCGTGGGTACTCCACAACTGGGGATGTCGCGGGGTCGCGGGCCAATTGCCCCGAGTTGGTGATGTGGAAAGCTTATAAGGAGATTGAAGGGCGCTATCCACGTCAGACCGCATACGTATATATCATCGGTTCACTGGCTGGCCTTGAATATTCCTTTCCGGGGCTCTGCTTGCTGCTACATACTCAATATGGATGTCAATGTTGAAGACATATTGCACACTCTGACCCTTGAAGAGAAGGTGTCTTTGCTTGCTGGAAAGGATTTCTGGGAAACTGTTCCAATACTGGCTAAAGGTGTGCCAGCCATCAAAGTACGTGATTTGGACAACCTCGTCGGACTAGAATGATCTGACATCACTAGGTTTCTGATGGACCCAACGGTGCCCGTGGGGAAACATTCAGTGGTGGTACGAGAGCAGCATGTTTTCCTGCTTCGTGCTGTTCGGCCTCTACATGGAACCCAGAGCTCATAAAACAGGTTGGCCATGCTCTTGCCGAGGAGACAAAAACCAAAGGTGCCCGAGTTTTGTATGCCAGAATCATTATACGTATAGAGGTGTGCCACTCTAATTACTTACAGACTTGGGCCTACAATGTGCAATCATAGACACCCGCTAGGAGGCCGTAATTTCGAGAGTTTCTCCGAAGACCCTCTTTTGACTGGCAAGCTTGCTGCTCAATACGTAGTGGGTTTACAAGAGAAGGGGGTGGCTGGTACCTGCAAACACTTCGCCGCGAACGAGCAAGAGACAGACCGGCTCACCGTCAACGAGATTATCTCCGAGCGTGCTCTGCGTGAAATCTATCTCAAGCCTTTTGAAATTGCTGTTAAGGAAGCTAATCCTTGGGCTTTCATGACTGCTTACAATCAGATCAATGGTACTCATGCCGATTCGAACAAATTCACTCTAGAAAAGGTCCTCCGTGGCGAGTGGGGCTGGAACGGTCTAGTTATGAGCGATTGGGGAGGCACAAATTCTACCGCCAATTCGCTTGAGGCAGGACTCGATCTCGAAATGCCGGGCCCAACCCAGCACCGATCGTACAAAGCTGTGAAAGAGGCTATTAAAAATGGCGAACTCACCGAGGACGCAATCAACAACCGCGCGCGAAACATTCTCGAGCTAATTCGTAAGGTGGGCGGTTTCAAAAATCCTGAGATTCCTGCCGAGCGATCTGTAGATAAGCCACAGCACCGTAAACTTATCCGAGATGTAGCTGGTCAGGGGTTGGTTCTTCTCAAGAATGAGAATAATGTTCTTCCCTTGAGAAAAGACAAGGTCAAAGGAAAGAAAATTGCTATGCTCGGTCTAGCAAAAGAAGCGTTGATTCATGGTGGTGGAAGTGCTTCTCTGAACGCACACTACAGAATATCACCATGGGATGGTATGCACAATGCATATGGCGATGATGTTGAATTCAAATTTGCCAAAGGTATGTGATGGGTAGGGTATGTAATAGGTGTAACCTCTAACAGTTACCTAGGTGCCCACACATATCGTCTCCTGCCTCCACTCGTAGGCGACTGGACTCTTAGGGCTTTCAACCCTAAACATCACGATAAACCTGAACTTAAGTTACATCATAAGGAAGCTTCATTCAATGGATTGTTCAACGAAGACGTTAAATGGAAGGATCTTGAAATGAAAGCCACGTTCACGCCGACCGAGACTGGGGAACACTATATTGCCTGTTCCGGAATTGGACCAACTACCGTCAAAATCAACAACAAGGTGGTATTTGAACAGAAGGAAAGCACTAAAGACGGCATGGGGTTCTTGTTTGGTGGGAATCCAGAGACCGAATTCACCTACTCTTTCGTCAAAGACAAATCGTATGATATCTTGATTGAGTCAAAGCCGCCAGGCAAGGAAGGTTCCGACTTTGGCGGTGTGCTTTCCGGAATGCCCGGATTCCGGATGGGCTTCATGTATGCGAAAGAGCACGACGAGGACCTTTTATCTCAAGCTGTCGATGTGGCTAAAGAGTGTGACTATGCAATCATCTTCACTGGCCACACTCCGGTGTGGGAAACCGAAGGCCAAGACCAGGTGGCCTTCCATCTTCCAAATCAACACCGATCGCAAGACAAACTTATCGAGGCCGTCGCCGCCGCCAACTCAAAAACCATCGTCGTGAATTCCACTGGCGTGGCCGTTGCTATGGATTGGCTTTCAAAAGTCTCAGCCGTTGTGCAAGCGTGGTTCCCAGGACAGGAAGCCGGAAACGCCATCGCCGATGTTCTCTCTGGCGCAGTCAATCCCTCAGGAAGGCTGCCCGTAACTTGGCCCAAGCGCCTAGAAGATTCACCTGCACATAGAAACTTCCCGGGTGAGAGGAAGGATGGGCAGCTGACAGTCAAGTATGAAGAAGGAGTCTTCATAGGATATCGCCATTACGACCGGATTTCCCAAGATAAGGTCCAATTTCCCTTTGGTTTCGGGCTGTCATATACTACTTTCAGCTTCAAAGACGCCGAAGTCGCACAAGACTCAACTGGTAGATTCACTAGTAAAGTCACGGTGTCAAACACCGGAGAACGAGCTGGTGCCACAGTTGTGCAACTCTACGTCGGAAGGACAAAACGGTCTTCCGACCATCCGATCAAAACATTGGCTACTTTCAAGAAAGTATTTTTGGAGGCTGGAAAGGACAAGACGGTCACACTTTCAATCGACTTGAAGGATTTCGCCTACTTTGACCAAGGGAGCGACAAGTGGAAGGTGGACCAAGGATGGTATGACTTTTCTTTTGCCCAGTCAGCGCAGCACATCGATAGCGTTGTCAGTGTCGAGATTGAGGGCGGTAGTCGGGAGTTGAAGTTATAATGGAAGTTATGAGTGGGCGTGATAGATCTATAAGGCTGAAATCGACTGGGTCACCAAAGATTTTCCGCTCGTGCAATCTGGGGTTTATACAGTTACAATGATAATCAAAGGCTATGATTCGCTGTCTTAGTAGGAATCCTTGTGATTGGCGTGATTTATACACACTTGTCGAACAAGTCGATGATTGGCTTATGATACTACGTAGCTGCTTTCAAACGTCCATGATAATGCAACTATGGGCTCGAAATCCTAGTCTTGGTGACGTTGGAACGACAAAACCAACTTTGAGATTTTTTCCTCGCAGAACCATAAATCTCTTATCTCAACATGTCAAGATACTCCTGTTATACTAGCCGCCTTGACATGTCTTAGGCAGATGTTCGCCTACGGCGGCAACTTGCATGACTAAGCGAACGACCTGCATAAAAGGAATATACTTGGCCAGAAAGAGACCTTGCACTGATCCTTCGAAAGGTGGCTTGAGAACAATCCATCGAGCACCCCTCGTTCGCCTCACCGTATCAATTAGCGCCCTGGTCAAATCTAGGCCACGCTCAGTTTGATCGTCCACCTGGGCAAAATCAGATCATCCCAACCCAGTGCACACAAAGGCAGCATGTCTCAAGAAGTAGTAAGTCTTGTCTCGTTCAAATCTAGGATCATGTCGTAGTATGTGTATTCAAGATTGCGTGTCGTTATCAACAACGACATGGTGGTAAGCACCAGTGATCTCATTCGTATTCACCAACATGAGGCTGGGCAGTGCGCGGCTTGCTTACGCCCACCCATGATCATATCCGGGTAGAAATTAGCAATTCTCCCATGATCATGTCTGCGAGGCTGAAATGGCCCCCGGCACTTCGCTGCCTGTTTCTGCTTCATAAAATAGCCCATCTCACCCTTTTGTACGACATACTCATTTCTGTACTCCTCGATTACGATGGTCGGAATTCTATCTGCTTACAAGTACCAGCAACTGGTGGAAGATGACGAGATTAGACTGCTGTTAGTTGAACCCGGTTCTGGAGATGATGATCTTCGTTGCAGCCTTGCGCACGCTCGACTCAGCGACAAGCCAGACTTCGAAGCTATCAGCTACACTTGGGGTACCGATGCCCCTAGTAAACGTATTATTCTAGACGGACACTCGTTTCCTGTTAGAAACAACATATATCATGCTTTGAAGCGTTACCGTCACCCAACGCAACGAAGAACACTCTGGGCTGATGCAATCAGCATCAATCAGGAAGACATTCCGGAACGCAGCTCACAGGTCAAGCTGATGAAGAAGGTGTACATGTATGCGAACAATGTTCTGATCTGGCTCGGTCCTGAGTTAGAGCACGATGATCTTACGAGCAGCATCTTTGCAGCCGTCGACGAACTACTCAAAGACAAGACGCCAGCGCGTGGACCAGACGCCGATGTACGCGCCTTGGTTGAGTACAAGTCTAAACGCAACGCAGATACCATCCCTGCTCTTCAGGAGTTTTTCACACGATCTTGGTTCTCAAGAATGTGGATATTACAAGAACTAGTCGTCGCGGCAAGGCCACAAATTCACTGGGCTGGGCATAGTGCATCTTGGGCAGCCATAGCGGCAGTGGCGCTTGCTATCTGTTCCAACTATGAAGCCTATGGTGGACTACCAATATACAAGGAGTGCACACACGTTCAGCACATGTACAATATTCGCGATGACTTCGCCAACGGCCATCCCGAGCGCCTGAGCTACCTTCTCCGTGTCGGTCTTGGCCTACGTTGTATGGACCCTCGGGATAAAATCTATGCCATCATGGGACTGATTCACGAGCATGAGGCCGAGAAGATAGTCGTAGATTATTCTGCACCTGTAGGAACAGTCTACGAATCCGCAGCGCGCATGCTTTACGAGCAAGAAAATTCCGATCCCTTTTCCGACCTTGCACTCGTGTCATTTCTTGGTTCAGTAGAAGCAGCACCCTCGTGGGTACCAGACTACGCTTTTATCACGCCAATTCAGGGTGGCTATACGCATCACTCGCAGAGCCACCAAGCGCATGGAGGATCAACACCCAACGTACGCGTTAGCCCCGACGACAAAGATGTCCTCCTTGTATCTGGCTATATTGTCGACACTGTTGCCAAAGTTCTCAATTATGAAGATTTCGCCAATGATGGACCGACAGGTTTCCAGCCTTGGTATGCGGCTTGCGCAGCATTAATGGATCCTCTAAGCTACCCTGATGGCGAAACTCCCGCAGAAGCTCTTTGGCGTATGCTTATCGCCGACACTGTCCAGCTACCTAATTTACAGGGTAACGGCCGTGCTGCTATTGGATATGGCCCTTTGTATCTTGATTCACGCCTGAGTGATTATGCCACTGGCCGCGTGGGATTGTCTGACGATGAGGAAATCCGAAGCGAGCAACTGAGATATGTGCGATATGCGACAGGTATCACCTCCTCGCGATACATGCAGAGCAAGAAGGGCTATGTTGGGTGGACATCGCCACATGCGCAGGAAGGTGACGTGCTCTGCGTGTTTGCAGGCTCACGTTGCCCTTTCTTGGCTCGACGTGTAGAAGGTAAAGATGAGTACAGGATTATTGGCGATACTTATGCGCATGGTTTGATGAGTGGCGAGGCATTGAGGCTACCTGAATTCCAGTGGATAGATATTCATCTACGCTAGACTTAATGTATTCATAGCATCATGCTGCTTCTTGTATTGTTTTTTCTCCTTAATGTGGCATCTGTCCGACTCGCTGTATTAGGTCGAATTTCACACACATCTTAATATAAAGAAGTATTACATAAGACTTATGTATGGGCTCATCGACTTCTCTGAGTAATGAAAAATAGAAAGGATGGAGCATTATTCAATGGAACTTGAATCCTGAGAAGAGAAGTATTGCAAAAATACAAGCAGAGAGGAACAAGGCAATTAAAAACTTTTGAAACTGTATCGTTCAGCGGAGTGAAGTCGACAAGACCTGACTCCTACAGTATATTGGATAAGCTAATGGTCTTACAGCACCTGTGAGTGTAATGTGACGACGACCTGCACGAGCCTATTTTGGTTTAGTGCGATGGTTCGTGCACGTTCGACTGCACCAGAATAAGCCTAAGTGCAACGAGCCATCACTGAACACTTCATTCACGACTTTGTCATTTGAGGCTAGACAACTTTGGGCACCCATAACACTTCATAGATCTAATTGAATACACTCCGATTGTTTTTGAGGCGTTGTAGTGCTTCGGATAACTATTCCTCGTCCTTCAGACATGCCTAACGTCGGCAGGCCATCAAAGGGCTGCCAACACTGCAGGAATAGAAAGATCAAGGTAGCGAATCACCGTCATGATTGGAACTTACTAATATAAAGACAGTGTGATCTTGCACGGCCATCATGTGGTCAGTGTATCAGAAATGGGATGGAATGCCACGGCTATCGGGATCCGCTCTCGATGATGTTCAAGAATGAGAGCAATATAGTAATGAACAAGGCACAGAGGAGATACCAAGAGCTTTCTAAAGAGAAAAGCAAAAAGAAAACTACTTCGACGAAGCTTCCTACGCCAAAGTCGTCACCCAGTACCTCTTCGAGTGATTCATCAACATCTGCACAGCCACCGAGGGATGCGTCTGAACAACCAAATCCCACGAAACCCATGACTCCATCAATTGAAAGTCAAGCACTCACTTTCTTCGCTGCCAATAACATCCTGCAACCAAGTACTGTTGGAAGAAGCAACTACCAATGGCTCTTTCAGATGTTGAGCTGGTCTGAAGTCGACTTGACTTTGAAAAGTAGCGCTTATGCCGTCAGTCTCGCTTCGTTCGCAACAGCAAACAAGTCGCAGTTTTTAGCCAATAAAGCTCAAGAACACTACACCCGCGCATTGGTAGCGACTAACAAGGCACTCGGTGACCCAGCTAAAGCTTACCAAGATAGTACGCTTGTATCTGTGATATTACTAGGGACATATGAAAATTTCATGTTCGAGAATCACACGCTGGACGCCTGGATGCAACACACCAAAGGTGCAGGGACCTTGTTTGCCCTGCGCGGTAAAAGCCAATTTGGGAGCGATATTGCCAGGCAAATCTTCCTGCAATTTTATAGGGAATCCATATCGAAGGGCGTCGAAATCGGTGTGCCTATACCGGACAATGTTGCATATCTGTACAGGTATCTGACCAAAATGAACAACTACACCATGCATGGTACGTAAGAGGCGCATTGAAATCCGCTCCCAAAAATAATTCCTCCAATCTCAAACGCCTTGAGTAACAAGGAACCCTAAATTTGTTTTTCTGTGACGAAGTCGGCTAACTTCTCAAAGGAGTGGAACACCAAGTTGAAGTTCTGGAGAAAGCAATTATACTCATGCGTAACGAGGATGGAGACCCAACCACTATAGTATCGAATGCTTTCAGACTAGATCGCGAACTAGACTTCGTGAGATTTTTCCTGCAGACCCTTTGGAGATACGAGACAGTATACCTGGAAAAACCAACTGAGCACGTATTCGGCAACTTTTACCATATCTACACGAGCCCCTGGGTCATCAACATGTGGAATATCCTCAGAAATGGTCGAATACGTCTCTATAAGTTCATTCAGAAAAAGATCATCGGAGGTCTGGAATGTCGTCCTCCGCTTTTTGAATACGAATACGCAAACGCTAAGCTTCAAGAATGCAAGAGGGTAATTAGTTCACAGATGCTAGACATATGCGCCTCCACGCCACAGCTTACTGGGCAAATTGCTTTTCCGCATCAGATCAAGCAGGACTTCGATCTGCTCAAAGAAGGCATCCAGCAGATGAATTTGCGCGACAAGATGTTCAAAGTCCACCCACAAGGCACTTTTCTGGAACCTTTCAAAGCTACAGGGCTGGATCACCTAATTGGTCCACTATACGAGCTTGGACGAAGCGACTATGGCGCGCGTCTAACGCAATGGGCTGTTGATCAACTCCTCTTCATTGCCCGGAAAATCGGCACGAAACAAGCAATTACACTTGCAGAAGAACTAAAGGAGAAGTTGAAGGATGAATCGAACTTCCAGGTCTGGCGTGATCCTTGCCCGACAACCGCCCAGCTTATGGCGCTGGCCAAGTGAGCAACATCGTATTTTCATTATGGAGATTGGACTTTACCCCACCACTAAGTATGACAGTGTGGGGTTACAGGCGCCTTTCTTGCATTACTTTAGTCTCGGAACTGGCCCGGCGGGACGGTGCAGATGGCTGCAGAAAAACCACTGAGTTGGGTCCAGCTCTGCCCAAAACGGATGATGTATCGGATGGTCCCTCAGCAAGCCATCCTTGCATTGTCTCGGCGAGCTTGAACACGTCATAGCGCTGCAGCCACACGCTGAACCATATTTAAAGTTGTTACTGATGCTCAGTTGATCAATAACGAGTACTGAAGATTTTCTATCGCAAAATTTCATCATGGGTTCACAGGGAATGACAGAGACTATGGAGGCAGCGCAAGTTGTGGAGGTATATACGATCTTTATCTCTCCCAAAGCATATTATACAACTATATTCCAATACATATAACACAAACCCATCCCTTTCCATAAGTCCAACCTTCAAGTCCACACACCGCACCACGACTAATCACCACCCATAGTACAACCAACCTTTCAAGATCAACACCATCCCCATCCCTACCAACCTCGCCCCAGAAGACCTCCTCATCCGCATCGCCGTCGCCTCCCTCTGCCACACCGACCTCATGGTCCAACGAGGCCGCATGCGGACGCCCCTCCCCGTCACCGGATCCCACGAAGGCGCCGGCACCGTCGTCGCCATCGGCTCCAAAGTCACCACCTTCCAGCCCGGCGACCGCGTAATGTGCCCCATCATCTACCACCCCTGCGGCACCTGCGCCGACTGCCGCGGCCCCGACACCTTCACCCAGTACTGCACCGAAGCGTCGTACTACGGGCTCAAGGCCGTGGACGGGTACTTCGCGGAGTACGCGCGTGTCGATGGCCGCTGGGCGGTTCGCATCCCCGAGAACGTGAGCTTTGAGACTGCGGCGCCGCTGGCGTGCGCGGGGTGCACGGTGTATAAGAGTATTCTTGTAGCTGGGCTGGAGCGGGGGAGTGGCTTGGGATTGTGGGGTCTGGAGGGGGCTGGGGCATTTGGGGGTGCAGTTTGCGAAGGCGTTGGGGCTGAGGGTTGTTGGGGTTGATGCGAGGGATGAGGGGCTAGAATTGACGAGAAAATGTGGTGCGGATCTGGTGCTGGATGTGAGGAGGGGGATGAGGAGCTTGTGGAGGAAGTGCATAAAATGACTAATGGCAAAGGGGTTGCTGCGACGGTGAATGTCAGCGAGGCGGTGACGGCGACGGCGACGAGTTGTAGAATTACGAGGATGCACGGGACGGTTGTACAGATTGCACAGGTATGCATGCTAGATGTTGACATTCCTTCTCATATGAAGTACGGATCTAATTCATTGCAGCCGGAGAACGTAACTATTCCTTTTCGAGAAATTATCTTCCGGGATATACGGGTTCGTGGCTCACTGATATGCTCGGCCCAAGAAGCACAAGATATGCTGCGAGTGGTTTCCGAACACAACATCTCCGTCAACACAAACGTTTTCAAAGGACTTGGTGAGATGGAAAAATTGATTGAGTTCGCGGAGAGCGGTAAAATGAAAGGTAAAGGCATAATTATTATCGACCAAGCGCAGGTTGATGCCGAGGGTAAGGGTTTATTGTAGTAGGATGCACTGTATATGTTCATTGAATGCATTCAAGATTCCTTTTGTGAAATGTCCTAGTATTTCTTCAGACCCCTTATTTTAATTTGCGTGCCATGCGAGATACTAGGTAATGCGACATATGGGTATCATACACACCTCGCTTACAATTCTTATTATTTCTGAGGCTAAGGAACCTCCAATCTGCCAATCCTTCCAGTACGGCGGCCGCAGAAACTTCACGATGCCAACGGATGTACAACACCAATGTCCACCACCTCGATCTCCAACGTTTCCATGTCGACCAGCACCAGCTGACCCGTCTCGCTAAATTTCGGCAACCCCAACAACAACACCTTTTGTCCATCCGGTCCCTCTATGGTCCTGCTTTCGAACTTGTCTCTGCTCCCTGCAAAATATATGTGTGGACATTCCTTCAGAATGAGCGGGTCATCGTCTTGGAATGGGTAGCACCATAGCGTATCCGGTGCTGTGGGCGCTATAGACCGCCATCTAAGCATCATTTCCATGACTTCCATAGAGTCCACATCCTCGACGTATTTGAGCAAATCATCTACCGTCTGGCCACCCGTGCCCAGTAATTTCCAGCCTTCCACGCTGGCCTCCCACGGGTTTGTCACGAAATCGAGGCCCTCGAGCGACTCCTTTGATTTCGCAGGCGGGTTCGAATATGCTCTGCAGAGGGGAAAGAGCGCAGGGTGGAGTGGCTGTTGCGGAAGGGCGACGTTGGCGGGGTCGGTCTCACCGGGGATGAGTGTGATGGGAAGAGTGGGAAGGATTTGAGAGAGGAGCAAATCGAGTTTCTCGACGGGCGAGGCGTTATAGGAGGAAGCGTCGTAACCGTAATGCTTCTTCACGCTTTTCCTTGTGTTGAAGTCTTCTCTCGAGAGGATCGGTGTTGCGTGCGAGAGTGAATTACCTGCTACTATTAAACGGCTTATAGTCGAAGCATTGGTCTGTTCTGGTAGTCCTGCTACTTCGCCTGTGAGGTATTCCATCAATATGTCCAAGGCAAGATCGTCGTCCTCCGTGCCCGTGATGTTAAGACCTGAGACCAGGGCAAGCTTCCCTGATTTCTCGCGCTTGGCTTTCGACTTCTTCGCGGCTGCGGGTGCGTTGTCTTCTGCTTCCCAGCGTTGCGGCTGCCGTGGGAGATCGGCGTATTGTGTCGCGATGACTTGGAAGGCACCATCTGCTTGTTCGGTGCCGAGTGCGGCCAAAATGCAACCAGTAACATAGTGTGAGTTGAGGGAGTCCCCAACGACACGAAGACGTCCAGATTCGTCTTCCAGCATCATTTCATCGAAGCCAGAGGGGTTTACGTATGTGTGGCGCGGCGGAGGAGCAGCGATCCAGTGCTGGTTGAGATGTTAGCGTTGACCGTACGGGTGAATGGAACATGGAGCCTCATACTTCTTTAGATATGTCGTCGAGCACATTGGGCTTCAATGTCATCTCCATGTATACTGTGCCTACTACCCAGCACAGCTCGCCTTGCCGCACGTCAAGCACTCGTTCAACGTATTTTGCCCTGTCTCCTGCCAACTAAAGGAAGTCAGCTTCCACGCATATTCTCCAAGGAGCCTCCAATATATGTATCCGTTCATGATCTGGCCTGGTATCATACCTCGAAGTCATCCCATGCATCATGCGCCTTTTGCATTACATCCTTCTTTAGTTGCGCCAACCGGAGGAAGTACATGTCCGCAAATTGCTGCTGGTAGTGTTTATCTGCACCCTTAGGCAGCGCGAATGTATGTAGGGGTTTGTAGGCGGAGGCATTTCGAGGTGGTAGGGCCGCGGGGTCTTCGCTGCGAGGTGGTTAGAGACAATTGCAACTATAGAAAACTCATAAAACTTACAAAGGCTCGCGTTTTAGCAGTGAACCCTCTGCAGATTCCATTATGGTGAGCTGAGTGGTGAGTAGTTAATGGCGCTGGGTAGTGGTATGCTCGATGTGCTTGTCGCGATTCAGAAAGTTGGACGCGGCAGTCGCGTTCGCGACACGCTTACCCAATTAGGACACATGAGAGCTTCCGCCGCAAGAACGTCACTCATGCGCTATCCCAATCCTAATGTCCTCTATTGTGAATGCATTCCGAGCTTAAAGCTATCAGATAGTGGTGGAACTGGGTGAAACCCACTAATAAACTTTCAGCTGGTTTATTATCATCGCGATTGACTTGATGAATCATGTGACACTGGCTATACCTAGGTACCTAGGTATTCACACCGAGGCAGGTCTACCTATTCTGCAATCGATTTGTCTATGATCATACATATTTTTGTGGATTTAAATTCATAAAGCCATGGCAGAAGCAGTTTTGTGGACTGTTCTAGTACACATTTCTGACCAGTGATAAGAGGCGGTTAATGATCAGCTCCAGCTTGCTCAGTGGCTGTGCTCATGCAAGGCATCAAAGCCATGGCGCTCACACTTGACATACAACCAGCGCTCAAGTACAGACAGAAAGGGACCAACCCGTTCAGGGCATGGTCAACATGCGTTTTCACGACTTTCTCAGAAAGGCGGATACCCTTGATATTGGACCACTAGTTCCAGTGGAGACGCGAATAAAGTCCCAAAGGCCATCGGTCTCCAGCACGATACCAAATAATAGTTTCACTTCAGCACACTCATGTACTTATTGTGAGAAGATTGTCATTGATCCACAGGAAAACAGTCGCCAGCACGAAAGAGTAAGGTCACGAATGCGTGGTATTTATTTTCAAGACACCGAGCACGAGATTGATGAGGTTTATGAGGCATACTCAAACGGTTGTCTCTTCTTTAAACACATTTTTGGGCAGACGAAAAGGAATGACATCGCCCCGCTGGCTAAACTAGCTGAAGATGGTCTGAAAAGTTTTGCTGCAACTTGGGGTCAGGGCCGTCTGCATCTCCGCGTTAATACTGCGAATAACGAATTCGATAGTGTGGAAAGAATCCGTCCTCTGTGGAGGCGGGACCGACGCCATAATCATAGTGATCTATCATTAAGGCCTGCACTTGACACGTTTCTCGGAGCAGATTGGTGCATATGTGCTGTTGAAGGTATTTAATTTACTTGTCGGCGTTTTTCTAGCTCTGTGCTAATTCTAGAAGATACTGGAGCCGCTGAGTGGGTCAAGAGTCGGCCCATCAACCAGGATGTTGGGTCTCCATCCAGTCTCCGGGCAGCGAGACTGTGCCTGGAAGAATGTCATGCCAACCACAAGGATTGTAAACAAGATCAATCTGTCATCCCTTCTCGACTTGTTGAAATTTCATCAAATGGTCAGATCAAGCTGATTACCACGAAAAGTAGAGCATTCGATTATTGTGCATTGAGTTATTGTTGGGGAGGCGATCAATCTTATAAAACAACCATGGATAAACTTACGGAATACCATGAAAACATCGATATACCGCGGACTGCAAAGACCATACATGATGCAGTTACTGTCACTTCAAGCTTAGGTCTTCGATATATCTGGATTGATGCACTAACTATCATCCAAGATTCCGAAGAAGATAAGATCCAAGAACTCTCTCGAATGCCAGGGATCTATAAAGGAGCATTCATAACATTGGTCGCATCGAGTGCTGCCAGTAGTAGCGAAGGCTTCCTACAAGAAAGGAAACTACAAAACTCCGTATTCAGATTACCCTTTAGGTGTCCTAGCGGTATCATTTCTTCTGTATATCTCTACGAAATGCCCAAGAAGGACGACTCCGATGATCCGGTTCAAAAACGGGCATGGTGTCTCCAAGAGTCAATCCTGTCACCGCGTATCATCAAGTTCAGCGGGGATAGGGTCCATTGGAACTGCCATACGCCATTGGAAGCGATGAGCGAACATGGATGGTATCAATATGGGTTGAGCAATCAGGACCATGCACTTATCGAGAAGTTGAATTCTGTCAAAAATTTGACAGTATCATCCAACGCTACGGCAGACTCAACAAAGGAATTTATCCTAGCACGTGTTAAGATTGCTTGGCCCCCGAAAGAACTTGATAGTGCCCTTCAGGAATGGATGCGCATCATCTCTCGATATTCGCAACGACAATTGACAGTACCTTCTGACAAACTCGTAGCCCTAGCTGGAGTTGCAGCAGAGTTTGCAAATAGCATCGCCGCTTCACCTGATGGCCTTCCGTCGCAGTATGCTGCAGGACTGTGGTATCGTGACTTGGAGCGTCAACTACTCTGGAAACGTACTTCTCAGACATTACCGACACGACCCCAAGCTTACTACGCTCCAACATGGTCGTGGGCATCGATAAATAGCCCTGTCCAGATACTAGGTTCATACGTACCTGTTCTCCAAATTATAAGGCATGAAGTACATTTGAAGAATTCAGAGCTATTGTATGGCGAGGTGACTGCTGCGCTACTCACAGTAAACGGCCGAGTCAAGCAAGCGTTTTTAACGAAAGCTGGAACACGTATTCAAGACCGCAACCTGCTGGGATACGAATCTTTGTTTATTGCATCCGCTACTATAGATGCGAATGAGGACTACGGAATAAACACCAGCAAATTGCCTGTCTGGCTCCTCGAAGTCGGTCTACACGAGGCACGTACATCTATTGGGATAGTAATCGTACCTGCGGAACTATCTGACGAAGCGGACTTCAAGGACTCTCTGCCATCAGATAGCAAACATACCGATCTCGGCCTACTAGATGCTTCAAGCTCACCATATTGGGACTTTAATTACGATACTCATTCCCACCACAAAGGTACCCATACAGCACCATTGATATATAACAAAATTAACAGAAAATAGACCTTTCGGACGAGAAGCCCCGCAGTCGTCACCTTTTTCGGCGTATAGGTGTCTTCGAGATGCGAGAAGACTATCGCGATCAACTTCTGAGGACAAGGTCCTCGCTACTAGGATCGGAAGCGTATGTCAATTGGTTCAATGATGCTTCGGGAAAGTTGGTATTTCTTGTTTGATCCGCTGATTAGAGGGGCCTTTCTGAACAATCACTAGTCGTATGATTGATTATATTGGGAATGGTGTCGAATCAACCGTTTCATGCTGGTACCCAAGAAATTAGCCTACCTTTAATCCCCTCAGAGACGTGAAGTCAATTATGTCAATGAAAAGGGCCGCTGGAAACTTACTGAGACCTGTTCGGAACGGATCGGCTCCATATTACATAATCTGTTCCATCCAAGCTCCCAAATTTCTCCATTCATGAGTGGCCATCTGCAGACTGATGGTAGCTTCTTTGTGTATCATGAAGCGCTTTCTCTTATTCACTCAACTTTGTATACAATGATACAATAAGCGTCAGCGTGACGTGATCGCTACAACACCCCAGTGACCTGTTTCTATGACCAAAAACTGCGACTCGACTTGCTATTTAGTCTTATTATAACAGTTGATTATTTCGTTTGTTCAGGGTAATAATTATGGTTGCCGAAGCCTAGCGAATTAGAGAAACCGTGAAAATCCGAAGTGAGCGCCACCGACCGATCTAGAACCTCTTTTTTAAGTCGATCTTAGGGCAAGGACCTTTGAGTACCTGATCGACACATTCTATCTGTCGAGTTCTCTTTGTACTTCCAATTGTCTCCATGGTGTCGGACCAAATTTGGACAAAGGATAGGTGCGTTCCTTTGCTTCCTTTACGAGATCTATGCTAGAAGACATTATATCAATTTCAGTCACCTACCAATTCCTGATTTTCTCCGCTCTTCAATCACTCTTTTCTTGAAAACACGACATATCACAGTCCCTTTCATTCTTTACTACTCCCGTCACTACAGTCTCTCGCTCCCAATATATATTCACTCGTCGCGAATAACAACACGATGATTAGCAATTTTGCTATTGCAGTCCTCGCTGCGCAAGCCGTCGCCGGTGCAGCGGTCAACAAGCGTCACGAAGAACCTGCCTCTGGAACCACGTCTTGCACAGAAACAGCTGCATCCTCAAGCAGTGTTGCTCCTTATCTAGTCGTTAAATCGAGCGCTACGCCTGAAGCTATCACCTCTGGTTCAACTTCAGTAGTGTCATCGTATGCGGTCGTGGTCCCAAGCTCTTCACCTGTTACTTCGTCTGAGGTCTCGGCTTCGGCCTCTAGCTCTACCCTCATTTCGAGTTCAGAAAATTCTAGCTTCCTCTATATTGTAGAGTCGAGTTCAATTCCTGCGAGCTCATCCTCCGAGTCGGCCTCAAGCAGCCTTCCTATCTCCAATACCAGCAGCACCGGTTCCATTATCAGCAGCACGCTCTCCAGTAGTGCGATCTTGAGCAGTATAACCTCGAGCGTAACCTCCCTTAACTCTAGCATTCTTCTTTCCAGCTCAGTCGCCCCTTCGACCCCTCTGATTCCCAGTATTGTTTCTCTACCCTCTTCTTCTAGCTTCGCTTCCAGTACTGCTTCAGCACCGAGCTCGGTCACCACTCCGGAGACAAGCGGGTATCCTGTCATCGAGTTGAGTGCATCTACCTTAGCTTCTTCCAGCTCGCCTGCTGTACCTCAAAGCAGTGAATATCCTGTCAGCCAATCGAGTTCCGCCATAGCTCAAGGGAACACTCCAGCCTCCAGCTTTCTGGTCGAAACCAGCAGTAGCCGGTGCGTTGCCGTCATCACAGAGACCTTTTATGTTACTGCTCCGGAGCCCACTACCGAAATAACAACCACTGTTCACGTGACCAGTACCCAATTCATAACCGTGCCTGGCTCTTCAACTTCCCCCATACCACTGTCTTCGATCATTCCCTCGCAAAACCCTGCTTCTAGTGGATATCTTGTGGGTAATTCGGACTCCAGCGTTCTCTTCACTATTCCTGAGACCAGCATGGTTCCAACCGCTAGTGCTAACTCGGAATCTTTGCCACAGACTTCTACGCCTGCTCCTTCCTCACCATCTAGCTCCGCAGTCCCACCTTCCTCTGTTGCTTCGACGACGGCAGTGTCAACGCAGCAACAAACGCCTTCCTACTACGCGGGTGCTCCCTCCTCTTCTTTCGGGGTGAGCAACAGCACGATTAGCTATCCTACAGGTACAGCGTCTTCCACCTCACTCACATCCACTGTGCCTACAGAGACCAGTTCTATTGTTTCCGATTCTTCAAGCATATCCACTCAAGTCTCTAGTGGCTACTCCTCAGCAGCAAGTAGCACCTCCGGAAAAGCTCTGACAATTACCGTCACTGTTGATTCTACTTCGGAACTTACTGTATTGCCATCGACCCCTATGGCGTCGAGCTCTAGTACACAGTCATCCTCTAGCGTGCAGACAACTGATGCACAGCAATCTTCCAGTCAGGGCTACCAGACTGAGACACCAACAACGATTCTTGCGCAGTCTACCACTGCTGTTGTTGTGGTGCCGATCTCACCTCCTACCGCCGGAGCTGAAGCCTACGATGCTGCCTACAAAGCCGACAAGATGTACAAGCGTGATGCGACCACAATCGAAGTAGCCATTGATCAGAAGGCAGTAAGCAACATCCCTAAGACCATCGATGTACCCAAAACATCTTCTAAGCCTACCCCTAGTAAATCAAGGTCGAGCACTGATGTACTCAAGCCAAGTGCTACACCGAAGCCAAGTGCAACATCGAAGCCAGCCGATGACGATGAGGTGAAAACGGCGATAGTTTCGCAGGACCCGCGCTGCCCATATCCATACCCTGGCATAAAGTGCGGGGAGCCAGTCACAACGGTCTCTACAGTAAAGAAGGCGACGCCGACTTCCACAGCTTCGGATACGAAGAAGACTGGGTCTGCTACCTGGTGCCCCTACCCTTACCCTGGTGGTAGAGGAGAGGCTTGTCCATAAATTCTGATTTTTATTGTTCCATTTTACTGATCTAAATTCACATTTTAGGCATGAAAAAAGGCCTTCATGGACACACACCTTGGTCATTGTCTTGAGCGGGGATATTGTCGCCAGGGCAGTAACGTCGTCTGTTTCACTTGCCACGGATTCTGTAAAGTTCTGTATTGGGCCCAATTGGCCGGGTTGTACATAGAGTGATGTGATGATCGAATTGGCGGTGATGGAAAGCTTCTTTGTTCTTCCTGTTTTCCTATCCCACCAAAGCCTGGTTTTCTTTGGTATCTTGTCATTTTGAAGATAAAAGCTGCATCTCTAGACCGCGGCTCTTGAAACATAAACATTTCAATGCATTTTTCTGGAACTAGAACCTATGTGGGCAGCTGATTGAAGTGATTTGCGTTGTTGAAATAGCCAGATAAATGATCAATATCGGGATCGTTCCGGTAATACTCGGGGATTATCACTGGTTGAGGCATGTATACAAACGAAAAGTGCCCATGTAAAACTACTTCTCGTGCGACGTATCTCTGCGGCACGGTTCCTGTTGGCAAACGTGCAATTTCTTCCAGTCAACCCTTGCAATATAAAGCCCGCCTGCGGCCACGATCACGACTTTAACGACACCCTCAAGCTATACATCAACATCGGCGATTGGATCGGGACAATCATGATAGCACATTTTATCACCTTACTCACTGCCGCCGCTTACTCAGCAATTATGGTGGCAGCTGAGCCAATTGTGAAGACCTTAACTGTATGCGGCGGATACAACTACTCGTACACTGCCGTTCCAGCTAGAGATGGTCAAATCACATTTCTGCTCCTCCACGGATTTCCTAGCTCTTCCTATGACTGGCGCCATACAATCTCAGATCTCACAGACGCGGGCTACGGTGTGATTGCGCCAGACATTCTTGGGTATGGCGAAACCTCGAAGCCTGCTGAGGTCGAAGAATATGCACAGGAAAAGCTCAGCAACCAAGTCGCGGAGATCCTCACGCACGAGAACATCCCTCACGTGGTTGGTGTCGGACATGATTGGTACGTTTCCTCCGCGGGAAACATGGATTTGATAACGCTAACCTAAAGTAGGGGCTCAGGATTGCTGGGTGCAATGTGGTACTATCACCCCGAGCTGTTCACAAGCCTTGCGTTCCTAGCGACACCTTACTCGCCTGTTGGGCCCGACCCAATTGACTTGACCGCCATAAATACGCGGACTGAGGCAGCCTTTGGGTACCCGATCTACGGTTACTGGAATTTCTTCAACGAGACTGATGCCGCGAGCGTGATCGAGGAACATCACGATTCATTCACATCCCTACTCTATCCAGCTAACGCCTCGATCTGGAAAACTGATGTCTGCCCCATCGGCAAGCTCAAAGAATGGCTCACTGCTGACAAGAAGACGGAGAAGCCCAGCTACATTACAGAGGAGGAAGAGGAAACCCACAACAAGATCATGATGCGCGAAGGTTACACCGGTCCGTTGAATTGGTACAAGGCTGCGATGGCCGGCCTCAACCGGTCCCCAACTCTGGACACTAGTCGCCAGATCATCAATAAACATGTTGTGTTCATATCTGGAGCTCAGGATGCAGTTGGTCGGCCGGAGCTTGCTAAGCAAACAGCTGATGAAGGACAGAAGTCGGGATTACTGCCAGACATCGAAACTTTCGTTATAGCTGATGCAGGTCACTGGGTTCATGTGGAAAAGAGCGAGCAGGTCTCAATCATCTTGAAAAACATGATTTAGTACCCATGCGTACAAAGGAGGCTAATTGCAAATACTGAAAGGCCGAGTTACTCAAGTCAAAAGTTCATAGCTATCTGGTGTTCGTTACATCAAATACAAAGAATTTCAAGTGCTTTATGATACAAACGTGCATGACTAATGTTTTTGATAATTGACAAATGAAAAAGATATAGCCTATTATTCTGGCCATAGGATGCCGCTCAATAACCTAAAACCTATTACAATCCAGCAGTAGAGAGCCTTCAAAACTTCTCGAAATCAGAAATGCTTCCCCTATAATGAATCCTTCAATACACCCGAAGTAGGTCCCTACTCGGTGTCCCTCTCCGCCGCAAAGGCCGACTCGATGCACTATTCCATCGGCCTTTTTACCAGTTATCCTCTTTCCCAGAGACAACGCCATCCTCTACCATCTTCTTTACAATGCCCCAAGTCGCCACTCCATAATTGCTTATCCGTGCCAAGACCTTCTTCGGCGTGATCCACTCAGTGTATTGATTTGAACCGAATGCGTGTACCGTATACGAACTGCTAAAGTCCCACTCCCATTCTGCCCTTGCTCTGTGATTCATCAAAGCTGTATCGTATGCTTCCTTCGGATCGCTGCCAACCACCTCTTTCGGCTCCGGGCTTGTCTCGTTGTGTGTCAGAAAAAACTGGTCCTTGGCCTCGGTCACCCAAGTCGTAGGATTAAACGCATTACGATCGCATATCAAGACTTCTCCAGGGACGGCGACAAGACGCTCTGCGACACGCGTCATGAACCGAAGATTGTCAGACCAATCATGCGCGAAATGGACGCTTTGTTCGCGCGCCATGATACTGGCCATCAGGCTGTTGGGCTGCGTCATGAAGACACCGTTGTTCATTTCGCCTTTAGAGCCATCGTGATCGTTGGGGTCATTGTGCATCTGGCGGCCTGCGACGACGGCAAACCCCGCGTTGAGAAGTGGCTTGAGCGAGCGTAGAACGATAACGTCCCAGTCCAAGTAGACACCTCCAATGGGCGCAATCGCTGACCACCTCACAAAATCGGCTTTGTGCTGCAGTGCACCGACCTTGATATTCTCATTTGCACCTGCATATTGTGGGACCTGCACGGCTCTCCATTCGACGATATCCGGAAACGTATTAATCACTTTCTTCGTCCACATGTTGCCCGTTCTGCCAGCCTCGGCTATCTCGGCCTCGGTGTAGTCCGTATGGATATAGATTCTCGATGCGGGCACGTGTATTACGGCTGCGTAGAGCGAGAGAAAGTGCGCGAACCGGAAGTCGAGTTTGGCGGTGGGCGTCGCCTTGATGTGCACATAATGGACGATGTTGGGGATCGCGTGGTAGTAAGGTATCAGGTTATACTGCTCGTTATACCTTTGTGCGACCGAGAGGGGTTGTAAGAGAACGAATATGAAGCAAAAGATGCTGAGGACAAGCCCAATCTTGACGTATTTCGACATTCTTGAGGACGAGACTACGCGCCCTTTGTTTGAAGTTGAGTGTGGTCCATTTTTAAGTCAGACTGGAAAAATCGCATTGTGGAGTTTCTGTACTTGCCCAAAGGTTTCTTTGTATCCGTGCTCGTTGTGTTATTCGAAGGTTGTCGCGCAGTACAGTTGGGCTGTCGGGCTCTTGGCTTTGTCACTGTTGCCTGGTGAGGTGAAGGTGGAAACGGTTGAAGAGTGGGTGGAAAAGTGGAGAACGAATGAACGAAAATGAGAGAAAGAGTATCGGGGCCACGGGGGTTAGAAAACTCCGTGGGGAGAACGTAGATACAGCCATAAGGCTGGTTACGGCTGATCCTTCTGAAAGCTTTGGTGTACCTCAGTAAATGATAGCAAGAGCTTGCCAAGTGTTGCCTTTCACAACTGTAGTGTAGTGTAGATCCAGAAGTAAAGCGCGCATAGGAGCTAAAGTCTTAGGTACACATAGGTGTACAAATACAAGCCGTGATATATTCACCTAACGAGAATCCAAACGGAGAACATGCTAAATGACATAGGGTGCTTTGACAGCTGCTTTGTTAATGATCGGTACACTGGGCTATCCACCGTCAATACAGTGGTCTTCCATATGGTCAACGATTGCAGTAGCGACTGGCTAGGAATGGTATTAATATAATTGGTGTGGAACCTAACTTTCGAGCAAAGTGTAGATCGGCGGTGCCAGTATGAACGAAGATGTTCCCACAGTCGATTCGACATACTGGGTTATTCCGGTGCAATAATCTGTATTTCGCCTTGTTATAACTTGCCGTTGGATGATGATTTACCTACCCCATCTATGGAGGATGGCGTTGATTGCGTCAATAACTCAACTGAGAGTATATTCTCCGGCTGCTAGCGAATTGGATATACATGAATGCCGCACCCAGCGTCCGCTCGGATAAATATTTCACCACTCACCCAAAATGGGATATTCTGAACGAGCGCATGAAGATGCTGGGGCTAGACTAACACTAGGTGATGCAAATTTTGCTTTCCTGCTTGCTGCGATTAGTCTCTTCATCATTACCGTGTCAGCGCGACCAAGCTATGAAAGACTTACTGGGCAAAGAATTCCGAATCGCACAAGACTGATGCTTTTGGAACTAATCACTATCTACGCGAGTAATTCGATGGGCCATTGGCAAAATGCTTTTTCAAAAATTGTACTCCTCGTATTTCTCTATGTTCATAAGGAACTGTTATAACACTGGCAGTATTCTTTACGAAAGCGTGCCGTCAAAGACGTACAGCGAGTAGTGTTAGCAAGAGTTGTGAATACAAATAAGCCTGACCTCTGAATTATGTACCGTTCAAGCGGGTTGGTGGCTACGCTAAAAGCAAATAAGCTTCTTACACTGCATAGGGCTTTATCTTGACATCTAGTTCAGGCTAGCAGGAGGATCTATCACCAAAATAAGAATCATTTTCGTACGTATCATGCAGATGAAACGCCGGGCTTTGTGTCGTTTCGGATTCTCGTTGTACAGGCAAACGCACTTGAGATCACAGGTCCATGATCGCAAAAGACAAATGCTATCGAAGTGGACATTCGAAAAAGAAATCTTAAGACATACATGCAGTCTTTCCACCATGCTCGTTAATATCGTAGAACCCTTGCCAGATAATACCGGCAATGCTGAAGGAGATACAGCGGATCTATCGGACAGGCAGAAAAGACGCAGGTTCACCCAAATCTGCGGCGCTCTAAAACAAAATATAGCACTTACCAGATGTATGTAGACGACCCATATCGTTAATCAAAGACTCATCTCACGCTGTTCTTGTGGTTGTTGCCGTTGCCAGATCATGCCGCATGTTCAAGCTCATAACAATGCAACGACACAAGTTCGCCCACCTCCGCGATACGGTGCGCCGATCAATTCGAGCATTTAACTGTTATATACAGCCATCTATATCTACTAATAGCTTTATCTCTACAACGAGCCCATGTCCGCGACATTCGTTTTCTCCGAGGGGCTCGATCACACTTTCAACCCAGATTCGATTTTCAACCAGCTTTCTCTCACCTGTGCATATTTACACAGTCTTCCTTGTTATTCACTTCGGCAAGCACGTGGCCACCCGCACGCTGCTATAAAACCTACCTCCACGCAACCCCTCCATCTTGAGCCCGCAACACCCCGGACGCGCCGACAGTCCCCAGAATCAGCCACTCTGCTCTCCCAGCAGTTCGCCATGGACCGATTCTCTCAGGTAGCTGCTCAACTCCAAAACCTCCGCTATAGCAGTATGTCAAATGAACAATCAGCAGCCCCGTCTCGCGCAACTGCTCCTAACCGCGCCTTTGCAACAGGCAGCGACCTCGACGACAGCGACCTAGACGACACCTCCGCCAACCCTACATACATGTCTTCTCGCGCCACCTCCGTTGCCGACGCCCGCGGCCACAATCAAGCAGGTGAGATGGTCATCCGCATCAAGACGCGTAGCTCGCCGTCCACAGCGTCCAACTCTGCCGCCCAGCGCCTCGACTCCGACCCTCCCTCCACCGCTTCCACCGACCCCGTCCCCATCAAAGACGAGGAAATGCCCGACGTCGACTTCCTCCGCGCACCTCCAGCCCCAGCTCGAGCCCCAGCTCCAAACCCAACCACCATCGCCGTCTACAACATCCCCGCTCCCCAGCCCACCCTCACCCTCCCCCCAAACTACCCCTTCCGCACCACCCCCTCGGCTACCCTCTCTTCAGCCCGCCAACCACACGCCCCGGCCGCCCCAGCATGACGCACGAGCTGGGCTTCATGGACCCGCGCGTGACGTCCTTTGTGCACTACTGGACGGAGTTCTACACGGCGATGGGTAACCACCCCGAGGGTGTCGAGGAGGGCATGTTCCGCCTACGGTTGGCGTGCGATGTGCGGAAGTTGGTTACGTATGGGAGCCGGGAGGTGCTGGTGTTGCGGTTGGTGGAGAGGGCGTTGCGGGATGCGGGGAGGGGTGGAGTGAGATTTGGGATGAGGTCGGGAGGGTGAAGGTTGAGGCGCCGCCGGAGGGACCGCCGGTGGGGATGGGGGAGGTTGAGGAGGAGGAAGAGGAAGAGGAGGAGGGTGAGGTTTGGTACGAGAGAAGGATGTATGGCGGGTACTGAGGAGGTGCGTGGAGGGCGTCGGAAGAGTGGTCGCGCTCTTGTGGGATTGTGCTTGTTCGAGATTGGCACGGCGTTGGACAAGACTTTCCTTGAAGGGTAGATGATGGTTGTTCTCTCATTGGAATGGGCGTGTTGAGCATTAGCACGGCGTTGGATTGTCAACGGCAAGGGCTTTGTCAAGCGCGTTGAATATGGCTGTTTTCTTTTCTCGTGGGCATTGGCACGGCGTTGGACTGTTGGAAACAATGGCTTCATGGCAGGTGTTCGATGGAGTTTTATTTCTTTTCTTGTGGGAATGAATGTGCATGTTGGGCATCGGCACAGCGTTTGACTGTTGGAGGCAAGATTCAAGGAAAGAGCGCTTGGATGTCCCTTCTCACTGGATTTCATAGGTCAACGTAGCGTGCGAGGCTATGGGGCGTTCGACGAGGATGCACCATACATACCCTCACAGCGAGTTGCATAGGCTAATGTTTTAATAAACGGCATATCGGTTTTCTTAGGTTGGGGAACATAGCCGCACACAATTCTCATGTTTGCGTATTGAATTCGAAACAAGTATCTAGGATCATCAGTCATCCCTTCCGCAAATGGTATTTTGCCATGCCAAAACGCCTTGAAATGCAATCGTTCTCCGCCCTCGGTAGCCTCGCCTAAAACCTCTCCTTCATCCTGCCTGCCACCGTCCGCAGGTTGCCGTACACCTTGCCGGGCTGGGAACCGAGAATGAGCGACACGATGGCCTCGCGTGCGATGTGGATGTTCTTGAATCCACCGAGGATGTGGATCTTCTGGTCGGCCAACACGACTCTCGTCCGGCTGGCGTTCTCGATCGCGAATTTTGTCTTTCCGTCCTTGCCCTATCGCCGAAAGTTAGTGTGTGTATGTGCATACCAGGTTGCAGGAAAACTCACGGCAATACGTCCAATGGCTCTACCCAGATGTTCTCCCTGCAAGGTCTTGACGTCCTTGATTTCAAAAGTTTCAATATACAAATCGTCCAACCGCAGAAGCGCAATGGCATCATCAACATCGAATCCCAAGCAGAAGGCCCGTACGAAATCCTCTCTGTGAGCGAGTTAGCAGTTGGCCGCATCACCATGCCGTTGATTCCACGTACCCTTTTTGGAGCGCTCCCGAATCCGTTGTAGCAGACGAAGTGCGCATTTCAACCGCCTTGGTCTTGGTGTTCATGCGCACCTGGAGGTGAAGATGTTCGACAAGGGCCGGGTAGATTTTGGGCTGCGCAATCTGTCAGCACTTATATTCTTTCCACACGGCCGGAATATGGCATACCCATGCTGTCTTGAGCGGGCTGAGCCTGTGAGGAGGGACGGGCACATGTCGCTTCTCGCGCTTGAACGCCAGGGGAATGCTCTTGGAGGGTGGGAACTGCGGGGCGCCGTTCAGGTCGGTGATGGGTGTGTCCTCGGACTGTGTGATTTCGGTGGGTTGTTGTACGGCGTCCATGTCGACGAGGGGTGCTTCTTCTTCGGGAGCAGGGGGTACCGATACGGCGGCATCGGCCATGGCTGCGTCTGCAAGCGCTTCAGGCGCGCGCACAAGGGCGGTGGGCGCTTTTGCCATGGTGTGGGGTGTGGCGGGGTGAAGTCGAGGCGGTGCGTCGAGCGAATGGGGCGGTATGAGGCCGGAGGGAGTACTCTGGCGACAGTTGGGCGTTCTTTTTTCTGTTCTTTCTGCTCCGAATCTTTCTTCTAGGGCGTCGCAAGCGTCGTGTTGCTGGGTCGGACGTCTAGCGGTGGTTACAAGTTCGAAATAATTATCGATAGCAACATTTTCGGAGTGGTGGTCCGTGCCATCCTTGTGGACCAGTCGTCCGGCGAGAGGACGCCTCTTTTGCAGCAATTTGAAGGACGTCACTTGGACTCACTCCTGCACAGCGACTTGACCGGCCTACGACCACCCTTGCACGAAGCATACAGCGACGATTGTACCGCGACGAGAAGGGCCTATGACCATGTGGTTTCCGCGAATATAATGAACAGAAATGTAGGGCTCGCGATCGGCGCGGGAGTGAGATGCTCCATCAGGGAGCTGGGTCTGGGCCTGGGACCCCAGAACGCGCCGCTATGGAGGACGAGTGCAGCAGCCTGGAGAGCTTCGACGGCAGGGATCCAAGTCGCGAGACGGCCCATTAGCTTTGGTACGAGCGCCGTAGGCCTCTTTTCCACGCCTGCCTCGTCGCAATCACATGCGTCTGCTTCCGCCCTCCTTCTACAGCGCCCAGCACGGCCGAGTATCGCGCTTGCTGCAGCCTCTGCATTTCGCAGAGATGCACGAACGATAGCGAACACATCCAGGCGGAAAAACCGCCGCCCGAACACGCGTAGCAAGAGCTCCGTCTCCAACGCCTCCAAGCCGAAGACCAAGCAAACACCCGCACCGCAAGCCACCCTCTCGCCCCAACCACATGCCCCTCCGAAACCCTCCGAAGCGCCGTCCGAAGCACCCAAGGTAGATGGAGAGCACCCTACCAGTGCGAGCAAACACTTCTTGGACCGTCTACCGCAGGCTCTCCCGCATCTGAAGCGACCGACAAAGGCAGAGTTGTTGGAGGCTGCTTCCGGTTTCTGGTCGCGCACCGGCATACATCTAAAATGGCTCGCCATTCGGAGCAATCGAAAGTTCAATGCCGATGAGATATATGCCCTGTTCTCCTGGATCCTGGCGGCTCATTTCGCATGGCTGTTGCTGGGGACTACCACCTTCATCATGTTGACCGTCTTCCTCATCAACACCGTCTTCGCCCAAGAGACGGTCGCCCAGTGGATCGGAAACTACCTGACCAAATCTTCTGGAATCAAGGTCGTTTTCGAGTCAGCCGTTGTTCCAAAGTGGAAGGATGGCGTCATATCGTTCCGAAAAGTTTTTGTATCTCGGAGGCCGGGACAGAAGAATGGCAACGTTACGAAAGGTTCGCAGACCTCAGCCGCTGCTGCTGCCGCTGCGAATGCACACAAGGAGAAGGACACGTCTGCCACAGCTGAGGAGGAGGAAGATACAAACTATACTCAGTTCGACATTTCTATCGACACTGTCAACGTGACTCTCTCGTTTTCGAAATGGATGAATGGAAAAGGTATCCTCAAAGACGTTGAAATAAAAGGCATACGTGGCGTGGTAGACCGCACTTCTGTCTATGCTATCGAAGGCGTCGATCCCCGCTCTTACAAACACGAGCACCAGCCTGGTGACTTCGAGCTTGACTCTTTCAAAATGGAGGATCTTCTCGTCACGATATACCAACCTAATAATTTCCGTCCCTTCTCAGTCAGCATCTACTCGTGCGACCTGCCACAGCTGAGAAAGCACTGGCTCTTTTACGATTTCCTCTCCGCGAACATGATGTCTGGATCTTTTGATAACTCCCTCTTCACCATTCACCCGCGGCAAACCCACAACTACACAGGTGCGCAGCTCAATGATGGCCGGGACAGAGACGACGGCAGCAGTTGGAAGAAGCAGAGCCGCATTCGCATCGATGGGTTGAACATCGATCACTTGAACCGCGGTTACGAAGGTCCATTTTCCTGGATATATGAGGGAAATGTGGACATTGTTGCAGACGTCATGTTGCCCAACGACGATGATGATTCGCTTGCAAAGGTCATGAGCGATATGTACGATCGGGTGGAAGCGACGGTTACGCAGAACCACAACAGGCATTATTCAGATCACGCGGTGCATGGATTCGACGAACACCATCATCAGTCCCAGTACGGTGAGCACGAGAAGGAGAGCAAGGGCGAGGCGAGCGAGGACGACAAGCGGTTCGTCATCATGGATGTCCGCGTCCATCTCAACGACGTCAGAGCTGCCGTCCCGCTGTTCACGCGAGACATTTCCTACGTGAACAATGCGTTGGTACGACCCATTGTCGCGTACATCAACACGCGGAAAACGTTCATCCCAGTCAATTGCCGGGTCGTCAAAAGGGCGAGCGAGTTCGACGGTAGTTGGACACTGTACGACTCCGGGTTGATGGACGACGTTTCCATAGAGGTGAGCTCGGCTTATCGGCATTTTTCACACAAGACTATTGCTAACAGCGCTTTGCAGATGTACGACGCCTTCGCCCGCGACATCACGGACGATAACACGGCGCGCAAACGCCGGATTAAAAAAGTGGGCATCTGGACGCTCCAGCTCGCGGCCCAAGCACTGTTTTTGGGACTCGCGGGGAACATTGCGTGAGTGCATGTGAGATAGAGGCCGGTATACCCTGGGCGCAAAGCCTGTTCGTTTCGTTCATATACACATGTGTACATATGGTCTGGAGTTCTGCGGCGTTTATATAGGTTGGATGGCCCCCGGGCGGGTTCCGGCGGACGTGGGGAGATCCCCCGCGGGTAACGAGTGTACGATTGTACAGTAGGCCTGTAGTATGCATCTATCGATCCTAATGACACGAGAGGAGCCTTGGAAGAGACACGTGCGTGTGACGATGGAGGCGAACTAGCAGAGCTGTTCACGGGAGCGCCCTAAAGATAGACGGTGTTGCCGTCTGTTCGGAGATCGACGCAGGGATTCTCCAGGGCTGGCCACTTAGCGTACCATCCGGCGCAGCATCACCTCAACTCTCAGGAGAGCATGCAGAGCGAGCGCAGCCAGCCGATTCTTTTTGCCATTCCCCCATTGCGCCCCGCGGCTTTCGCTTCCTCTGCGCTGGAGCCCGCACGCCGTTGCTTGGACTTATTCTTCCTCCTCTAGCCACTCCACACGCCCGCGCCCGCGCCCGGTAGCACGCATAGGCACTGGAACAGGCACTGGCACTGGCACAAGCTCAGGCTCAGGCACAGGCTCAGGCACAGGCACAGGCTCAGGCACTGGCACAGGCAGGCTGGCCGGCCATCCCCACGCGCCTGCTTTGATGGTCCTGCGCCCGTAGATGACGCTGCGCCTGTCACCGAGCCATCGATGCAGTCGAGCATCCGCGCCCAGGCTGAAGTGCAGGCCCAGCGGAAGAAGGTGCGCCTCCATCCAGGGCGCCGCCTTTTCTCCAACCTTCTTTGCTGACCCGCCTAGCAACTTGCAAACTCGTACAAGCAGCTCCTCGAGTAAGCCCACGCCCCGCCTGCCGCCCCCTTGCCGTCCCAGATACTGATGCGCCCGGCCCAGTGAATTCTCCGCTCCGGACCTGAAGAACGTCGGCAACTACACCCTCGGACGACTAATAGGCAAGGGAAGCTTCGGAAAGGTCTATTTGGCCTCCCACAAGCTCACCAATGGCTCCAAGGTGCGTGCTACCTTGCCCCGCACGAAGCCCAAACTGACGCCGTCCAGGTCGTGCTCAAGTCGGCGAAGAAGGACGATGCGAACCTCGCCCGCGAGATCCACCACCACCGCCAATTCATCCATCCGCACATTGCGAGGCTATACGAGGTCATAGTCACCGAGGAGCTGGTCTGGCTGGTCTTGGAATACTGTCCCGGTATGACGCGGCACCCCAGATTGAGCTGGCACATCTGACCACACACAGGCGATGAGCTGTACAATTACCTCCTTGCACATGGCGCCCTCGAACCCTCCAAGGTCCAGCGGATCTTCACCCAGCTTGTCGGCGCCGTCACCTACGTCCACAACAAGTCCTGCGTCCACCGCGACCTTAAGCTCGAAAACATCCTGCTCGACAAGTACGAGAACGTGAAGCTCGTCGACTTTGGCTTCACGCGCGAATACGAGGGCAAATCCAACTATCTGCAGACATGGTGCGGCACCGTGTGCTACAGCGCACCCGAGATGCTCAAGGGCGAGAAATATGCAGGCGAGAAAGTAGACGTGTGGAGTCTGGGCATCATTCTTTACGCGCTCTTGGTGGGCGAGCTGCCCTTCGACGACGACAACGAGATGGTTACCAAGACGAGGATTCTAAAAGAGGAACCGAAATACCCGGATAACTTCCCTCCACAGGCAAAGGACCTGTGCCAGAGCTTACTGAGTAAACGCCCTATACTGAGACCAACGCTGGCGGATATTTTGCAAAATCCATGGCTATCCGAAGGTGCACCGAGACAGCAGGAAATTTTGAAGTTGAAGCAGCCGGATCCGTTTTCAACTGAATTGGAGAAGGAGGTGTTGCATCGCATGCGCGCGGCCGGAGTCGATATGGATACCATAATTGAAAATGTTCTTGCCCAACGATGCGATGCGCTGGCTGGCTGGTGGGCATTGCTACTGGAAAAAGAAGAAAGGAAAGCTAGGAGAAGAGAGCGAAAACGCAAAGAAAGAGAGGCAGAAGCCAAGAGTCTGAGGCGCCTGAGTGCTGCGAGCAGTCGCTTGGACAAGCTCGCGCCTACGATACGGGAAGCGGACGAAGAAGGCCACCACTCAGGTCTTGAACCGCCGAAGAGTCGTGGGAGGGCTAGGAACCGCAGCAGTCTACATGGTGAGAACATCACCGTATTTGACTATCTCACACTAACTTTGATAGGTGTGCCACCTGATCTTCCACAACTCCCCGAATCTGGACACTCACCTGAGCCCGGCGCGGACTTGCCCCCACCTCCCGTGCCAAAAGACCGCATACGTTCTTCGGGCTCATCCTCTCGCCCCGCACCACCACCCAAAGAGATGATGCGAAGACGTTCCCAAGCAAGCATGCTTCAAGTAGTGTCCACGAACCCGGACCTCCTGAGCCCCAACGGATTCGTCCCCAAAGGCCGGCGGAAGTACCACCCACCTTTCATGAACCACCTAGCCGCCCTCCGCAACTGGATCAAAGAGACCTCCAAACGTGCACGCTCCCCCGGGGGATCCAAACCCTCCTCCGCCAAATCACCCACTTCGCAGCCCGAAGCCAGTTTTCCCGACACAAAACGCAGAGCAAGCAATGCAAACCGGAGAGAAAGCGTCCACGCGCACCACGTCGGAACCACGCCCTCCACACACGTCACCTCCCGCCCCCGCGTCTCCTCCTCCTCAAAACGCCTCTCCGTCTCCCCCTCCCCACTCACCCCCGCTCCAGCTACCGCCGCTCCTCGGGCGGCCTCCGCGGCCGCAAATCAACCTCCTCCTCCATCTCCTCCATCCGCTCCATGCCACACCACCACCACACCCACTCCAAAGCCTCCTCCACCTCCTCCATCAGCATAACCTCCCCCTCCATCTCCGTCTCCTCGCACAAACCCAACCTCCCGAAATCCCCCCACGCCTCCGTCAAAGTCCTCCCCGCTACGCCCACAAACGCCTCCTTCCCGTCCAACCTGCGCCTCGGCCTCGCCGTCCGCGGCGCCCTCAGCGAGGGCGGCGCCGCATTCGGACAGCAGCCGCCGCCGTCGCCGGGCCTCATCTTTGCGAAGCGCAAGCGGAGTCCGTTCAAGGGGCCCATGTTGGCGCTGGGGACGCAGGGCGGGTCCGGCCCGCCGAGGCAGAGGAACTACAGCGATGGAGGGGCGGGGAGTAGGGGCGCGAGCGTGCAGGGGAGGAGGAGTGGTGAGATTATGGGGATTACGGAGGAGGAGGAAGAGGAGGAGGAGGAAGAGATTGAGGAGGTGGAGGAGTTTAGCCCGGTTATTGGGGGGTGTGAGGAGGTGGTTGAGGAGGAGAGTGAGGGGGAGGCGGAGACGGAGACGAAGGGGAAGGAGAGAGAGGGGGCGAAGGGGTTGGGGTTGCAGGAGGAGGCGGTGAGGGGGAGTTGTTGCTGGGGAGGTTGATGGAGGAGGAGGAGCCTGGGAAGGGGGAGAAGAAGGGGTGAGGTAATGTGATGGGATGTGGAGAGGTGTAGGAGAGATGAAGGGATGAGAAGGGAAGAGTAGATGCGAGGCCTACAAGGGCGAGTGGGTGGGCGACGTTAATGTGTTCTTGTTTTTTTCACAGCACACACCTGCTTTTTTCTCCCTGAGATACAAGGCTTCGCCCTTCCCTTTCCCCCTCCGCCTCTCCCTCCTTCCTCAAACGGCCTAAACTTTTGTTCTTTTCTATTCTTCCTTCTTATATTTTCTTTTCATACACACCCCTTTTCTTTGCTTCTTTTCCCCTTCTGCGAACGCACGTATAGATTATGCTTGGTTTTGGCTTGGATTGGCTTGGATTGGTATGGCTTGGTTTGGTTTGGTTTGGCTTCAAGCGTTTTCGCTACTTCAGTTCGTCGAATAGCCGTGCGATTCGGCACCTTTTTCTTATGTTCATGTTTAACTTTTATGTTTATTTTTTTTAACCTTTGTGTGTAATTTTGGTGGCTTGGTGGGTGAGTGGGTGAAAATGGAGGTGGGGAGGAGTATAGCTGTAGGTATGTATATCAAACGTGGGGTTGGGTGTATCGATGTGTGTATGAGAGGTGATGTGTGTGGGGTGCATACATATATGTATGGGTAGGAATGGGGATAGGAATAGGAATATATCCATGGGGTGTTTGTGACGCGTGTATTAACTATGGATTGTGCGTATGTGAAGTATTGTCGCGTAGGATTGAGGTGAAGTAGGGGCGCGATTGATACTGTGATCTAAGCTGTGCAGGGAGATTACGGTCAGGGGGAGTACGAGGCCCAAGTGACAAATGGTGGGAATGAAGCTTATAACATAGGACAAGGAGAGGGTTGTGTGCGTAGCTAATGTGTGAGCAGAGGCGAAGATTTCGAAGTCTAAAAGCGTACAGGAATTGATAGGTGCATTAGTAGGATGGGCATCATAGTGTCTACCGAGATTCAGATAGGTGTGGAAGGATGGGAAGGAGTGTACATGTACATGTATAGACCGAGGAAAGAGAAACGTAAAGACTATGTTCATTCAACTACCTTTTGAAAATCCTACCCAACATGCGTGTCTACTGCAAGTCGTCTCGACTCCCTCTACTTCGAAGCTACCATGCCCCCTTTCACGCGACAAAGCCAAAAATCTACACCCGATGCAATGCCCTCGCTCCTCATTATCGACACCATCGTTCCCGGAGTACTAGATGTGATTGCACGACAACAAACTACCTAGGTACTACTAACACCACGTGAGCAAGATCAAGCCACTCCTCTACGTGGTGTCTATAAGCTCTCTCGTTCTCGCTACACATCCAACCGCCACCCACATCCACCCACATCCACCCCCAACCGCCACAATCGTCCCACGCGTCCCACAATACCCACACTTGTGAACGGTGACATTGCTCGGGCACTCCAGCCTACATCTGTGTCCGAGATCGCCATCACCCAAGACAATGACGAGCGACTAAATGGCGATCGACGTTCCATAAGCACAACACGGAGAGGACCCCTCGTGTCTCGCGTCCATAGGACATCGGGTCCACAGATGTATTTAATAGATGGATGAATTTTTCCCATCGCCCTCTTCACGCCGCGCTCGCTTCATTGCACCTTACCTTTTGGGAAGCACGTACATGGCGATACGCGAGATGCAGTACGCATGTGCGTACGGGCATGTGTGGTGCACGTGCGCCGTGACCGAGTGTCATTGCCACGTGAGGAAGGAGCCGAAGAGCGCATGGACGGCATAGCCGGAAGGATTTGTGTGGAGAAGAAAGGGATAACACTGTGGAGGATAGGAAGCTGGGTGAAGATGTGCGGAATGCCGGCAGGGAAAGAAACGAGCGAGGAGCTTGGTACGGGTTTCGGAAACAATGCGTTTCTAGCATGGTGATCGGGTTTTGTTTTTCTCTGGTTTCAAACAGATCGATCGATGGGGAAACGGATGAGACGACAGTGAGCAACGTATACGAGCATGTAGGTGGATGACGGCGAACTGTGTTGCGGTAACACTGAAGACGAAGACACTGGCTTGTCTTGCGCGAGACAAATGTTTGTACGTGATATTGTGGGTTCGTAGATCGAGTTCACGTCAGCGGCAGAGACCCCTATGCTGACATGCCTCGGGCCCGTCCGAGAGAACGACGGTACGCCTGAGGCGCACACACGGCAAGATGACTACGAAGACGTTACGGTCGCGGAAGAGGCTTGCGGTGGTCGAATCCAGTGCTAGCACTCATGCAGCGTGTTAGCGGTGGCTTCGACTCGCGGCCGAAAGAGGAAGGAGGTTCGAGCGTCCTCACGCCCGCTCCACCACGCGGGCTATCAACAGAGACATCTGATAGTGGGGTATCGAGATAATGGGTCTGGAGCCGGCCGACGCAGGAGAGGGTGATGGTTTCGTCAGACGTACTGGCGATACGTAGGTTCTCACCGCTGGATTTGAGCTGGAAGGCAGTTTACCCGACACGGGTAATGCTCAGGCTCGCACAAGAGGTCGGGTTCGGCTGGAGCTGTGTTGCCTGGGCGTAAGCCGTTGTAGGACGGGACGGCTCCTCGGATGCATGGTGAGCGAGTGGACTCGTGTTGGAGCAGCGGACCGAGGCGCATGAGGACAGACTGCAGATTTGTTGAGCTTACGAGAAAGGCGGAAATTTGTCGCTTGCACGAGCTCGTCGGGGCAATATGGATTGCAGTGTGGGGGGATGGTGTAATTCGCAGGTTATAGTGGTACCTGACAGGTGCATGTAGGCGAGGTTCGCGAAGTATGCATGAATTTCACCAGTGCGAAAATAGATGCAGATTCAGCCCTAGTGGTACAGCGCGCAATATACGGTTGGGCTGGGAACGAGAGAGGAGCAGCGTCGTCTCAGAAGGTAACCCGCTATTCCGTATAGACGCATGCATTGCAGGCGCGGCCAGGCGTATTAGAGATTATTTGTGGATTCAAATCACATGGCAGTGGCTGGGGGAGACGAAGGCGGCTGGGTGAAGCATTAACCGTTTACACTTGCTGCTCACCTCGCGATGTCCTGGGCGCCGGGGTGATTGGAGCAGCACAAGGAGCAGAGGACGGAATGGCATTGGCGGTGGGAGCGAGGACGAGCATTGGCTAAAGCGGTGCATCCGTCTACGGGCCAATGGGAGGGCAGCAGGGCGTGGGCAGGCGTGGGCAGGCGTGGGCATGGTGGCCGGTCGGGGTGACGTCGACAGGCTGGGACCAGTGAGGGCGGTTGACAGTACACGTCGGCGTGGAGTGGCAGCTGCGGGTAGGCGTTGGGGATGCGGGATGTATGTGAAGGCGGTGCCCAGGTGGTGCTGCGAGCACACGACAGACGGGAGCCGTGAGGGCAGGGGAGCCCTTGGGCATGCGACAATTGATAACGCTGTGGCCCGTGCGTGGGCTGGCGCTCTTCTAGAAGGCGCCACTGTCCTCACGGCCGAGGCAGGCAGGCGCGATGATGGCGTGAGGGGCGCGGGACGAGATAACAGCAACGGCGTCTTTGTGCTGTCGCCGCCATGGCGCGTCGCCCGTGGCTGCTGCGAAGCAAAGCAAAGAGGCAGCCCAGCGAGACTAGATACAGTATGGCACTGGCAATGGCACTGTGGAGTCCGGCGCAATGGAGTGACAGGCGCGGCCAATGCGCACTCCTCTGATCCCTGCATTGGGGCCCGAGTCGCCGGCATTGGCTCATGTCGCCATTTCGCTCGCGATCGTCTGCGATGGGCCATGGGGGAGGGATGGAGGGGACTGTCCACGGCGCGCCACCGCCCTCACACATCCCCAGAGAGCGCCCCCGAGTCACGGCCGCTGTGTGCGCTATGCCCTCCGCGACCACATGGCCGTGTGCGCGCTCCCAGATTGCAAATCGCTGTTGCGCCGCGAGTCTCACTCGAGCCCCAAACCCGTGTCGCCCGCGTCTACTGAATCCCTAATCCCTAACCCTAACCTGAACCCGACCCTCCTCGCGCCTAACGGCCCAGACGCTGCTGCTGCCAATCTGGACATGCCTGCCCAGCTGCTATCTTTGCCGTAAGCACGCATGGGGTCCTGACCGCTACCCCGGCTACTGCCTCCACCCCATAAGCTTGCCCGCCCCCAACACACCACAATTCACATTCACCCGAAATCCAACACCGCACCGCCAGACCTTGCAGCCCCCGCTGCGTTCTCTCACCACCCTAACCAGGCCTCTGCGCCTTCCACCGCCGTCTGCCTGCACGAGGACCTACTCCGCACCTGCCCGCCAGGCCCTCCACGCAACCATGGCCTTCAACGACGACGACGACTACCGCACCGAGAAGAGCTTCGGACGGGAGTCGCAGACGGCATCCTACTATGGCGAGTCCTCAGTGCACCGGGATGGCATCGGCCGGCGCGTCCTTGATAGCTTCAAGCGCGACCCCAACATGACCATGACCCCAAAGACCACCGTCACCACCGACGGCAAGGTCTTCGATGTCGAGAGCGCCGCCGCCAATACGGCCAACTCCCCGCTGGCGCGCCGTCTCAAGGGCAGGCATTTGCAGATGATTGCCATTGGCGGCAGCATAGGTACGTCTTGTCATCGCTAGCCCCAACCTACCCCGTACCTGGCACTTGGGATTTGCTTTTGGAACCTTCTTTCTAACCGCCACCCAGGTACGGGACTGTTCGTCGGTTCCGGTCAGGTGCTCGCCGCTGCTGGTCCTGCTTCGCTCGTCATTTCCTACTGTCTGGTCGGCATCGGCATGTACTGCACGGTGCACGCCCTCGGTGAAATGGCCGTGCTCTTCCCCGTTGCTGGATCATTCTCGGCCTACTCGACTCGTTTCATCGACCCTGCCTGGGGATTTGCTATGGGTTGGAAGTGAGCAGCCATCTCACCTCTCTCCAACGCTCATGTGTGCTGACTCATACAGCTATGCCCTCCAATGGCTTGTAGTACTGCCACTGGAGATCGTCGCTGCAACCTACACCATCAGCTTCTGGAACCACGGCGCCGTCAACAACAACGCCTGGGTCGCAGTCTTCCTGACTCTCATCGTGGGCATCAACCTGTTCGGTGTCAAGGGCTACGGAGAGGCCGAGTTCATATTTGCCATCATCAAAGTCGCCGCCGTCGTTGGTTTCGTCATCCTAGGCATCATCATTAACATTGGTGGAGGACCTAATGGAGAGTACATCGGCTTCAAGTACTGGCGCGATCCTGGAGCTTTTAACAACGGCTTCAAGGGCTTCTGTGGTACCTTTGTCAACGCCGCCTTTGCCTTCTCCGGAACCGAGCTTGTCGGCCTCGCTGCTGCTGAGACAGCCAATCCCCGCAAGTCGCTCCCAACCGCAGTCAAGCAGGTGTTCTGGCGCATCACCCTTTTCTACGTCGTTTCCCTCTTCATCGTGGGCCTCCTTGTGCCTTACACCACCAAGGAGCTCCTGCAGAAAGAGAACGAGCGCGACGCCGACACCGTCACATCTCCTTTTGTCATCGCAATCAACAACGCCGGCATCGACGTCCTACCTTCCGTTTTCAACGCTGTCATCATGATTGCTGTCTTGTCCGTTGGCAACTCCGCTATTTACGGCTCTAGTCGTACGCTCGCGGCCCTTGCAGAACAGAGCCAAGCCCCAAAGGTGCTCGCCTACATCGATCGCCAGGGTCGTCCGCTCGTTGCCATTGCCGTTTCTTCTAGTCTAGGTCTCCTTGCCTTCATGGCTGGTGTCGACCGGGAGAAACAGCAAGCTACCTTCAACTGGCTTCTTGCGCTTTCCGCCCTATCCGCTGTCTTCACGTGGGCATCCATCTGCTTCGCACACATTCGCTTCCGCAAAGGCTGGCACCTCCAGGGACACACACTCGACGAGCTGGCATTTAGATCGCAACCCGGCGTCATCGGCTCCTGGATCGGCTTCGCCTTCAACATCATCGTGCTCATCGGCCAATTCTACGTCGCCGTCGTGCCCCTCGGCTTCGCAGAGCAGACCACAAAGCAGCGCCTCGAAGGCTTCTTCCAGATCTACCTCGCCCTCCCCGTCACCTTGGCCTTCTACATCCCTTATAAGTTGTACTACCGCACCTCCGCTGTGCGCTCCTACAACATGGATCTCCACACGGGCATCCGCGAGCTCAATCTCGAGGCCCTCATCGAGGAGGAGCGCGAGGAGCGCAAGCACTGGCCAAAGTGGAAGAAGGTATATAAGTTCTTCTGCTAGTGCTAGTTCGGGCTTCATCGGACTATGCTTGGCTTGCTTTGCTTTGCTCTGGGGGCCGTGAAATGAAAACGAGCCCCCCGGATGGGGATAACGAAAGAAAAAAAAATCAAATTAATTCCTGACTCACTTACATACTCACACACACATACACACGTGCTTTTTCCAACCTCTCCCTGCTTCTCCTCTGCTCAATTGAAAGAAACAAAAAATCGAGCAAATCTGCATATGGGCTCGGCGCTGCATGGCATGTCTGTCGGTCGTGTTTCATTTTCCTGGCAGTTTTGGCGTTTTGGCTTTACTTGGTCCCTCGAAGTTTCCATCGGTTCGTGGATTGTGATACCTGGCGGCAATGTGCCCCCCGTTACATTTTCTCTTTTCCTTTTTTTTCAGGATCCCTGGGTATAAGGGGAGGGTATGGCGCAGTTCTGCGGCTCTGCGTATGCTTGCTTTTACTGTGTATACGGGTTGGTACCGCACGGTATGGTATGGTATGGTACGGTATGGTACATGCCTTATTCGGTGGTGTCTATAGGAGACAAGGGGTGAAGCGGTCATTGACTGCGTGGACCTGGGAATGTCTGTGAAGGAGAGGCATTCAGCTAGCTAGCTAGTTAGGTAGCTAAGCTAGGACATGTGATCACGGTCATTGCAGTGTGTGTGTAATGTGGATGTGGATCATGTGCAGGGCTGTGAAAGAAAATTCTACTAAACACAAAGAAAAAAATGAGAAACGTTTTATGCAGTTCGTGTGCGTTGCGCTGAAATGATTGAGAAGTAATTGAAGCCATCCTTGTGTGGATATGTATATCTACATTCAGTTCATGCGACTTGGTTCCGGGGGATGGTATATATCCAGCCGTTAGTTTCTTCTTCGTTCTGATCTTATCGTTTTATCGAGGGGAAGACGAGAGGAGGACGAGAAGAAACGAAGAAGAAGAAGAATCCTTCTCCAGTTCCCTCCACGCCAAGGTGAATAGCAGGGTGTTGGTACATCAGACATCTCCTACTAATTCTTCATTGCTACATAGACATGTGGAAACCCTGGTTGCATATATATAAATGTATCTGTAATTAAATAAATACAATTCCCGTTCCACTTCCCAGAGGACTTGAAATGGGAGAATCGGGAAAGACAATGGGATGCTATATAGTCGTGGTATCATAAGACGGGAATCTACGTCCAGAGTTTATGAGGATATTATGAGTTCCTTCTTATCAACCCTTAGGTCGTCTCATTTTGGAAGCTTTTTAGTAACTCTCTCTACTGGGTTCCTCGGCTGACTTGCATGGCATCCAGACAAGTCATTTCAGCTTCGTATAAACTATCGGTGTCTTGAATATCGTCGTAAGAACCTAGACCGGACATGCCAACTTCAGCCAAAGGCAAACCCGACTCAATGAATTCATACACAAGGAGAGCTATATAATCGAATAAACACGAAAGGATGAATGTAATTGATGAATATGTTGGGATGGTTTATACAAATTCATATTATCGCATCATCATCGAGGCCGTTGTTTACCCTGAAGAGACTGCACCCAAAGCAGAATTGTCTTTTGCTTCTCGCAGCTTAGATCATGAGAAAGGGGTTTTTCTAGTTTTAATTGATGATAAATTTTGCGGATTTTCGAGCGAGTCGTAGTGAAAATTGTTCAAGCAGTACATCCGTGTGTGAATGATATTTTTCTGGTGGGCACGACATTACATAAGAGATTTTGCACGTATTAGGTATAACAAGTGATGTTGGTAGTGCGGACTGCTCACTGTAGTTTCTTAGATAAACTTTCTCGATGTGTGTATATCCGCCATAGCCTTAATCGTGCTTAAACTAAGTTCTACAGCTGACCGCTAAACATAGAGGTCAACAGCTAGATACCCGTCTCATAGGAATCATACTATGGGATAATTTGAACGTCTAAACCGCCATAGAATATGCGTTTCTTAGCCGCATTCATGCCTACACGTCCGGAATATTCATGCGAAATCAATGATTCCCCTTCGAAATCACCACCCAGATCGAACCCTATCTGTAGATTCATTCGCAAGGACTCCACCAGAGCTGCTGGATACACTCACCAGAAAACCGATTTCCCTTCTTTCTTCGAACATGCTTGATTTTATCTAGTAGCAAGATTCGGCTTTATTGCAGTCCTGCTTTTCCAGGTACCAAGCACTACTTACTTCCTTCTCCTTCGATGTATATGAATACTCATCGCCATGCCCACTGGAACAATAATCACGTCGATATTACGAAATCTTCATACATTGTTTTTGCAATTTCACCAAAATCAATCGAGTGGGTGTTAGCTGGGATGAAATATCCAAGACGCAGTTCGTATGTTGTTCTTATTGTGATGGCTGAGAAGAGAGACAATTGTAGATTTCCTTCTTCTTCTTCTTCTTCTTCTTCTTCTTCTTCTTCTTCTTCTTCTTCTTCTTCTTCTTCTTCTTCTTGTCGGATACTTGTGTAGAAATACAGTGCTACTGCCATGAAACGTTAGTGTATATGAGAAGAGGAGTGGAGTTGAATTTCGTGGTAGCTCCAGCAAAGCTTCTCGATTGATGCGTGGATACGATATGGTAGCTTGAAGTGGGACAAACATACATGTGTTGAGTATAGTAGAATGCGTAGCTCGTAACCAATGGGTACCGATTAGGTTCTGGAGTAGTCGATTAGTGTAAGCTAATGCAAACTTTATATCCTAACCGGCCCTTCACCCACATATTGGGACGTAAGCAGAGTCCTAATTCGGCACTATATATACCCATGATCCACGCTGCCGGAGCTGATCGTCGATACATTTCGCCACGCAAATCACTTGAAGTAGTATCCGCACTCACACACGCGTTTCTAAGGTCACGAATCGTGCACGTAGTAGAGTACATAATACATAGGAAATTAAAAAAAAAATAATAAGATAAGCACATTTGCCGTAAAGACTGTTCTCCAGCCAGGATATATCCACAGCGCCTCCATAGCCCTTTCCCATCCACGCTCATATCCACATTCGCATCCCCATCTACTCAGGAACGGCTCTGCCTTCCTTTTCAATTCACCAGACACACACATACATGCATCTTCCATTCATTTCCCCACCTCCTCCCCCTACCTCACTCTCCTCTGCTGCTCAAAGCTATTATTTACCCCGTCCAACTCCCCACTCCCCGCCACCGAGTTCCCCCTCTCCTCACTCCTCACCTCGTGCACCACCGTCTTCATTATGCCCCCGTCCATCTTCCCCTCCCCGCCATCGCTCAGAATACTCCTCTCGCTATCCCCATCGTCGATGCCGATATCCGAGCGCCCCATTATCTTCGTATTCCGCTTGCTCACCTTGCTGACATTGTACATGGGGATGCCGCTGCGGCTGCCGGGGGTGCGCTCCTTGCTGGTCTGCCACGTGCTGGGGAGCACGCGGCGGAGGAGCTTCTCGAATTGCTTGCGCAGGGGGAAGGGAGGCGACGAGGATGCCGACGGAGAGCTCGGTGGCGGACCAGATGGTGAGGTTGACGCCGTCCCAGGTGGGGTCGCGGGTTTTTTGGAGGACGCGGAGCTCGACGGTTTTGAAGATGGAGCAGATGGTGGCGCTGGGAGGGGTTAGTTGGGTGGGGGAGGAAAGGGAGGGAGCTAGGGGAGAGAAGGGGGTGGACACGTACATGAGGCCGAGGCAGAAGACGAGGCGAAGACCCCATTGGGTGCGGGAGGAGAGCTGGACGGTGGAGAGGTAGATGATTGGGGCGACGATGTAGACCACGTCGGTGATGATGTTGGAGACACCCTGCATGTAGCTGGAGGCGGTCCGTTAGCAAGGTGGCTGGTCGATCTGGGCCGAGAGAAAACCTACGTAAGACCCACGTTGCCGCGGTAGAAACACTTTCCCTTGATGCTCTTATTCCAGTTCGCCTCAAACGGTTTCGCGCAGAAAGTTCCCATTATCGGGAGCGTGAAGTTGAACACGGCGCACATGGCTATGGAGAGATAGATGATGATCTTGTACACCAGACCAAAGGGCAGGGCCAAAAGGTAGGTGCAAATGGACAGCTTGAGGATTGCCACGGCAATCAGGTTGATGACTTGACCAATCCATAGGTAATAGCTATAGATGAGTATATCGTCGGGCTTCTTTATGCTGGGATCATAGATGTGTCGGCCCTGGGCATGGATGGTCGACTTGATGCGAATTGCCGAAGATGCTACGTTGAGACACTGTGTACAAAGACGGCGTTAGTGATCGTCTTGTGTTGTGCATGAGAAGATGTGAACGTGTTCGGTGGTAAGATGGTGATCGGCGATGTCGCAAGATGCACGACATGGCGAGCAGTTCGGATTCAACATACCGCAGCGACGATCAGCAGGTAGTCACAGACCAAGAGTTTGCGTTTGGTATGGATTCCGTAGGCGATACGCCATATCAGAACTGCTGTGCTGAGGATGCAAACGCTCAGAGTTGCACCCAGGATCTGAGGTCCACGGTCGGGCAAGGGCCCTACCTCTGACATGGCAGGGAGGCAGTCGTGCAGAGAGCAGTATTGGCAGTGTCGGCAGGATTGTAAAAGTCACCGGTGCCAGCAATCCGGTGGTGTGGGACTTAAGTGTCCATGGACCAAGATTGCAAAATGACACGGGATCCCACGCAGAGGAGTGCATGCCTGTGCTCCTTTTGCAAGCTATGCGTGTTTAGGCCGACAGCCTCGTTCACAGCGTCGAAAAACCTTCTAGATCCGCATGGCTTCAACGGCGCTCAGGGGTTGGCTGGCCCTCAGTGCTGTCTGGAGAGAGGCTCTCGGCCCTTTGTGTGAAGTGGATGAGAAGGGTAACAAGCACGTGCATCGCACCGCCGTAATTGGTACGTTACACAGATCAGATTTCAAACCGGGCGAGTGGCGCTTCCTGTGGCCGGGATTATTTTTCGTAACATAAATTTGCAGGGGCTGGCATTCCTCCTGTGCTATCTACAGACGTAGGTTCCTCCGTGCTTGGTTCCTTCCAAGCGGCACACGGCTCGGCTGCCGGAACATATGGCGCCGTTGCTGGATAGCTGGATGGGGGGAAATGGCATATTCGATATCCTTCTTCCCCGGCGATCATTCGTAGCGTCCCCAATCATCATACGATGGGCGGTGGATAGCGGTGGCACTGTTGGGCGGTGGAACGTGGTGATTGGGTTAGTCGACTACAAGCAGAAAGGACATGGTCACCTGGACGCTGGGGACACCGTGCGTCTCAGAATGTTGGGCTTCTGCTGTGGCATGTCGTTTCATGCGATCCTCTCGCTTCTCGCTTCGCCAGTCTTGTCTGGGTCAAAGGATTCCCCCAGGCGTGTGCGAATACTACATACGCCATGGATGCATCACATCACATCGACATCTGGACCAAGCTTTTTCGGACCGTACCCTGGGTCGAAGCGACGTCCAGCGATACAGTGCTCACCAGCGGGAGTTTCCCCAGCGGAAGTTTCTTCAACGGCCCCCGAGCTGGCAGGTGGTTGCTGCAGAAGCTACCGGCCGTCGGGCAGAAGGTCACTGGTAATTTGGCCGGTGGGCTGGCGAAACCTGTGGTGCTACTACGTGCTAGGGGATGCGGAACGGAAGAAGACCTGCTGCTTTCGGGGCAGACTCCGGTGGCAAGCGCATGTGCGGGAGCAAGCTGGGCACTGTGGACAGTCTGGAAGTGTGGTAGAAGGATTTAGGTGGACGGAACCAAGTGCGCCACACTCAAGCTAATCTCCCGAGTCCCGGTGCTCCGTCGTCGATTGGGCTAGCAAGCGAGGTGCCTCGTGTGTGCAGCCGCACCTGGGCATGTGTGCCATCCATGGATTGCCGTTTTCCACGACTGGCTGCGTTGCTCGCCGTGCTGAGGGCATTTCTGCTTCGCTACCGTACTCTGGCGAGCCGCCGCCGTTCCAGCATCGAGGTTCCCGCCGTTGGCAGCGCCGTTGTCCCCCAGCGAACTCTAAAAGGCCACGTGCGGGCCGGGCCTTTGGTAGAGCCAAGGGACCGCGCCATGAACGTGCTGGACGTCCTCCTAACCCACATCCGTCCATGAGTATGCCGATCGCACGTCCTGACAATTCGCTCGCAACCTCCCTGCCCGGCCCTGCCGTGGCCGCTTGAATTCCCAGGATCCCGGTGCCAGCCCAGACTGCGTGTTCGAGTCAATTCGTCCCCGATCCAGCACAAGGCACTTCGCCTCAATTGACTCGCCCATCTCTTTTCGCTTGCGACCCACGCGTTCGTTAGATGCGATGGGGCAAAGGGACGGCAGTTACTGCGCTGCTATCGCTAGGGGTCGCTGCACAGGCGCACGAGGGAAGCTTAAAGTTGCATGCGCGCCTGTGAATCCAACTGCGCCGCGTTTCTCAGAACCTGCCCTTCCAGTCGTTCCTGCTTTCGTTTTTTCTGTCTTCGTATAACCTCATTCCTGCATCGAGGCGGTCGAGACCATGCGTTCCTTTGTCGCTTTCGCCCCGTTGATGGGCCTTGCTGCCGCCCTCCCCAGCGGCGAGCTGGTAGAGAAGAGAGATACCAGTGCCCAAGCAGCCAACACGTACGACTATGTCATTGTTGGCGGTGGTGTGTCGGGCCTCATCGTGGCCAACCGCTTGTCAGAGAACAAGAAGGGTAAATCTTTCCCCTACACGTCCGTTCGTCTGACACTGCGCTAACGCTTCCCGTCCAGCCACCGTCTTGGTCATTGAGGCCGGCACGGATGATCTGCCTTACCAGCAGCGACTTCCATATGGTGCAGCAAGCGCCCTGAACGAGTCCCTGCTGTGGCCCAACTATGTCTCTGAGCCCGAGCCCTTCCTCAACAACAAGACATGGAAAGTCCGTGTTGCTGAGGTTCTGGGCGGTGGCTCGGTCGTGAACGGCATGTTCTACGACCGTGGCTCTGCAGCTGACTACGATGCCTGGGAGGCTCTGGGCAACTCTGGCTGGGGCTGGAAGGGTCTGTACCCTTACTTCAAGAAGGGCACCACCTTTGTCCCTCCCCCAGCGAAGACTGCCAAGGAGTTCGACATCACCTGGGATCCTAAGGCGTAAGTTACTCACCGTCATTTCAGGGAAATCTCCACTGACTCGTCGCAGCTATGGTAATGGTCCTCTCCACATTGGTATCTCCGACTTCCAGTACCCTGATATCAAGTCCTTCTTCGCCGCCTACAAGGGTGCCGGTGTCAAGAAGCTTCTTGATGGCAACAATGGCGAGCAAGCCGGTATCTCGTGGTATGCCAACACCATGAACCCCCTCACCGGAGAGCGTTCCCAGGCACGCAACTCCTACTATGACCCTGTCAAGTCGGCTCGGTCCAACCTCAAGCTCCTGCTCCGCACTGAGGCCACGGAGCTCGTGCTCGACTCCAAGAAGAAGCTCACCGCCAAGGGTGTCAAGATCCTCGACAAGACCACCGGAAAGACCGCCACCGTGTACGCCAACAAGGAGGTCGTCCTCGCCGCCGGCTCCGTCAACACCCCCAAGCTCCTCCAGCTCAGCGGCATCGGACCCAAGTCTGTCCTCCAGGCTGCTGGCATCCCCGTGAAGCTCGCCCACGACGGCGTCGGTGCAAACTTCCAAGACCACCCCTACACCCTCGTCACCTTCAACCAGTCCTTCTCCAGCACCCCCAACGGCGCCTCCCTCTCCACCGACCCAGCATTCAACGCCTCCGCCTGGGCCCAGTACGAGGCCAACAAGACCGGCCCTCTCACCCAGGGCCGCGGCAACAGCCTCGCCATGGTCTCCCTCCCTAAGGTCGCGCCCAAGACCTACACCGCTATCGCCAAGCAGATCAAGGCCCAGAAGGACGACTCGTACCTCCCCGCCATCTACAAGGGCAGCAAGAAGCTCATCGCCGGTGTCAAGGCCCAGCGCAAGGTCCTCGCCGACCTCTTCCAGAACAAGGACGCCGCTGTGGTCGAGTACCCCGTCGGTGCCGGCGGCCAGGGCGTCCTCGTCGGCCTCGAGAAGCCCCTCGCCCGCGGCTCCATCACCATCAACCCCGCGAACCCGCAGGGCCCCCCAAGATGCTGTACAACGCGCTCAGCAACCCCGTCGACAAGGCGGTCATGGCTTCCTGCGTGCGCTTCCTCCGCACCGTCTGGCAGCGCCCCGAGCTGTCCAAGTACAAGCTCGTGGAGATTTCCCCTGGAGCTCAGTACACCAGCGACGACGACATCATCGACAAGATGAACGCCGCGGGGAGCATCTGGCCGACCTTGTCGCACCCTAGCGGCTCGTGCGCTATGATGCCTGAGAAGTATGGTGGGTGTGTGTCCGATAAGCTGCTGTTCTATGGGGTGGAGAAGCTATCTATTGTGGATGCTTCCATCTTGCCGCTTGTGCCGACGCAGCATATTCAGTCGACTATGTATGCGGTTGGTGAGAAGGCGGCGGATTTGATCAAGGCTAGGGCTTGAGTGTTGGACGCGAATCGCGTGTTTCATTGATGTATACATGTAGTTTGTAATGAAGATGATGTTTCCGTGGAACGATGTTGTGGAACAAGTGACTAGTGATGATGGATATTATGTCCTTTATTATTAACACGATACCAACCTCAATATGCTATCTGCCTACTGTCTTCACTATACATACTCCCAGCCCTATTGCATCAAACTACACGCTCCTCAAACTCGGTAACCACGACCCACGATCCCCCAACCCTACCAAAACAACAACCACACCAAACTCCAGCACAACAAGTTCCCTCATACATACATCCCTCGTACTCTCCGAATCCCATCTCGGGATCAACTTCCTTATACCTCCCAGCTCGGCCGTCCCCCCAAACTCCGAGCCCCGCCCAACCCCCATTCGCCGAACTCCCCTACCACCCCATCGGTCCTCGGACTTACTCTACCGTACATGCCTCCCCTCCGCATGCAAGTATGCACTATACGTGCTCAAGTGCTCACAAGCATATGCACTCGGAGATATCTTTCCTTATCCTCCGAACGTCGGCATGGCTGCCTAGCCATCGTGCGACACTTCGGTATGGATGTATGGGCTGGATGACGTGCTTGAGAGTGCGCGGCGCGGGTCGGAGCTGGGGATCGGTGAGTACGTTGAGGGGAGATGGGTGGTTAGGGATGGGAATTTTTACTCCGAGGAGGTGAGGGTTGGGTTGGTGAGTCAATTAGCTTGAGAGGAGGTGTGCATGGTGTTTGGTGGATAATGATGTATATAAGGGGCGGATTGTTGCGTGGGAGGAGTGCTTGATATTAGTCTATACGCATATATCAATATACGCGATATATATATATATATATATATATATATATATATATATACGCTACAAGACCAAAGCGCATACTTCCATCTTTGACGTTGAAACAAGAACCTCATTGCTGTTCAACGAAGACACAAATTCGAATCTTCATTCAAGCCTATCGATACACACGGACTACAAGTCCTTCCTCTCAATACCAATACCATTCGAAAGTATCTTCGTCGTATCAAGCATCATGTCTGCCACGCACAACCCCCCATCCTACGCCTCCTCAGATGCCTCCTCATCCATCACATCCACCACATCCACATTCAAAAAGCCCCTCCTCTCAAAGCTACTCCATCGAAAGTATACGCGTAAGTCATCTCCATCATCACATTGCGCGCGTTCACCTACCTTGTGCGATGTTGAAAGAAACATATGAAATTGACGTTTGACGAACAGCGATAGAAGAACCAACTGCTAAGTCAGAGAAGAAGAATAAGAGGGAGAAGCCGTATTATAACAATGAACCGTTTTGGGCGGCGGCGTATCATTATACGGCGATGAGGTAGGGGTACGGTTAATGGGGTGGTTTGGGATGTATGTTGGCGGGTTTAGGATGGTGGGGATAATTTGTGATGAGAGAAAGGGGGCGGTCTACGAGAGGGCAATTCATGTCATACATGTAACGCATTTGGCTGGGCTGGGACATATACAGGGAGCATAATATATTTTGAATCTGTTCCAGCGTGCAAGTTACAAATTAGATTTTAACACAAGGTGAAACGGCATTGTAAGAATAATTCATCTTATCATAAATGCAAATCATACCCGAAGAGTGATCCAAACAACCAGTACCACCATGTATGCACCCCATGGTGCATCGAGGGTATCTTCATCTCCACAATTCATAACTCATGAGTGCCCGCACTCCGATCGATCCATGCCTTGAAACGCAAACATTAGAAAAGATACTGTACACACGTTAGTCAGCACTGTACACCCTCTGACCCCATCTCGAACCAACTCACCGTATTATTCCAATTCGCATTATCCAGCCAATTAAGAAAGTCCTCGCTTTCCGTAGGAATAGGCTCCATCCCATCGATCATCGGAATGTCAAAGAAACCCGCCCCGACACCCCCTAATACCGCCGGCGTACCATCACTCTGACCTTCATTCGACGGAGGCTGAAAGTTAAGTACCTCGTCCAGCACCAATGCAATCATCTTGTTGAGCTCGCTGCACAACCTATGGTTCCCATCATCCGGCACGATAGCCCACTCCACGCACGAAATCAACACCGATAGATTACGAATGATATCTGCGCGCGACACGGTCGACGGAAGCGGCACATTCTCCAGCGTGCACCGGCGGAGTTCGAGGGCTAGAACACCAGCGCTCGGGAGGCAGTAGAAGAGGACGAGGGTTGCAAAGTGGCGTTGGACGTTGTACTCGTGGTTTCGGTTTTTGTTGAAGATGAGGGCGGTAGAGAGGAGGTTCATTGCTATTTCGAGGAGGGCAGGGAGGGCAGTTTGGGTGTGGCGGCGGAGGAGGCGTTGGATTTGGAAGCCGGCGTGGAGGTGGTCTAGGTATGCTCCTATCATGCGAAGAGCGGTTCTAGGCTTGAGGGTTCGCCAGACGGCTTCGGTGTCGTGGAAGTCATATTTTAGGTGGGCGGGGGATGTTTCCCAGTTTAGGCGGTGGTCTTCGCGTATTGCCCTGGGAGGCTTGTCAGTATCAATTGTGTTTGGAAGGAGGGCCTGCAGTATTGTTCATACTGAAGGGTTTGAAACCCCTTTCAAGATGATCTCAACTTACTCTATCTCTTCAATGATGAAGTCGGCTTTCTTTCCAGCCAGAGACGCCTCGAGGAAACGCTCTTTGACGTAACCGAGTCTCAATCGTAACCGTATCCAGGAAGCCGGTCTGATCTGATTGTCTGTAGCCCACCCATCCGGATCGAGCTTCGATATGGCATCATTCAACACAGCCGGATCATCAGACGTAACCACATCATCGTCAAGATCTAAAGGCAGTCCTCTATCGCTATAACGCCTGTGAATCATGGGGGGACGGCCAAAGAAATCTGCCAAGCTCTTATCAGTGCGATACACGGCAGCGTATATTCTCCTTCGCGATTCTCGGAGGAAGATGGGTTCCTCAGATGGGCTCACGACTGCGTTTTCGCAGTGTATACCTTCCGCGTGGAGTGCTGAGATGGTATCGCTGGTTCGGCGCCATACTCCATGGTCTGCATTTGTCAGTGAGGGCAATTGTGAACAGATAGAGCTACGTACAATTGTCACCATAGAAGTTGCTCTGCACAAGCATGTTGTTGTACAGAAGCCAGACCATTATATCATTCACAGCACCGTGAACTTGACAAAGGGTGATGCAGTCGTTAGTAGCATGTATCATATCCTCGATGAAGTCGTCTTTATTCACTCGATCGCCATTTCCAAGTAGAAACAAAGGGTCGTCTGGGGGCGAGAATTGCGCGGACGATGCTGCTAGGATCATGATTAAACCTAAAGCTTCCCATCGTAAGTTTGGACCGGTCCACAGCGAGTGAAACTCGGATGGCAGCATCGTGGGCGGGACTTTCAGCGGCTGGCAGCTGTTCTTGGTAATCTCTGCGAGCAAAGGATACGGGTTATCACTTTGAGATGCGATGTAATCCAAGTCTCTACGCATCTGAGGCAGAGCCGACAATATCAATGGACCGATCAGTGCGGATGCATGATTGATGGCGAAGTAGGATTTTACGAGACGCTCTAAAAATTGAAACTGCTCGCACTTGGATATGACTAGGCTGCCTATCGTCATGCGGCAGTGTCGAGCCGCCTCCAGTCCACTGGCCACTATGGTCGGCGTGCCATTGGTACTTGGAGGAAGTTGCTCGGGCAGTGCACTGGAAAGAGGTTCCTCTCCTGCAAATACGCTCGCATAGCTGGTACTTCCCAGGTAGAAAGACCGGGAGGAGTCAGAGGTGCTTTGGGCGGTTCGCGTTGCAGATTCAGGAGGGGTTGGCCACGCATTCACCATGGACGGAACTCCAATTTCATTCCGAAGCGTGGTAGGACTCAAGCTCAGAGAGGGGCGAGTCCCGTGATGGCGCGTTGCATTTTGACGCGCTTCCGCAACGCGACGGCGAGGTTCGGGCTTCTTGCGAGGCACGCCTGGAGGGCGTGTCATGGGCGCAGGATGGTAGAAGCACTATATCACATTGTCAAAACAACACGCAATTTGGGCAGTGGGCCGTTTCTGACTTGTTCTGTAATGCCTCGCGTCTTGCACTTTTCACAAGTGGGCGTTGCATGGTCGCAGCGAATTTTGGATATGCGACATGGCTCGCAAGACCTAAAAAGGTATAAGCTTTGATTAAGCTTTCGGCAGTCACGAGGTGGCACAAACCTGGGCTTGCCGTTTCTTCTCAGCATTCTGAAGCCTTCCGCCCAGTGCAAAGAGGCTTTGTTGGAGAGAGAGTGGACCAAGTGCCATGGGAATCTCTGTTAGGTCGGAATGATGATCGGAGTGACGATCGGTGTCGGAGTAGCTTACAAAGCATACTGAGCAAGCGTCCTTCGTTCGGAAAGAGACACCCATGATTTCCATATTCCCTTTCCATTGAACACGCAGGTTGGTTTTTTTTTGTTCTTTTACAATTGTATCATTTAATCATCTTTCTCTATATGCGTCGATACTATTTTCACATTGAAATCACATCCAACATTCGACAAAAAAGCGTACAAGAGCTTTAAGATTGAAGAGTCAGCCGGAGTGCCCGGAATAAAATCCGAAATAGGTTACCTCCCAGCCTACACGGTCGATTTCACCATTTCCTCTGCAGATATCTCATCAGTGACGTTCTACTATGTGAATCATCCCATATTGGCACCTGTCTCCGTACGGCTACCGACGCTACCTACTTATATGAGGTACATTGCGCAGCGAGGCAGAATCAACGGGGAGCGGCGTGTAGCGCGCAGCCACCTTTTGTCCCGCGATGCACGACTAGGTTCTGAAGCCAACCAGCACCGCCCCAACCCACGAGGTGCGCCATTGTGTATGAATTTAGGGTTTCCATGTACCCCAACGGCGTTCTTTAATGCCAGGATGGTATCGATTGCCGCTGCTCGTCCTCGTGCCACGGCTCGTATCTGGGTATGCGCTGGCAACGCGCCGATCCACAGCACCGTGGACATGATTCGCCATGGGAAAGATGCCAGGACCAGCAGCCTATACACAAACCACTGGCTTGAGCGTCTCGACGACGCACACGGCTGCTTGTGCTCGTTTTGGGACGACCGGTCAAGACAGCAGAGCCGCGATACTTGCTGATTAGCTGACGGGCTGATGCATGCCTGCCGTTTTGCACTGGGAAGGCTCCGTTGGCGGTGGCGCAGTGCATTCCCATATCACCACCACGAGCCTCAGGCTTCAAAATCTCCGCCCATGCCACTCATCGGAGGCATGCCCAGATGCCCCCGAAGCAAATTCGCCGTCAGCCCGACAGTCCCAGATCCCAGTCCCCCGTGGATTGATTTTCGCTCTTGCCGCGCGCCGTCTGTGTTTGGTGCGAAGCGAATGCTCTGCAGCACACGGTATGCAGCTAGACCAATAGCTGCGTCCCCACCCGCAGCCCTTCACCGGAACGAGGGGTGCGACGGATTGCGCTCGCCAGCACCGCTCCTGTCATCTTGAACAGCTTCTTCCCTCAGCCGTGCCGTGAGACAGAAGGCACATTTGACGCTGCCCACCGTCGTTCTCGAGTATTCGAATCCCTCGCATTGCTGTGCGCTTCGTCGGCTTACCGCTCCTTCGCGGTGTAGCCCACGCGAATACGAGCTGCCTTGGCGTCGTTGCTCGTCCGGCCACCAGCTCACCTCTCCGTAAGGCATTTTGCAAGGCGATTGCCAGTCAGCTCCTCAAAGACCCCATATTCTAACGGCCGCCTCCCGGTACTGTCAGGATGGCTACTCACTACTACTCGACCTACTGGCCACAGCACCAGTCCATGGCACCTGAGGCTCCCGTCTTCACAGACCTCTTCAGCTATGACCAGCAGCATGATCCGCAGCGATCGAAAACGCCTACATCTTTGGTCAACCATCCTGGACTCTCGCCCCGGGGTCCTCTGAGCACTCCGCCCATGAGTCGTGACGTCTCCCAGGGACCTGATCCACCCCCAGCACAGTATCCGGAGCACATGGTGTATGATGGCAGCGCCTCCAACTCGCCAACCTCTGTGAGAACCCCGGACAACGACACCTTTGAAGACTTGATGCTTGATTCGCACTCGATGCGCGAGTTCTATCAAAGTGACGGCGACATGATCACGACCCAGGTCTCTCACGGCTCTGTGGCCGCTGTCGACAACAGCAATGTCTTCATATCCCAGCAAGGCATGTGACTCTTAAATCGTCCTTGGTGCCCTAGCTAATTGACAATGAGTAGCCATCACCGAAGCAGTGCAAGCTTCAATAGCTGCTAATCCTCAATACTTTCCGACACAGCAATTTGACATTCAACCGCAATCGCAACAGAGTGACGTCTATCAGCATCAGAATTACGATTTCACCAGCCAACCCTTCACAACCCATGCAGCGCCTTGGAATACAGAACAACCTCCACGCAACCCCAATGTACCCCGTTCAGGTATCAGTTTTTTCGACCCTGCTACCGACCCCACGGATTATACTCCTTTCGTACCTAGAGACGTAAACTTCTGGGCGGTTCAGAACACCGACCCCGACTATCTCATTTCGCCCAACGAACCCGTAATGCCGCCGCAGGATTTCCTTTCTGTTGCTCCGCGTGCCTTGATTCAACAGCAGCGACCTGGTCGGCAGCCTAGCCAAGGACATGTGCATTCTCAGACGTTTGTCTCAGGAAGCAGTCGTGTTGCAGTGCGGTTCCATGAGGCATCTCCTTCGCCCGACCCACATACCTTCACCAATTACCCTACTACAACTCCCCTTGTCACGGGACATCACCAAGTATTGCACCAACAACACATTTCGCCGATCGCTACTTCCATTGAATTGCCTGTGGGGAGGACTATACAATCGCCTGCTAGTCCATTGGTTTCCGCATCTAGCCCTGGTGGCTCAGAGGGCATGTTCTCTTCGTACCAGCACTCAGACTCGGGTCTGGACCAGGACTCGCAGCAGCACCAATCATTTACTAAGATCATACCACCTCCATCCCCTGTCGAGGGAGCATTCTCTCCGAGTAGAACGTTGCTGGAGTCTTCTACAGGTGTATCACCTGACCCTGAAAGCCAGACTGCGCGTCGACAAGTAGGCCCGATTAGAACTGCTGGCAGACCAGGTGGCCGAGCTTTAGGCACGCATCTAGAGCCAAAGGTTGCGAAAGCGGCGCACGATATGCGTAAGATTGTTGCGTGCTGGCACTGCGTCCTGCAACGAGACAAGGTACGGTTATTCCGTCCTTCATCTACTTAAAACTGACATCTAATAGTGCGGTCCTGGTGACACCTGCGAGCGTTGCTTGAAACGTGCTCAGCGACCTAATGCCGACTGTGGCCTTGGCTGCTCTCGTATCAAACTCATTGAGCTGTCGGAATTCTTTCTCCCCACTTTGGTAATGCAGATTCACGAGGATAGCCATCTGACCCACTTTGTCTCTCAATTCATCCACCAATGGGGCTCCCAAGAGATTAATGTATACTTGACGTGCGAGCAGAGGACAATGCCGCGTATGCAGGTGAAGGTGTACGAATTCCAGCCTCGTGGGGAAGAATTGCTCGTCCAGCTTCAGTATCAAACCGACCCAGTGACTCAGCAGCGGTATACTATCCGGAAGCGTAGCCCTGCTCTTGGAATGGTGCACATCAACCACAATGAAGAGAAAAAGTATGACAAGTATATCAATGACATCGTCGACAACCATCTGGATGCTTTTGGCGAGATCTGCTGGGCAGAAGACGACAACGATTTCTCACCCCGGCTTTTCAAGCTCATGACGCGTGTCAAGACGAAGAGTGACGACGAGGTACGTGTAAATACTATCAACCCTATTCACTCAAGCTGAACCCTCCCAGGCCAAGCTCCTCCGCGAAGTCTTCCGCCTCATCGTCTGCACCTACATAATGTCGCACACCATCACTATCGCCGAAGAAACCAAAACCGAAACCCTCTCCAAAATGCACTCCTACACCGATCCCGCCGCATACGTTCAAAATTACACCTCCCCCGCATGACCGCCCGCCAATTGAAATACTTCTTCGCCCGCGTCCAGCGCTCCACCCTCGCCCTCGTCCTCAACAAGCTCCAGCAAATCTTCAAGTCCAGCAAGGGCTGCGACAAGTGGCTCGCTGCCTTCGTCGCCGTCGTCGGCATGGCCATGGCGCACGAGGACCAGCAGAAGACGATTCATCAAGTTATGGCGACGCGTGCGGCCACGGAAGGCTTCGACGCGCGCGATGCCCAGGCCCAGGCGGACGTTGCCAATCGAGACGTAGACCAGCGGATGAACTTCGTCAGCCAGATCTTTCGGTGGAAATATAACCGCAAGTGCAATCCACTGCGAGACTGCGACCAGGACTGGGAGAAGGAGGCTGGGTTTGGCGATGAGAGCTCGGTGACATTTGTGCGATCTGTGGCGCAGTTGGTGAAGGAGAATAGTAAGTTTTTCTTTTCCCTTCTGCATGCATGGATAGGATAGGAAAGTTTGCTAATGGATGATGCTAGTTGATTACCTCCAGCTGCGTCAGGGCGTCAGCGTATCGGCCTCCAACCAGGGAAAGTACACTGCGCGTCTGGTCGCCCCGTTCTTGCTCTCGTTCTGGCTCCCGCAGTGAGTGAGCTGTTGTCAATCAGCTAGCTATACCCGGCATGTTCTCCTGATACCCTCTTTACATGGTTGAAGCTACTGCTTCATGAGTGTTTGCAATGCTTTTTCTTCCTTCACACATCGTTCAGCCTTATTCGCTCTTTTTCCTTCTACATGTCAAGCCCTTGCGCCTGACGAACGTGTTTCCTCCCTTTCTTTTCTTTTTTCACTCTTATTCTTCTAGCGTTTCAGCGACGGCGTTGGAACCGCCCAAAAAATGACACGCATGTGCTGCTCATGCTTGGAAATACGTTGTTGGGAAAGCGCTAAGCCTCCGTCCTCCCTTGAGACGTTGACGGCTGTGTTATGATCACGAGTTACGGTCGGGATGTACACGTTAGAGATTTATAATCACACATCTTTTATTTATACCCGGACTATATATGCTGTGGCATGGCATTCTTACCATTTTGTTATGCGGTTGTGCTCCCTTTTTGCATATCTTTTCGTCTGGGGAGGGAGGATGAGGGTAGAGATTTATGTATGTATATGTAGAGTGAGATAGATATCTAATGTAGTTGGAAGAGTGCTTTGGAATGCTTTATAATGCTCCGTGGATACTGAAGTACTTTGTTTTGTGGAATAAACAAAAATGCGGTAGTAGATTATTTTCAAGCAATATATGATGTAATTGAATAAAAAACAAGTGCTAGAAAAACTGCTTGGAGTAATAGCTGATTAAAGCACGACATAGGACAGACGGTATATGAAGAAACTATCTAAATCCAGCTCTCATTCATGTGTAGTAATCTCAACAGCATCGATCTTCAATACGCCCAAACCAACCATGACAAGACTTCACATGTACCTGCCATCATCTCGACAAGGCACATCGTACCATCTGAGTGGTCCAATGCACCGCCTTCGTATTCGATATATTGCCCTCCCTGCCTCCCCTTCAATAGGCCCCAGACACGTTAGCCCACGGTATATAGTAAGCCAATCAGTCCTACCAAACCCCCCAAGAGCCCTCACCACACATCCGAAATTCCGGTGAAGCGCGTCACATCACCGTACGACTTCCCTCGGCGTGACTAGTCCAAAGTCTGCCTCGATGCAGCGCACAACAACTACAAGAGACCCCGGTCCGGTAGGTACCTGGTTGGTTTCCTCCCCAGGCCACCTCCCGCTTGCTGACTTTTTCCGAATCGTGCAGCACGACCGGAATAGGATGGCGCTTCAGGCGACGCTGGGAAGCGGCGGTTTGATCGCGGCGGGCATCGGCGTGAGCGATGTTGCGACCATAGTGACGCTCGCAGGGCGCCTTGGAAACTGGTACACGGCGGAGAAGGGGGATGCGGAGTTGTTTGCGTTGCTGGAGGAGGATGAGTACGATGTTTTAAAGCGCAGGGGTATCATGGATATCAATCGGTTTCAAACGCGATGGAATAAGAAGATGAGGTTGCTGGAGAACGGAAGGCCGAGAAAGTTAGAGGGAAAACAGGTTGAGCGGTTGCTTTGCAGTTCTTCGAATTGGACGGCGATGATGACGTGTGTGGTTGCGGCGTTGGATGAGTTTGCGTCGGCTGCGACGACGAGGAACATATGTAAGGGGTTGCTGCAGCGCATTTTCTCGAGCCAGGATGGAGTTGGGATGACGGAGGATATACTCAGTTCGAGCCTCCAGATACGCATTAATGGATGGAGATCAGCAGCAACGGTAAAAACAACTTTTTTTACTTCCCCCTCGAACATTTTTAAAGTAGGAGACTGATGTTTGTAGTAGGTACGAGAAATGAATATCGCATGCCGAAGGGTTCGAATCGATCTCTTGAATCAAGGCTTGATTGTACAAGGCTTCATGCCTGCCAACGAGACAGCGACACATATCATACCTCGTCTTCTGATATTGCTGCCATCGCATCATGTCTCTGCTTCCTCAGTTTCGAGATCTTGAAGATCGAGAACTTTGGGCGACAATCAGACAGAGAAACCCCATGTCGCTTGGTATATAGTCGGGCGCCATTGTACAACGGAAGCAGTACAATGCTGAATGACACGCGCAGCATGATATCCAAGCGTGAGCTATCGACAACAGTGTCTCTCACCCAACCGGAGGAAACTTTCTCAACCTTTCCAATAACTGCGGAAACCGCGACTCGCTGCCGCGTAGCATGGCAACAGGGTGCAGAAGCTGGAGAATCCATCTCACTGAGACCTTTCGCAGAGCTCGAATCATCATTTACGCAAAACGACCTGATTATGGAATTCCGCAACCAAGGAACCAAAGTTTCGAAACAGCGTAGGAAAGATTCAGGGCCGTGGAGGATCGCGTCTCTGCTGGCAATTTTCAGCACAGAAGAGGTTAACGTTAGATTGGCGGAGGTTCTGTGCAAAGAGAACCCTGATACGCTTTCACGGGTTGCAAACTTGATTCGAAATAGCAGAGCGCCTGATGGCAGTGAAGCAGGACTGACCATCGATGATTCCAGAGCACTCGAAGTCTTCACAGTGTGCCAGGCCTTTTTTATGGGATACTACTACCAGATTTTCTCCCAGATAGTCGATACCTCTACGCTTGAAATCCAAACCATATCCGGCTGCTGGGGTTACCAAGATGCCACTCTCCTCCGTCGTATCCACGCATCCTTCCGCGGAATGAACGGCCTATATTCAGGCTCGGACGAGAATTCCTTTTGCATGACGCGCACAGACATACTATCCCTCCTCGCGACGCTGTACGCAAACGCCGACGTTCAAATCCCAAAGGGTGTTGTTGGCGGACCCCTCAGCCACCAAGAGCTCTGCGTAGGCGTCGTCGGCAAGCGCATCATCCTCTTCAACAGCCTTGTAAACAACTGCGAGACCATCGAGGACATCTTCCGATTCGTCGTCCTGGACTGCGATGCCGGTGCCTTGCCCCGGAATACAGAGGGCCTGATGCTCACCGGTATCCCTCAGACCTTTCCTACCTGGGATGGCATGAGTCCCAAGATGGAACACGAGGTGGTTTTATCTGGACCCAGAGAAGACTGCACGCGGCACATCGAAGCAAACTGGGATGGGAACCCCGAGCGCATGCTGCTGTGCATACGATACAAAGGGCGACGCCTCGGCTCACTCAATCCCATACACGCAGACCGCGCCTTCCGCATCGCATTTGTGCCTCCCGACGACAGCGGCGATCCAGGAAAACCGTTTGGGCCAATGCATTCTTGCGACCTGGAAGATCTCATGGTCAGCTGCAGACTTGTCACGCCTGGGCGCGACTCTCCGCGGACACCAGTTGCGGTGCACACGAAGGGGAGCCCGTGTCTTCGATATGCGGTCGCGGCCTGGTACTCGGACCACGGCGATGTCTTATTCGCAGGTGGGAATCTCCAGCGGGCTTTTGAGAAGTGGGAAGAAGGTAGTGGGAGGGCAGAAAAGTACAATGGCCAGTTTGTTGCGTTGATTGGCTGACGCTTTTGTTCGACGATAGACTACACGTGAAGACGATATACCTTCTCGATTAATTAAATGAATATACTAACATACAAACATCTCTCTTATCCCTACAAAAGATATCATTTCTCCTACCGTACAGCAATAATACCAGCATACCTCTCCCATCCACCAACCCCCAGATCCCCAGACTAGACAGCTCATCCCCACCCAATGCCATCACCCAGACCAATTTCCGCTCATCTAAATCGCAAACGCCTCCACGATAGACTATCCCATCGCCATACACGCCCACTCGGCACCTGCGACCCGACCCAGCACAACCCAACCAGATCCAGACGGATCGACCGGCCAGGCTGAACCTCCGGTGAAGCACCGGTGAACAAGGATGCTCCACGTCAGATGGCTCCAGCCTTGACACCGTACCCTCGTTGCACATCCGCGTCTCCACAGCAAAGCCGCAGATCAAATGATGATGTGCGCCTTAGCTTGCGCCTTTTTTCTCACACATATGGACTAAGCACCTGTGCGGAGAGGACGTTCCCTGGTGGGATGTGGTGCAGGGAAGATGGGTGGGTGGTAGGGGGCAGGGGGCAGGGGGCAGGGGAGGGATGGTGGAGATACTTGGGCATATACGAGAGATTGTGGGTAGGTTTCGTGTTGGGGTGAGATTTGGGAGATGGGATCTCGGTGTGGCGTTTTTGGGGATGGTGCTCTGGTCGGCGTATGCTTCGGACTACGTTCGCTATGTGATTGTTTCATTGTCCAATGCCCAAAAATACATTATCATTCTCCGAAACTCATTACGATCATCGTCCCTGACTTTTCGGAAGGCTGAAAATCTATGTCTGTCTCTCTACTCTCTTTATCTATGTTCGCTTTACTTCCTGCCCGCACCGCCAATCACCCAATCGGTTAGTCTATCAATTATCGTCGTGAAGACCTAGACAGATCATGTCAATCGTTCAACTGATCAAGAATCCAATCCAGACCCCCCACCCCATACATTCCGCACCCCTCAATCCTCGCGACCCACGCGCAAACCCTCATCTCCTCAAAAACCTTCTCAGCCTTCGTAAACCATGAGCACATACATACAAATCACCCAGTCATCATCGATTCGTCAAATCATCTCATCCCTTGGTATCATTTCGTTTCGTATCGCATCGTATCGTATTTCCACTCCATCGCCCCCTTCACCCCTCCTCAACATCAAACCCCACCCTCACCCACAAACTGCACCCCTCGCACCCAACCAAAACCTCCTTCTCCCCCTCCCCTCCGCATCCTCCAGCTCGCTTTCCAGAATGCGGAAGCCTGCCTCCGCACCGCAGCGACATGCCCTCGTCCACTGCATCTGTGTCTGTGTCTGGGCATCCTCCTCGCCTGGCGTATCCCGTCCGCTTTTTGCTCCTTCCTCTTCCTCATCTTCTTGTTGTTGTTTTCGTTCTTCTCCTTCTTTCCCTATACTTCCATTCTCCCCATCCGCACCCAGCACTCCATTCTGCACCCTCAACCTCGCCACCATATCCTCAAAGTCCTCCACCTCTTCCACCCCTTCCCTCTCTTCTCCCTCTCCCTCCTCCTCCTCCTCATCATCCTCCTCATCATCCTCCGCCTCAGGAATCCTCTCAAACGGCATACTCGCCTCGAAATCACTCAAATCCAACAACTCCAACCCGAGGACGAAATCCTCTCCCACCGCTCCCCCTCCCTTGTGCATCTCCACTCGCATCTGTACCTCCCCCGTCGCACGTGTCTGTGTATGCGCCGTCCTCAACCACCGCTCAAACTCCGCCCTGCGCTTCTCATCCGACAGCACGGCGAGCGCCTCCTTGACGTCGTCGACGGTGTATGCCTGGTTCTCCTCATCCACCCCATTGCCGTTGTTGTAGCTGCCCGACGACCCCGTAGAAGGAGGCTGCTTTCGTTCCGCAGCTCTCTTATCCGGATGCGCGTTCAGCAGCGCCGCTTTGTACGCGCGACGGAGGGTGGGTTTCCAGTCGGGGGACTGGGGCGCGGAGGCGGGGAGGCGGAGGACGAGGTAGTAGTTTTGGGTGAAGGACATGGTGGGTGGCGTGTTCCTTTTTGTCTTTTCCTATGCTGCGCTGTGGTGTGATGGGGTATACTATCCTTTTTACGGATATATGTGTATACTTGTACGCGTGTGTATGTATGTACGTATTTGTATATATATACGTGTGAACGAACGAACGTATATATACACCGCACTACACACACACTCGTACAACCCGCAACCCCGAAGACGGATACGACAACGACGACAAAGGTCCACTACGCATGGTGAGTCGGCGGCTGGACAGACAGAAGCAGGGTCCAGGAGGGAGTGGTACGGTATACGGCACGGTACAGTACGGTACGGTAGGCGTGGTGCGGTGTGGTGTGGTGGAGAGCGGTACTTGGGTCTTGGGTCTTGGAGCGCTTATGCACGACGCAACGGTTGCACGGTGCAGACAGCAGTGTTTGGCGCGGTAAGGGTAGCGGGGGTTCTGACGCCCGACTTTTTTTCGCGTGGCGTCGCGGGGTTGCCGGAGCGCAGGCGCTGGGTGCAGGCGACCCGACCCAACCCAACGCATGCATGGCGATTATCGTCGTGTGCATGCTTTCTGGACGAAATGAACCTGTTGATATGGATATGTGAACGGGCTCATGATGATGCCGTCAACCTGGATATGTCGCACATGCTATGCAATTTCACACGGTCACAGATAGAATACAAATGAAGTATAGAAGAGTTTCCTCAAGCCTATCCTAAGAGTGCAGTCGCTAGATACCTTGCCATCAGTAGCCCATACTCGATCACGAACCGTCTGGTATAGACCCTAAATGTGTCCTGCCTCCCAAGAACCGCCGCAGATAGAAACTCGCACCTTTCCCCTTTCATTGCCGAAAAACAAAGGGGGTCGGGTGTTGACATGGTGCTAAAAAGGGAAAACACTGAGGAAAATCTTCCGGGACAGCACAAGATGGGAGAACCGGACTATGGCCCACATCTTACTCCAACCTCCGTTCCGTAGAAATAGAGTTGTGGGTGACGAGCATGCCAGCCGGCGAAGGAGGCATGCTCAAGATGGGGAATAGTGCTGGTGGGGAGAGGAAAACACATAAGTCGTGGGGGAATCCGTCCGCTCGCTAGAAACCGATTTTCGACAAAACACATACACTCAACTCCGATGACGCTCGCTGCCAACGCAGCTTCCTTCTTCTATCCGAAAATAGATGACGGCGGCTGACGGGATGATACAAGGTCGAGAGCTGTCGATGCGCTTAAGCAGCAGGCGCCGGCGGCTGCTCCTCAGTTGCGGCCGCCTCGGCGGGCTTAGGGGCCTCTTCCTGGGGCTTGGCCTCCTCCTTGGGGGCAGCGTCGCCGGCAGTCTCAGCCTCGGCACCGTCTGACGATGTCCAGAGGGTGAGGTTGTCGCGGAGCAGCTGCATGATGAGCGTAGAGTCGCGGTACGACTCCTCGGACAGTGAGTCGAGCTCAGCAATGGCGTCATCGAATGCCTGCTTGGCGAGGTGGCAGGCACGGTCGGGCGAGTTCAGGATCTCGTAGTAGAAAACCGAGAAGTTCAATGCGAGACCAAGACGGATGGGGTGCGTGGGGGTGAGCTCGGTCTGAGCAACATCCGTGGCAGTCTGGCACGTTGAGTTAGCTGTGTTGCGGGTGCAGTAGTGTGCATAGGGGTCATTGCGTCATACCTTGTAGGCCTCGTGGGCAGCGGTTGCAGCGACCTTGCGCTTCTCGCCAGACGCAAACTCGGCGAGATAGCGGTGGTAGTCACCCTTCCTGGAAGCGCACAAACGTTAGCGGCGTCTTTGAAAATGCACGGCGGGAGAAAGCGTTGGGGGTGGGGTCTTACATCTTGTGGTAGAAGACCTTGGACTCGCCAGACTCGGCCTTGGGGATCAAGGAGTCGTCGAGCACGTTGAGGACATCCTGGCAGACCTTCTCGAGCTCCTCCTCAATCTTCTTTCGGTACTCGCGGATGGTGGAGACGTGCTTGTCCGAGCCCTTGGACTCCTCCTTCTGCTCGATCGAAGAGATGATGCGCCACGAGGCACGTCGTGTGCCGACGACGTTCTTGTAGGCAACGGAAAGCAGGTTGCGCTCGTCCACGGTGAGCTCGCCGCCAATCTGTCATGTGTCAATGTGTGTGCGCTGCCACGGTCGACCGGCGGCGCAAGCCTGCGGCGACGGGACGGATGCAGCTGGCATACCTTGGCAACTTCCTAGACAGCAGTCAGTACAGAACACACGGGATGCGGGGGTATTGGGCGCCACTGACCTTCATGTACGTGACCATCTCTGTGCGAAGCTACCGTCAGCGACAGAATGCAAACACGGCGCAGGGCACGCCGGCGGGCCAGGACTTACCATCGTAGCGCTCAGCCTGTTCGCAGAGCCGGGCGAGGAACGTCTTGCTGCGGGTGTGTCAATGGGGCTGCACAGGGCGTTGGGGCGCGCCGAGCATACCTTTCGCGCTGTGCACCGGGTTAGCACGCTGTTGACGTTTATCATACACAGGCAGCGGGCGCCAGAGGGGCATCCCACCACCAAGCATGCGGGGGTCTGGCAGATAAGGGCACAACCTACCTCGTTGGCCATGGTGCTTGAGTGTGAGAAAAGGACGGTGTGGGGTTGTGGAAACGGGCTGTAGACGGGTGTGAAGAGAGGGGACTGTGGTGTTGAGGTTAAGTGGTGGGTCGTCGGCGATGGAGTGTTTTGAGCGTGCGAAGAGCGCAGCCTGCGACTAGAGTGCTTTTAGATCCATTATTGATCCGCCCCAAAGCCAGCACAGCACCTTCCCGGCACTCCGCCCGCACAAGCCTCTAGCCTGTCCTCTAGGGACTTTTCCCTCGAGCCTCGTCCAGAGCCCTCTGTGGATAGTCTAATTCACCACCGCTGTGCATTTGCCTTGTGCCCGCAGCGAGCCCTGGCCCTGGCCTTGGCACACCGTCCTCTGCCCTCTACCCTCCCGCGGATTTGACCCCCTCACGTGGGCAGACGCCAGCGGAAACGCGGCGGCTCCGTTATGGCTAGCGACAAGCGACCAGGCCGCGAGCAGGTCTCGCCCACCCCGTCGTGCCATGTGTAGGCACGCGGTCTGCCACTGAGTCCACCGTCCGCTGGGCCTCTCTCTGGCCCCTTCAGCGTCGGAGACGCCCAGTGCACTCCAAGTCATGAGATGGCCATGCACACGGGGGAGCCAATCACCGAAGTTGGAACCAGCTAGAAATCTTGGTCAAGATTCGAGGCCATAAGGGGGCTGCTGCCAGGCGGGAGGCACGAATCATTCAGCCTCGCGTGTAAAATGTCCATTCATTTGGTCACCTTGTTTCAGGCCAGTGGCAGTGCACGTCGTCTCATACCCTCCCGCTGCCGACCAACACTGCACCTCGACACGCAGCCGTGTGGTCGTAGCCCGATACAGCCGACGTTGACGGCGAGCCTCTTGCACCGTCCGAGGGCCACCTCTGCCACCATGATCGTGCACTATATATCCACATGTCCACTAAGTCACCACCGTCGAGCGCATACCCGCCAAGAAATAATTCGCAACTGGTGCTCTGTGCTGCTGAACCCCACTCTGCCTCCCGTCCTGCACAACTGGTTATCGTGAATAATTCCCATCGCCCGAGGGCAGCATAGCAGTTCTGCTGTGCTGCCAGCATTCGTGGTTGTGCATGGCATGTCGTGGTACCGCCATTGATGCGCTACAGAGATGCGCAAATGAGTCGCTCCATCACCGCTGCCTGCCTTGGCGTCTGCTACGTCCCGCCCGGTCCGAGTTGTTGTACAAATGGGCGGTCCCGTCATGCCGAAGCCTTCTGGAAGTGCTTTGCGGCGCGGTATGCCTCACATGAGAATTCGCCAAACACCGAGCATGAGAGCCGCAGCACCAGTGCACACGCCCCTGTAGTCAAATTAGCCAACTTCCATGTATCCGTCGTTTGGTATCCGTGAACGTACACTAGCCATTGCAGCGTTTGGAACTTCACAGTCTCCAGCCGCTCACGCAATTGCGCAGTCTCTTGTTCTATCCGTGTCTCTGTCTCCTTGAGCTTGAGCTCTTGTATGTTGGCTTCCTCCCGTATGCGGCCCTTCTCAAGGTTGAGATCCAATCGCACTGAAGCCTGTGTCCGCTGGACTTCATCGCGCAGCCTTGAGTTCAGCTTGGCCAGCTCATTTGTCAAACGCTCATGCGAACTTCGGGTCAGGGATGATTCGGTCGAGTCGGCAGTTTGAAGTTCGGAACGTAGTTTCGCAAAATCGACCCGCTGGTTGTATGTCGCCTTTTCCTGCTCTTCGCGAAGCACCATTGTGCGAGTGAGGTTTTGAATACTGGTTGAATTAGCAAGCGCCTATGGAAGAAAGATCGAGACAATACACACCTCTCTTCAATGACATCACTGAGAACTCTCATCATAGCAACCGCTTGTGCTTCCGTGAACCCTTCCCCTTGAGTCGCTGTACGAACTTGAGTGTGTCGAAATGATGGTCTTTTTGCTGCGCAGATGTTGCGCTGAATGCTCGGCGGTCCGATAGAGCTCTGATGATACTCGGTGTTGTTTGTGTGGAATCATCTCGTCTTGAGCCAGCCTGGGGACGTTGCTGGACAACTGTAGAATGCGCCCGTCCTGTTCGTTCCGAGGGGGCACTGCATTGCGCTCGCCAGTGTGTATTGTGAAAGGCGACTGGTCGCAGCAGGCGAGGAGCTCCCGATGCCCAGGGCATCAAAAACCGAGACATGGTTGCTGTACTCGCCATTGTGTGGTGAGGAAGGCTCGGTTTGTGTCGGCGCTTCTGTTGCTCATCGCGATATTCGGAAAGAGCGACCTCGGAACAGCTAACCCAGATAGGACATCGTATGCACTACACCAATCCATCTATCATCTGGCATGCTTATTTCGAAAGGCCTATCATAGGCACACACACTGTTCAAAAGTATCCTTAATAAATTCTGCAATTAGAGGCCACAAAGTTATTCTAGGCCTGTCCGCGCTATGAAAACGCCGCCCGAAAAGCCCGCTCGCGCATGCTATGCCCATACAACCAACGTCGCTCGCCCGCTCAATAGTACAAACACATCATTCCATGCCTCTTCTCTCATTATTTAAATCACGCCATTATCTACCGTACTCCAAACTCGGCACAATGACTGGTCCGTACTTCATCGGTGCGCTGTATGGCCCCTCATTCTGCACCATGAAATCCACCGCAAGACTCAGCTTTCCACCGCCGTGCTGTCCGGGTACCTGCCCAAACGTTCCGTTCACAATTTGTGGATCATATATCACACAAGCAACGTAGTTCCTCCTGCCCATCAACCTCTTGTATTCTCTTGCTGCGCCATTCACATCCTGCGTGAAGATCTCCATCATGTCTTCCTTGGTATCGGAAGGCGTGTGGTTGGATCTGTGTCCATTTTGAGGGATGTATAAAGCGCGGTTGTTGTGCAAGAGACGCAAAACGTAATTTGAAGGTGGAGCATTAACCACTGAGGACGAAATGATTTGGTACATCGTTTTGTGGTCTTGAGGCTTGGAGGGGTCGTGGACGAGACCTGCACCACAGCAGTCAACGCCACCGGAGAAGAACGTCATGCGCAGAGATTTGTTATGTGCGATTCCTTGGAGGGTTCGGATAAGATATGTACGTTCAAGATCCTAGAACATGGTAAGCTGAGGTCAGGCAGATATTCCAAGAAAGCTTACCTTAGAGTCGTGTGTCCATTGGTCTCGGAGCTCATCGAGCATATCGATCTCGCCAAAGGGACTCAGCACGCCACTCATCAAACCAGATTTCCCTATAGCTTTCTTCACCGAGTTGAAGCCGTCACCAACGACGCTCTTCGCACCCACTACTCCAGCCACCGAGCTTGTCACTTTCCCGAGCATGTTGAAAGTACCGGTGACGGCCTTTTTACCCGTTGCCATCGAATTGGCAAGATGCTCAACGGATTCCAGACGTGGATAGACCACAGGCACAGGAACCATCCATATGCAGTGTTGCACACTCGGTGGAAGCGTCGCAACTTTAGGAAATATTCCCTGGTATGTTGGACCAGCCATGACCTGGTGCGGATTACGCTCAGACCGACAATCAGGTGCCACTACTGTGACGCAAGGGCCCAGATATTTGATAAAGTGCCACCCAGTGCCCGTGATGGTAAAAAGGTCCATGTCGTTATTGACATTACGAAGAATTTCAAGAGTTGTGTGGTGCTGGAAAAGAAGATACATCTCAATACCTATCCGGCCGATGTTCTTGAACATGTTGGAAAATTGCATATACTCGGGATATGAGCCGAAGCCATCGAAACTAGACATGCATTAGTAGCGTACAGATATATGAATGGAATAGAACGACTTACATATCATGATCATCAAGTGCTAGAATATGGGGAATCTGCGCAAATGCTTCGCGCAGGTGCGGCTGGTCGAAATGACTGGTGTAGTAGTGAAAGTACGCGTGACAAACTTCCTCGTCGTGCTTCGCAGTCCACGGCGCATTCTTACGGTTCTCTTTACCACTCATTCCGGTCCACTGTTTTAACAAGGGTATCTCTTTCCAAAGTCTGTCTGCGTATATTTGGCCACCTAGCCCGAGCTGCACGTGGAAGCCACCACACTCAGCATTTTTCTGGAGGATGTCCTTCCACATGTAACCAACGCCACCGAGCTTCGATCGTTCATTCGCGTTCACGTTCAGGGCAAAATCATTGCCGGAATGTGCTATGAAACGCCAACTCGTCTCGTGGCGACCTGCAACCAAGAATTCAAAACGCGTGCAGCCTAGATGAGATGTGATGGCATACGTCCACTTTGCTGCATGTTCTTCTTCCATTTTCAAGTCGATGTCGTACCGGTAGAAAATCCAGTTCTGGTGGGTATAGATAGGATTTGCTTTCAATTGCCTTGGGTTCGGGGAGAGGTCTACACTCTGATGAATGTGGATCGTTGGAGGATGAGGGGTATTCGTTATCAGAAGAATCGAGCCAAGCCACAAGCCTCGCTCGAGGTCCATGTTTGTGTACCTCAAGTACGGGCCAAAGTAAACACTATTGGTTGGATTGATCTTGTACATGTCTACTCCCGCGACCGGAGGTGGTCCAGAGAAACCAGTCGTGGTGGGTGTGGCCATCGACGCCATACCAAGCATACCGTCAGGGTAATGTGCGGTCTGCGAGGGAAAGCCAGGAGATGCAAGTGGTGTCTTGCCAAAGGCTGGGGAGGCCAACGGGTTCGCAAAGGAGCCTGCTGGCGACATGGGCTCATTCAAATTCAAAGGTGTGGGCCCCTTTGGAAATTCCCACTGTGTCGATTGAGTGGGGAGGTGAATGTAGTAGTACTGGCCTGAGCTTGGATCGAGATGCGCTATCCAGCCCTCAGGCAGCGGAGGTGGCGATGCGGGACCGGGGCCTGGCGCTGTTGGTGCCGGGCTAGGCGTACTCGCCTGCTGTACCTGCTGCGGTTGCGGTGGGAACTGGCTGGCGGTTGGTGTTGGTGCAACGACACCCAGAGGTTGTGAAGACGAAGGACCAGCTTGTGGAGAACGAAGGTCGTTCGCAAAAGCTGGGTGCTGTTGAATGTTGGGGTCGCTCATCACGCCAGGCTGTTGTGCAGCTGGGGCGGGTGTTCCTTGGGGACGCTGCTTCTCATTTGGGAAAGCCGCTGACGATGCCGTCGGAGGATGCTGAATGCTCGAGTAGGCCGGGGGCGGTTCCTCGTTCATGTTCATCCGGCCCATCTCGTGGTTTAATGAGTGCTCTGGCTGACCGTTGGTAGGTGGGGGAGATCCAGTGCTGGCTGGCACATGGCCCGGCACCTGTGGCAGAGGTGCTTGAGGAGGGCTACTCGAAGGTCCGACCTGATTCATACCTTGGTACACGGTTGGCGGGCCATGTGGTTGGCTACCCGGCTGCTCTGTGGGTGTCCATGGTCGCCTCGGGGGCTGTTGGCCAGGCGCTGGCGAAGTAATGTTCTGCCTAGGTTGCTGGTTGGCATACACTTGGTTTCTTTGTGTCGCCGCAGCATTCTGTGCAGTTTGCGCTTGCAGACTCGTAAGCGTGGATGGACCCGCAATGCCTGCTGCTGCAAATCGTGCCTCGATGCCACCGCCCGGAGGAGGTATGATGGGTGTCTCAGGCGGTGGAGGCGAGCCTCTTTGTGCTTTTGTTGTGGATGTGGATGCGGTCGAGCTCAGGCGGTTGATGCCGCTGGGGTTGGGTATCTTCAGCGCGGGTTCGGGCGACTTGGGGCCCGGTGGCACCTGGGGCGGAGGCCAGTACTGCTGGTGGTAGTCTGGAAATGGGTTCGGGTCGGTGCTGCCCTGTCTCTGAGGCGGTCGTTGGAACAGGCCCTCCTTATCAGGCGTCTCTGGGCCTGGCGAGTCTGGGAGGGGCTTCGGGGCGGTTCCCCTCCGCTCTGCGAGCCTCGAGGGCTGTATGGATCCGTCCGGGGCTCTCCCAGGCCCGCCATAGCCGGCCACAGAGGGTCTGTTCGGGTCGTGGGCATCGAAGCGGGCGCGCGAGGCTGGCGACGAGGGGCTCGGCCCCGTGGAGCTGCCCGAGCCCCTCCGCTGCTCGTCGATGCGCTTGAAGTCCTGGAGCTTGGCCTTGGTTTCCTGGTCGCTCAATGGCGTGTAGCGGCCGGAGGGCAGGGTCTGCTGCTTGGGCGGGCGGTCGTCTTCGGGGTAGGGCAGTGGCGCGGCGGGCGGGTTCGTCGGCGGCGCTGGGAAGGTGGGCATGGGCGGGGGGCGTGAGAAGATGGGCTGGCTCGCGCTGCCCGCTGAGTCTGTTCGCGGCGGGGGGCTCTTGGTGTGAGACTCGCGCTTCTGGATGCGCAGAGGGCCGACGACGGGCGTCTCGGGGGCGTCGTCTCTGCGCAGGAACAGCTCCTCGTCAGGGCGGCCCTGCTTGCGGGCCTCCCGTCCGTCCATGGTGATGGTGGGGATATGCGGGCGTATGTAGGTGGTGCCTGCGTGGGCCGTGGGATCGCCGGCGACAACAGCAGCGTGGGCTTATTTTTGGTAGCCGTTGCAGGTCGAGTCTCCGCTGCAGCACAGGTGGGTGGTGGCGGGGTATCTATCGGTATCTCCAGGGCTATCGTCGACCGGTATGACGACCACTCAGTCGTGCATCTGGCCCGCAGCAGTGAGAGGGCGTGCAGGACGGCAGATGTGCGCGCGTGTACCCGGTGCCCACCAGGCTCGATAGCTGCTGACTTACGTCGCCTCCAGCCCGCGAGTCTCCTGCCATGGCTGCTGCTGCCCCAACAGGGCACGAGTGAGTCTCTTGGGCGCCCGCATCGAGAGCTCCCTGTAGGCGCCCGACCGGCCTCTCTGCCCGCTGATTGGGCCGCCTACCCGCTGGCGGCCGGAAGGGAGACCACTCGTCACCTTGGCAAGTGCATACATGAGCCTGACGCATGCGACTGGCAGAGCGCCGCGTCGGCTAGGGAGAGGCGCCTACACCCGGGCGTGGTTGGTCGACGCCGTGTGGCGCATCCCGAATGAAGGGTCGCGGCCCGCCCGCACCCTCCTTCAGCCTCCCGTTGCTCCTCCGGCCATGCATGCATGCACGTCGACGGCACCTAGGCGTAGGGCAGAGCGTGTGGCGACGACCAGAAAGGATCGGGATTGTCGGACCATCATGTTCTGATTGATTGTAGACACTAATCATCTTCAACAGGTGCCCCTTGTGTTCCTCTTCTACTCATGTTCTGGTAGTGCCAGAGACCCACCGTCTCCGATAAACCCCTCTACGGTCTCCTCTACTGCTCCTCCTCCCCCTCCCGCCCGTTACTATACGCTCTCTTGCCCATTCTCTAGACCCACTATATTCAATGAATCATTCCTTGGCCTCTTCTCCTGCTCCTTCTCCGTTACCTCCTCTGCTCCTTCTCTATTGCCTCCTCTGCTCCTTCTCCGTTACCTCCTCAGCTCCTTCTCCGCGCCTCCCCCGTCCCTTCCTTACTCATTCTCCACACCCACAATCCTCAAAAAATTCCCCTACAGCCTCTTCTCCCTCTCCACCTACTCCGCCCCTCCCCTATGCATCCTCCACACCCACAATCTTCAGCGAATCCCCCCACAGCCTCTCCTCATCCCCCTCATCATACGTCCAACTCGTATACCCCTTCCCAAACGCACTCCCATCGTCCGCTCCCTTCTTCGCCTCCTCACAGTCCTCCAGATACTTCCCTCCCGTCCCTTCCCACTCCTTCCCCACAGCAGCCAGCACCGTCGTCGCCGCCCCCTGCTCCGCCGACTTCAGCGTCGGCGCCACCACCGGATTATTAACAATTGCAGCTACGAACTCTGGATCTAGATGTCGCCCTATGTTCGTGAGGATGCCCCCCGGGTGCACAGACGTAGCGTGAAGACCCCGTCCGCCATACCGGCGCTCCACAAAGTTTGCCGTGTAGACGTTCGCGAGCTTGGAGTTGGCGTATGCCACCTCGGAAGTATACGTGCTCTTCTGGAACAAGTAGTCATCGCTTGGGAGCAGGCGACCCATGCGGTGCGCAGACGAACTCAAGAGTACCACGCGCGAATTGAAGTCTGCGGATGACGAGGCGAGCAGGGCATCTTTCAGGAGGTGGACGAGGAGGAAGTGGCTCAGGTGGTTGACGGCGAAGTGCTTCTCCTGGCCATCTTCAGATAGTTCCAGCTTCGGCATACCCATGACTCCGGCGTTCCCGATGAAGATGTTGATCTTGCCTTGAGACTTCTCGAGAATCTGTTTAGCAGCTGCGCGGATGCTGGAGAAGCTTGCGTTGTCCATGTCGACGAGAGTGACGCGTCCGGATTCGAGTAGCTCGGAGAGGGGTTCTTTGGCCTTATTGCTGTCGCGGACGGTGAGGAAAAGTTCGGCACCCGTGGCAAGGAGAGCGCGGGCTGTCTCGAGACCGATTCCTGACGTAGCTCCTGTAATGACGATGACCTTTCCGGCGAACTTTCCTTCGAGACCTTCATCGTGGATAATTTGGAGAGCAGTTGCTGTGAAGCTAATGGTTAGTTGATAGATATTCGAATATACATGAGAAACTCACGTCGGGCATCTCCTACACCCTGAGGGTCGTTGTGGACAGTGGTGTATTTTCCCATGATGAACTTTGGTATGATCTTCTTAAAGACCGGTCGGATAGTTTGAGGCGTTGTGATAAAAGATTGATTGATTGATTGATTTCTATGGATGATTCTCTCACTATAAATACTCCACAGCTCTTCTGCCAATCCTTCAAATCGACTACACATGCTACCGACAGGAGCAACGCAAACCCACGCTAGCAGGGGGTTTACAGCATCCCAAACACATCCCACTAGGCAGCGGAATAATGAAGTACGATTTCTCGGTCCTTTTCCCTTTTCATGCCCGCATTGTTGAGCTATGGGCTCGTGGGCCAATGTCAACACAACGACCATTCCCATCCTAGGCAGCCACCATGAGAACGGAACAATTTCACTGGATAGAGACTGCTACGGACGAACATATCCGGTGTTTTCTCTTGGGCATATGTCCCCTGTTTAGTGATGCGCGTTTTAGTCTGTTTACAAATCAACGTTCGTGGTTAGGCTTCGTTCTTTGCGGGGCCGCAATGACGGCCGTCGCTGCGGCCGCCAGCTGCGGGTAAGAGAGCCGCCTCGCCCGCAACGCCTCCCGCCAGCTGCGGGCGGACACAACTACATCCCATACACACGTTTATTGGCCATCCGAACCTGATTTTATGCACAGGGTCGCAATACAGTGCCTTCCAACATGCAAACGGCTGATAGTGAATCTGGCCGCGCACTGCAAGTGTGCGCCAACTGCAAGGTCCGGAAGAGGAAGTGCGATAAAGCACGTCCGCGGTGCTCACACTGCGTCAAGTCAGATCTGTCGCGACATCAGTGGTAGTGGCTGTATTGACTCTTCATAGCAAGCGACTGGAGTGTAGTTACTCTGAAACACAACGTAGCAGCACTCAGGTCCCCAATGACCATCCTTGGTATGCATCGGTTCCAGATGCCAAATATGCGCCTTCGGATTCTATAGATCATCCGACTATGTTGTTTCTAGACCCAGCCCTTTTGCAAAATGGTGGATTCGACGCAAGTCCTGCCACAGTTGTAATCCCACCCCGTATCGCAGACCTCATCGGAGACACCGACGAGTTGCGTACGACAGCCGACAAGTACTTTGCTCACGTACACCCATGGATGCCGTTCATATCCAAGAAACGCTTATACGACATCTACCTCCACTTACCTTTCCCCACCCGTCCAGATCTTGCACTACTCTTCCTTGCCCAAAAGCTCATAACGACACTGCCGCCAGCAAGTCCAGAGAACATACGAACACCTCTCTACCACGCAACCAAACACTTTCATCTCGAGCTCGAAAGCAACAGTGCTTTATCCGTGCACACACTACAAGCCAATATATTGATAGCTCTGTACGAAGTAGGCCATGCCATCTATCCCGCAGCTTACCTCACAATCGGCTCCTGTGCACGTTATGCATACGCGCTCGGGATCAGCGTCAAAGGGATGAATCCAAAAAAGCCAACCACCATGATTGAAGTCGAAGAGAGGAGAAGAATATGGTGGGCAATCATAATCTTAGACCGGTACATCTTTCAAATCTCTCCTACCTACCATTCCCCTGCCATATTGACTCCTCCACCCAGCTTCGTCACCATCGGCTGTCCTGGCCGTCCCTTCGCAACACCTGAACCCACCCTCGACGACCTCCTCCCCTCCGACGACGCAGCTTGGGACCAAGGCGTAAGATACTCGAGCCATTTACACACACCACTCTCTAACTTCGGCATACATAGACCGTCACTTCTAGCAACCCTGCGACCGTATCCTCCCCACTGACATCACACATGTCCAAGTTCGCGCTTCTGTGTCAAGCCGCGCGGCTCCTGGGCCAGGTCCTCACCTACGTGGCTACGGAGCCGGATGCCGACTCTGATGTTAGCGTACAGCTGGATCGAACGTTGCATTCGATGCTGACGGTAGCGCTCAATGTGGATGAGCCGGATTATGATCAGATTACGTTTATCTTTAGGTATGTTTCTATTTTCCTTGATTCGTATCCTTTGTTCTCGCTTTGGGTATCTCCTTCGTTTCGTATAAGAGAGAGAGTGTGTATGAGAAAGAGAAAACATCAATCTCACACCCCTAGTGCCATCATCGCCCTCTACGCCCCCACCTTCCACCTCGCCTGGACATCTCCCGTACCCCCGGAGCGCTTCTCCCGCGCCCTATCCGCATGCAAGCTCGTCACAGAGCGTGAGCATCTCCCCAATTTCATGCGCTCCATCTGTCCGCTGACAGAAAGGTCGCCGCGCGACATGTCGCCCTGGGGATGCTTCTTCGCGTATCAGGTATGCGGTGTGTGTCTGGGGGCGGAGCAGAGGAATGAGAATAGGGAGGATTTGATCGCGTTTTTTAAGGAGGCGTTTGAGACTCTGAATGGGGGGTGGAGGGTTGCAGGTATGTTTGGGGAGTCGAGGTGGTGTTGGGATAGGGGCTGACTTGTGCATAGGTGTTTATTTGAGGTTGCTTGAGGCGCAGGAGGCGATGAGGTGTGTGTGAGAGGGTGCTTATGCGAATGGGATGGGTGGGAGTTTGGCTCGGGGTGTTCATCAAGGGTGAGATTGTAGAGCGTAGGTATATTCTTTCCTCTTGAGAGGTTTTTTGTGGCTAAGGCCTTGATCGTCTACGAATACTGATCACATAATTCTTGAAAATTCCTTCTGAAACATTACTAATACCTGCCTCCTGTCCCTGGCGCTGCCTCTCCCCGAGCCGTAGCCAACGACGTCGCCAACGAAGCTTGCAAAAGCGTAGTATCAAGCGCGACAGACACCATATCAAAACCCTTCTCGGCATACTTCCTCGCCTGCTCCGCACTGCTCGCAAAGAAGCCCGCCTTCTTCCCCGCCTTGTGCGTCGCCTCCAGCACCTTCTCCACCGCCGTCTCCAGTTCAGGCTTCATAACTCCGTTAAGGATAGGATGTCCAATATTATTTCCTAGATCAAACGGACCAACGAAAAGCAGGTCGATCCCTGGCACAGCAGCTATCTCCTCGACATTGTCGACGGCTTCTTGCGTCTCGATTTGTACCATGGTTAGCAGGGAGTCATTAGCCTGTTGTAAGTACTCCGTCATGGTGGGCACAGGACTGAATCGCTCCATTGCAAAGGGTGAACCGAGACCGCGCAGGCCCAATGGTGGGAATTTAGCTGCTGCAACGATTTTCCGAGCTTCGTCTGGGGTGCGGAGGAGGGGAACAAGAATCTAAGGGTATCAGCGGTGAGAGCACTTTTGTCCTTCGGAATTACGTACCCCGTGAGCACCAGCATCAAGAGCACCTGATACATAGAGTCAGCGAGCATCTTTTCAGCGTTTACTTTCTTTCCATCCCGCATGATTCCAACATGGCTTAACATGGAGCAAAAAAACTACACATACGCTTAATCATCCACCCCTGCATATCCGGCACCCTCACGATCGGACTCACGCCACAAGCCGCAATCGCAGGAACCGCATCATGCATCGCGGCATCTACCACACCAGTCAATACACTCGATCCCACCACAAGAACTGCCCTTCAGCAAGGAAACCCACCATCAATGTTACCATGCTCACAATCTACCAGAACCCAATCGACGCCTGCGCGAGCCAGCGTGCGGGAGACATTGGCGCCGGGGAGAGTTTGCCAGAGACCGAGTGAGGCACCTCTCCCGGCTTGGGTGAGAGCATTCTTGAGGGTGCAACCTTGTAGCATCTTCCCAAAAGTATGGATATAATCTATTGGGAATTGGGGTGGGGAAGTTTTCAGTTTTGGTGGTTTCTTGGTTATGCGGGACAAGCTTGCCCGAGGTTGTCAAGAGGAGCTGCGTGTCGATGACGCAGTGTTACTTGTGGCACTTGGTTACCAGTGAGCTAGGTTGGATATTGAGGTTGTTGTTAGAAAATAGGAGTTGATTTTTGAGTTTTAAAATGCAGTTCACTGGCTTGTTGGATGTATGCGAGAGAAACGAGGGTCGAACATATCTGGGTAGACGTGTACTCACATGCTCCGCTAATCCAAATGAAGTCTAGGCCACTCGTAGGCTCGGAGTCTTCGGGCGGAGTGTATACCGGATATGTGCTTCTTGTATGAATTCGATTTGGTCTGCTGTTGGTAATTGGAGGTGTAATTTTGTGGCTCAGGAGGTTTGGAGATACATGACTTGCAATGCTGACACGATAAAATACTCAAGTAGAGATCTTACAGACATCGGAAGTATTATTGACATGTATCAAGGTATACACAAACTCCATGACTTACCAATAACATCAGGGTGGCTCTATAGATCTAGAGTTATATATGTAGAATTCAGTGAGATATTCTTCAAGCGGAAAACAGCTAGATTTTGTAGCATTCGTGTTATATATACCACTTTTATCCTCTCTTGGCCACGAGCACTCCTCTAAGTTCCCTACCCCCTTGACCCCATACTCGCTTACAGGGGATCCACGATACCCCGCTCTGTGCCCAGGATGAGTCTTTCCAATCAAATCTGGAAGAAGCGTACAGCGTTCCATATTCTACCTCAAATGGCATCTTTGCAGGATCCACCTTTTCATCCTCAGGGATTTCAAAGATACTATAAGCAAAGCGATCGTCTGTATCCCGCACTTCAAACGCCCTAGACCGATGATGTTCTGCGTCTCCCAAATCATCGGCCACCCCAGCGTGAGTCTGCCGGAGCCTATCCACATCCAGACCGGTGCAAGCCCACTCGATAGATGCGTAACGGGGCAGCGCATCCACCTCAACAACGATACAAGGTGGTGCACGTGGTCTAGATGAATCCGTAGATTCTTGCAGATCGGGGTCGCCGAAGACACGATAGTCTGGTATCCGCGACCGCGCAACAGTATCATCAAACGCCTTGGAAAAATTCTTCCGGTCCCATGCATTCACAACCTCTTCATCCTCCTGATCTTCTTCTCCTTCCTCCCCATCTGCTGGGGGCGGCGCATTCACCGCGTCCCAGACCGCCTGCGCAACCTTGACGCGGTCCTCTTGAAACTCACGGCTTTCTGTGGTAGTGGGAATCATAGCGACGCCTGCAACCCACCACTTTACGTTCTGCGTGCGGCCGATTCGTGTGAGATGCTGTAATGCGAGGAGCGCTTCGCCTTTGAACCCGTCTTTGGAGTACAACGTCATGGAAGGCGGATCCAGCGGGATTTGCCCTGCGATATGAATCTCGTAGCCGTCACCAAGTGGGACGGATATAGCTTGGCTGTATGGTCCGATGTTGGCTGGGGCCCAGTAAGATTGCGATTGCACGTGGAGTCCGTTCCGGCGGTCTGATGGGGGTTGCGGATGCGCGATGGCAGTGAGCATAATGTCTAAGGATTCTGGCATGGTGTCTCCGATAGCGACGGTGACGCGGCTGGGTGGGTTTGTGAGGTCGAAGAATTTGGCGTAGAGCTCGTTTATGAGGGCGAAATCCTTCATGTCGCGGAGGAGAAGTGTGCAGTGCGTGATGGCTGAGACGGATGTCTGGTGAGACTCGAGTAGTTTTGTGAGTCGGAAGAATATGTTGCTGAGTTGTAGCTTGACATTGCGGTTTGGAGAACTCGTTTCTCTACTAGTCTGGCGGGGGTTTCCGGAAATGTTGGCGAACAGGAGTGTCCGGCCATGAGTCTTACAAGGCGTATTCGTGGGCAAGGTAACTGGTGATGAACGGTAATCCGGTAGTGTAGAAATTCTCGAGACCTTCAGTTGACTGTTCAATATTTTCAGAAACTCGTCATCAAAGGTCGCAGGTATTCGAAGATTCTGTATCTTCACATTAGCACCAGATCCCATATTTGTGAGTCTCGGTAGAAGTTCCTCGGGGGCTCCCTAGGGAGCCCGACATCACCTAAGAATACTAAAAGCAATAATGCACATACCTCAAGACTTATAGCATCTTCTTCCTTCTCTCCAACTTTCGCGGCCGCCTTCCAAACAGCCGTGCCGCCATCCTGGTGTGAAACGTCCCCCTCGCCCTGTAATTCCAGGCGCTTCTTCCATAACAAAGACGGGCCATCTATGACTAGCGTCTCGAACTCTCCCCCTCACCCACCAACGCCCCATCACCATTCTCACTAAAACGACCAAGCGCCTTCTTCATCCGCGCCACCGTCCTCGGATCCGCCACATTCACCCCTAGAAAGCTCTCATCCAGACCCCCAGAAGCCACTTTGATAATTCGAGAATCCTGGCCAACAGCATGCATATCGGTCAACAAGCTCGACTGCAAATACGGCGGCAAGAACGGATACTGCCACAGGAAAGACAGAGGCGTGAGTCCGAGTCTAAGGGCCACGTTCTCCACGCGAGTCCTCTGGTAAGTCGACAGAATGGCCCCTGTCGACACAGCATTGGCGTCAGGATGGTTCTGCTTCACGCGTTCTAGTAACGGCACCAGCGCCTCTGTCTCATCGTCGGCCTGCTGGCGATAATCTCTATCGTGGATGACGGCGGAGCCGCAGATCTCCTGGCGGTACACGGGGACCTCTAGTGCATCTTGGTAAAGTGAAATCAAAGAAGCGCCAACGGTCTGGTACATGAAGCTGTTGATGTCCTCATCGCCGTCTGCTGGGGGGTGGAGGTTTGCAAGGGCGACGAGGCGATGTCCATTTGCGAGACAATGTAGGATGGAGAAAAAGGAATCTTTTCCGCCGGATATCAGGGCTATTACGTTTAAAGGAGTGGACATGGTGGGATGAACGTGATGTTGCGGCGTGGGCGCGAGGCGCACGCGTGGGGTTGATAGTGGGGTGTGGAGCTAGAGTTGAAGCAGGTGCGAAAAATTGTTCTGCCCGACCGACGTGGTACGATGGGAGGGTATGGAGGTCGACGAACAAGACAATATAGATTAGAGATGTGTTGAGCGTTATTTGGCGGGGAGATGCAGGTATGACATCGTGGGTAGATTCATGTGGTGTAGAACTTGTCGAATGTTCTACTGTGAGTACCCCACTATGGATGGTGGTATTCTGGTAATTATCTCAACTTCTGATCTAAATCATTGAATGCAATAGCTCTGTATTTGGTCCAGAAAGCAAAGATTCTTGCGATGAATTGCATGGTAAATGCCCATACTGGATAATTATCACAAAAGAAGCCAGAGACCAGATGCTGCAAACACAGTTCGTTGTCGTGTCAAGAAGCGCCCATACCAACCATTGGACAAACACAAAACAAGTGAATCTGATTCTCACTTGCATCCCATCCCGAGGTTCTACAGCGTGATAAGACTCGAACGGCTACTCACAATTTCTGAACTGCTAGCTCCAAAGCTATACTAAGACGAACAAAGAGATATGCCCACTGATCTGATCAACACAGTTTCTTTAAGGAGGTGGCTTCTGAAACAATGGTTATACAGTAGGTCCCTAGACACCCAAGATGACCCCCGGATATGTTGCCCGAACTATCAACCGAGCAGAGTTGAAAGACCATACAGTGAAACAAATATCCACAAGCCACGCCGGTACCTTTCAAAACCAAACGTTTCAGTATGGAAAGCAGCCCACAAATTTAGCATGTATGTATGTTTGAAACTAAAGCTCTCCGCGGGGTCTGGAGAGGATGTCAACTCATCTCCATCCGAACAAACTTATCTAGGCGAAGGAGCAGAACCCAGCAAGAGGAAGCCGCAAGACAGACGGACACCATCGAGAAAAATTTAACAACGAGCTAGCTTAGCTTCGCATGCTGTGATCCAGAAGATCTCGCTCAACCACGCGAGCAATTGCCGAAGACCAACCAACTCAACACCACAAGTACCTCTAGCCGACACGGCCAAACCATACACACATGCATGGAGTGAAACCGGCATCACCACTACATACCTAATCAGATGATTCCACCGGCTTACGCATGTACTCGGGATGCGCACAGAGGCCACCCTTCCCAATGCACCGGTAGTCCATCCCCATATGACGTCTCACCCCCTTTCTCGATCGCCCTGCCGTAGGATCATCCCAAGATGACGACGTGGGGCCCACCGTCTACACACACTACTGCTTATTATGGCGGGGCACACACGCATGCATGCACACGCCGCAGACTGGTTGCTCAGGGTCCTCTCACGCGAGACGGAGGGACGAACGGTGAGAGGGTTTGGGCACACACACACGCACACACACACACACACAGACACACACGGGGCAATTTTGCAGGCATGAGGGTGTACTTGGCTTTGATGTACGTATATAGAGAGAATCATTGGATATTAAGCGCGATTAAATGATTTCGGGTGCCAGCACCGTCAATCTACAAGCAAGCCACAAGAAACGCAGCAGACTAGATATAGTGGATAGAGTGGATAGGAAAGAGGGGGTGAATGGATAAACTACATTCGATAGTGAGGAAAGAATCGAAATAGGACAGATTCGCAGAATGTGCCATTGGGGCGGGGGAATATGCATTCCCAGTCGCCAAACAACCACCGCTAGGCGAGGAGAAATGGCTTCCGAGGAATATACATATGTAACGCCCCCCACCCCGATTACAACGAGCGTATTAGAACTCAAGAAAGGTGCTTGAGCCCGCGGACAAACCAGGCCCTTTGTGTTGGTAGGTACTGTAGGTAGTAGGCTGGCCATGGCGTTCGTGAGCGAGTGTCGATAGTGTCCCCCCGCTTCCAATTCCCAAATAGCAAAAAAGAGGATCCGAAGTTAACACCCAATGTCTATCCGATCCGAAATGTGTTGTTTACCCCTACCGAACCGAAACCCAAACCCGCCAAGTCGCGACCCCCCTCGTGTGATATGCGGAGGGGGGAAACAGACAAACAAACAAGCAAGAAACTTGCAAATAAAACAGTAGGCAAACGCTGATGCAAACAGAAAAATGTAAGCAGGTATAAGCAGCAAATTTTTTCAGCAGGATACACAAGAAACGACCCAGGCGAAATCCCCGTGGGGGTCGCGAGGAGGACGCAGGAGAGGACTTTTGTATCCAGATGATGAGAGAAGAAACCCGAACCCTATTCCGCCAGTCTATGAGCTGAGTCGCCCTTGCGTGATGACATTAGGCCGACAGGTGGCGTGAGGGTAGATGCACTCCTGTGACAAGAGTCTGGGAGATGCTAGAGAGGAATGTGGTCATGTCTGGTCGTGAAGAAGAAGCCAAAGGAAAAACTGCTAGGAACGGGGGATCCTACTCGTCCCTCCTGCGCTTCCGCATCTGCTTGGAGATTGGCGAGATGTCCAGGTCAGTGGAGAACCCGTCGGAACTTGACGTCGAGATGTTGGAAGCGGCAGAGTAGAGGATCTGACCCAGCATGGCGGGGTCCTGGTGAGGGTAGCTCACGTCGGACTGCTGCGGGGGAGATCCTCGGGGGCAAGCACACCCATGACCATGGCGCCAGCTCCGTGAGTACGCTGGTGCTGGGAGAGGTTGTCGGAGCGAGAGAACTTCTTGCCGCAGTCAGTGCACTCGAAGGGCTTCTCGTGAGTGTGGAGAGAGCGGTAGTGGCGCTTGAGATGTTCCTGACGACGGAACCTGCGGTTGCACAGCTGGCAGACGAAAGTCTTGCTGGGATCCTCAGTGAGAGACTGCTTGCGGCCACGTCGGCTGGTAGGCTGAGGTGGGGGCGTAGCGTTGTCCTCGGAACTTGAAGTCATGGCGTTGTCGTTGGAGTCTTGCTGGCTGGAAGCACCAGATTGTGTGTTGTCAGCAGAAGTCTGGGGCTGCTCGCTCGATTCACTGTCGCTGCTCTCCTGAGTCATCTTCTTGGCTGAACGCTTCTTGTGGACAGGCTCGGACATGCTGCTGAAGCTGTCGCTGGAGCAGGGTGTCAAGGGCAGGCCGCTGAAGCAAAGGTCGTCCTCAGAGTCAAGGTAGCTCTCGTCAGTAGTGAAGCTGTCCTCGTCGGGGGTGATGAGGTCAGGCACGTCGGTGCGCATGCGCTTGTTGCCAAGGAAGTGCGCGTTCTCAGTTGACGGGCAGCTGACAAAGCTGGTGTTGCTGAAGTCGTCCTCGGAGTCGAGCTCGAAGTCCAAAAGAGGCTCCCAGGCAGGCAGGCCGTTGGAAGCGAACGACTCGACGGGCTCGAAAGGCTTGGCGGTCTCACCCTTGAGAACGATCCTGTGCTCCTCGTCACCCGAGAAGAGAGTGGGCAGGCACGGGCCAGAAGTAGCGGCAATGTTGACGAGATCCTGAGGGTTGCAGAAGTTGTTCTCGGCCTCAGCGAAACTTGCACGGGGCTGGGGTGAGGGAGAGGGGGTGAGCGAGGGGCAAGAGGTAGCGGAAAGCAGGTAAGATCCCTGTCCAAGCGCAGGCGCCTGTGGCTGAATGTAAACTATTGCTAAGTCAGCCATTTCGTCTCACCCAAGAATCGACGCGTTTTCATCGATAGCAAACGCATCACAGGATCTCGCTTACCAGGTGTCATTGGCGGTGAGGCCGAGCCAGGCCATTGGGCACCAGGGGCCAAGATCTCGCTGAAAACCTCTCCTTCACAACCCTGCTTGACACCCTCCATGCCCTCGCCTGCGAAGAACGGCTGGATTGGTGTAGGCAAAACATCGCATGAAGATGGCGGGCTGCTGATGCTGCTTCCACACGACGATAGCGCAGGGGTGGCAGGGGAGAATGTGAAGTCGGTGTCGATGGGGTGGAGGAAGGGCGAGTCTTGCTGCTGGATCAAGATGGCGGGCTTCTGGTAGGTGGGCTGGGGCGACGCAACAGGAGTCAGCAAGGCGTGGTTGAATGCAGGCTGGAACGGGGTCGACGGTGAGCTGGACGAGGACGTCGGTCGTTGCAGGAGAAGCGGGTGGAACATGTGTTGCTGGGGGCCGGACGGGTGGGGTGTGAAGTGACCGTGCTGGCGAGCCTTCTCGTTGGGTGCCTCTGGGTTGTAGTAGAAGAACGGGGCCTGGCCCATGGCCTGGGCCGGATGCATATACGAGCCTTCCATTGCGGAGTGTCTGTGTGTATGTGTGTCGTTTATTCTATCCTGCGAGGGACGATGTTAGTGGCGTTCCCGTCCGAGGCAGACCAGACGGAAGGGCGATGGACGTACCAAAAGAGGAGCGGGAACGAGGTGATGTTATGTACAACGCGTCGTTTTGCAAGTGTGTGAGTGGGTTGGTATTAGAGTTGGGGTAGCGATAGTATCCACAACTGTCAGTAGGATGAAAGGGTTCAGAGAGTGACTGCAACGGGTGGTCCGTCTACTAATAGGTATGGTGGTGTGTCGCGGACGAGGTCATGGATGGGGTCGTGCGCGAAGGTCCAAAGGAAGGGCTGGCAACTATTCAGTACCGTGTGGGTGAACAGTAAACCAAAAGGGAAGATCAAGAATATGACCACGGAAGAAAAAGACGTCGATGAGGTTGATAAACCCTGGATACAAGGAAAAGGCAACGAGTGAAGGGCAGGGCCTTGGATAAGTAGGATGGATCAGCGAGAGACGAGACAGCGATTAGGTTAGAAGAAGAAAAGATGACCAGGCACAGACGGGCGGGCGCACGGAATTGGTTAACTAGCATTCTAGGAGGGGAGTCGGGAAGCGTGCGCGGGCGCAGTACGGACTCCACTTGGGCCAACCATAGTGGAGGGCGAGCACGCTGCAGCGACCCCTGCGCGGACTCATGCACCGATTATCCTGCGACTGGGAGTTGACTCGTGGGCGTGCCGGTGCTGAGCTTAGGGCAGCACGACGCGCGGCATTATTTTATGCTGCAGGATGCACTAATATTGGCCGCCAACCGCCTGGCCTGCCAGTGGCCTGCCTGTGGCTGCACCAGACGCTGTGGTGGAGGGTCGCGAAATGAAGACCGGCACAGGCGTGCACACCGGCGTCACAACTCGCGGACACGCCTAGCAGGGTCGTAGACTCGTAGTACTACTTACACCTCGCCAGCGTGACGATATCGATAGATGGATGGACGTCGTGGGCCCGCGACGCCCGGGTGGTGGAGCAGCCGCACCCCACGCCCTGGCACTGCGCCATAGCGAGTGGTCGAGCGAGCGAGCTGGGAGGGCTCCATTCTCGACCTCGTCCAAGCAGGTACAGTGTCTACTTCGAAGTAGGCTGAATGGGTGCCCAGCTGCCATCCATATCAGCCTATCCGCCCAATCGATAGTGATAGCTGCCCGTTGGACGAGGCCCTGCTGCCCTGCTGCCCTGCTGCCCTGCCTGCCCTGGCCCTGCACGCCGCGCCGCACGACGGCTGAGACCTGCCTGCTGACCCTCGATGCGTGGGATTGTTTGGAAACAATTGCTCACGATGCAAATGCGCCGAATCGAATCGCAGCCAGCAGACGCGGTGCCACCGTCACTTGGGTGGCCAGTCGCCGGCTGGCAGGCGCTGGGGTGGCAGTCGCTGGGGGCATTCGCTGGCAGGCAATGCCCTCCCGGAGGCGCCGTCACCCACTGGAGGCGCGAGCGAGGCTGCCGTGCAACTGTCCACTCGAGAAAAGCAGGTGGGTGAGATGGAGGATGACTGCATCGCGTACACCCAGACGGTGGGTCATGGTGTCGACGTCCTCTTTCCGCTGTACAATCCCGATCCATGGCCCCGAGGTTCACGTCGTCGCAGTCGCTCGTCCTGCGCTGCTGCTGCTGCTGCTGAGCGTGCCTCGAGGCAGACCTGCAGGAACACCACGGACTGCTGCAGCAGGCCGGCTTGGGCTGGGTGGTGATTTGCCCGGCGCCGTGGACGAACTGCCATCCGGCTGGTCGTGTGGGGAAACTTTGATGGCACGATGCAAAGGCAGCTTGCAGTGGTGAAACATGGTCGCAAAGACTGCGCTGCACACCATCACATCGCCACTGGATGGTGTTGTGCCTTCACCACGGTTGGCTCGCCGCCACCCGCCGCCGTGTGCTATATGGTAGGTAGTATATCATAGTTCGGCTGCCCTGCCTGTTGACAGAGTCTGCTGGTCGGGTGTTTCAACGCTGCACGCAGTCGTCAAGGCAGCTTTTTTTACGCTGGTCTGACCTGCCTCGCGATGGCATCATTCTATACTTGCTTCCTGTTGCTGCTGCATCCATCCATCCATCCATCCATCCATCCACGATCCATATACCACAGACGACGCAGACGCAGTCAGCACGGGCGTCTTCCCTCATGGCGCGCTGCCAGATTTGTGCAAACGTGTATAACTCCGGCGGCGCTCGATAAAGACTTATCCCGCCGCGATAATCCGCACAAGTTATCGAACTGCTATTTTGGGGGGCTAGCGGCAAATTATGCTTGCGTGCACACCATCGTCCACTGCACATCGGGCACCGGGTAGGCCCCTTGCGGCCTGGCGCGCTCGCCGCTTTACTCGCGGCCAGCACCCTCGCCTGCGCACGAAACGGCGTAGGCTGGCCCAATCGCGCCGCCCTGCCCATGCCGCAAATGCCCATCCACGCCCACCCCCACAGTGACGAAAGGGCAGCCTTTCTTTTGTGGTTCTGAGCCAACGTCTAATGCAGGTACCGCGCAGGAACAGCAGCACCGCCGACGCACACTGGCACACTGCCACTCAACACCACCGGCCCTCTCTCACGAGAAATTGCTCCCAGACACGGCGCTATCAATCGATAGCAGCCATCCGCCCGCTGCAGTGCCCCATCTGCCCCGTTTGCCCCGTCTGCTCCATCTGCTCCCCACGGTCTCACTTCTCTCCGGCACGTCTACTGTTCCTGCTGAGCATCTGCACATGCCATGCCTCCGATGCCGCCATCCTGTAACCTGTTTCATCCTTAGCCACATTCTGGAAGCTGGCCCTTCACGACTCACTGACACGCCCCACGACGACCCGCGATTCGTGAATTAGCCCGCGCGGAAGGACTCAGGTCCCTTCCGCGCACACAGACTCACCTGCTAGCATCCGCTTCGTCAGGGTACACACGCCGGGGAAGCCCGCGTAGCGTCCATAGCGCCGAGCTGGCCATGGCAATTTCCCCACCTGCTAACCTTATCATCTTCCCACCGGCACCCTGATCTTCCACGAAATCTCTGAAGTAGACCCAGAGGGCCCGGCGGGGTAGACCAAGACCAAACCGTGCCATGGCTTCTCTACGGGACCGCTCCTTGGGCCCTTTCGGTCCGCCATTACTCTCACCAAAGTGTCTCTCGCTGCACCGCGTAGGCTATTGGCTGCGACGCCCATCTACGCGACCCGACGCCCACTAGAAACTCAACCATGATGCAATTCTCTCTTTCGCGTCCCAAACGCCTTTCCGCTGGCCGCCGCCCACATGCAGCTGTTCATGCGCAAGTGTCTCGCCTCCACCGCTTCAGTTGCATCCTCTGCCCGTCGCGGTTTAGTCTCTGCATGCAAGGATTTACCCAAATCCTCCCACTCGGCTCGCATGCGTTGCCTGTGAGCCATGGCGCAGGAACAACTGCAGTCGCAAAGACCCACCGTTTCGAGACAGCATTGTACCGCTCGCTTCAAGTCGTTGCTGCTCACACCCACTCCAGATATCGCAGACATGCCACTCTGTTACGTGACTTTTGACGTTCAGGCCTCCACCAGACCTGACAGCGGCATGCCTACTCTGTCTGGTTTAGCACTGAGGCCTGCGCTGCTGCTTGTCTGCCACTCTGGGTAAATCCACGCCCGTAATCTTGTCGAAACATTTTGTACTCGCCCTTGCACAACTACCCCACACGTCTGCATATCTATTCCGCATGAGGCAGTTCGCAGCTCCATTGCAGAGGACGATCCAACCTGCTGGGTTCTGTTGAGCCGTTGTCGGAGCAAAGACCAAAAGACCCTGGCTAACTGTACGGATGCCTACAGACGAAATTCGACTTTAATGCTCGTGGCAGCACGCGTACTCTTGTTGGCTGGAGCGTAGGAACACCACCATCGCCTGGCCATCGCGCTGGGTACGCTTTCCCCGGGTCGGCCGAGGGTTGCCCACCCGCGCCTCTGGTCTGTGGTTCCCATCATTCCTGCACAAATTCCCGCGTTTTGGAATCGTAAAAGAAAACCCTTCTAGCTGGTTGCTAACAAGACTGTTGGGCTCGAACCCTCCAGACTTGTCTGCATCATGGACCTCGACACGCACCCCACCCCACACTGTCCAAGCAAAAGCGAGACAAGTCAGTTCTGCTCCAAGGACGGCTGGTTGGCGAGTGAATTTCAGCAAAAATGCGTCTTGTGCGTCGTGAGACGGCAAGTGGGACCTCGGCGAGGGCCGTCCTGGAGCCGTCTCAGTAGCGACATCTCTTGACCAACGCCCTCGGCAGTCACGCCATTGAGTCAAGGGCCCTCCTGGCTTTGTTGAGCATCTGCCGACGGCCTCAGATCATCCATATCACGTGGGGGATTGGCTACCCTGAGCTTATCGAACCGCCGTGCACTCGCCGTTACCTCGGCCAGAAGCTTGGGCTACGCTGCTGAACGTGATCCTATGGACAAGACAACAAGCGACGTAACTGTTGCACTGACTGTGGCAAAGGTCGTGTTCAGCTCGGCACAGTCGACGCACCGCCACAGCGATGCGTTGGCAGTGACAGAATCGAGTACCTAGTAGACCCATAATTGGCGTGTGGGAGGTAGACATGCTCCCCGCCTATCAACCAGCGCCTTCCTGGTACGTCTGCTTGTATCAGGTGTGGGGGACATAGTTTGTGAAACACTTATTTTTGTGCGTGCGGACGTTTGCATCATCTCGTATAGCACTGCAATTATTCCGAATGATCGACCACGATAGCATGCTCGTGCATCATGTGCCCTTGTCCAGCACCTTGGGCCCTCGAAGATCTCGATCATCATGCGAACTTTATGTCCAAAAGGTAGGCCAACTTCGGCGAACGTCAAGTCGAAGCTATTGATGTCATGTTGCGAGCTGATCTTGGGCAGTGTGAACTTTGCCATGTGTTGATCACAATACAACATCCCCGCATGATGATGTCGACTTTGGGGCTTGGAACGCGTCGTCTCGAATAATACACGCCCGGGAGGGCACTGCACACTACGTTGACATGATCCACAGCCATTGTCTCACTTTTGGAATTGACAGCTTCTCTGACAGGCATGGCACACAATGGTACCTAAGGCGCCGATTCGAAGGTTACACAAATTGGAATTATCATGGACCGCACACGTGCGGCGTGGACCATCTAACGTATTCAGATTGATTGGCCCTTCAAAACGCGTAGCTTTGCCCGGATATTTGGAGCGTACCCTGGAGCCCTGAACCACCACTTGGCGCATAAGGCGAATACTCCGAACCCACACCTTTCCCCAAAAAGTCGCCAACCTCAGTACCATCGAGGCACGGCACCTTGCGCTTTGCAAGAAAAGCCTCCGCGTGGGTCTCCATCGACGTTGCAGTGGAGGCTTGCTTGCCAATGAGTGAGCTTCCCGACCGACGTTCTCGAACTCGCGATATCCGCACGTCCGCCGACGAATGGTCGCCCACCCGCCTCGAGTAGCAAACGATGCTTCATTTCCGTCTCGCCCGCCCGTTCATGCGCGATGCGCTCTTCGCCCAACGTTCGCTTGGCCGCGGGAGGACATGGGGCCTTGCCGTTGTGCCTTTTCATAGCCACGCGATCGCGATGGGCGATGCGATGAGAGTGGAGTCTTGAAACGCATATGAGACGGTGGAAGGGTTCATGGAAGACGCGTAGAATGAAGTGCATGTGGGCACATGCAATGCGGCTCTCGCGTGGAGCAGCAGCTCGCGTGGCTTTTACATACGTTTCAACATGCTAGGTGGTACGAACAGACGCGGCAGGACGTCCTGGGCGGCGTGATGGTAGCACGTGAATGCTTCCACGTGTATGTATGATTGCACGTTTATGCCTTTACCGTAGGTCTTTCTTAATTTCATTGTCGAAAACATCAGTTCCATCCTGCGAACAGTCGACTCTTCACCATTTGATGTCAAGATCCACAGAAGGTGATCCTGGTAGCGCTGTTGTTCGAACGTGTGTGCAGGTGAGCAGAGCAGCCGTTGGTATCATAGCACAATCACCTCCACCCACAGCATCCGCTCAACAGTAAGACTAGCTCCAGCAGTTGAGATGCCTTCAGCGCTCCATTGCCAGCCGTCACGCACGTCGCCCATTTGCGATTCTCTTTGCGCATGACGCGTCGCGAGTCGCGCAAAGCAATCTCACAGCCCAACCTCCCCTCCCCTCCCAACAAGCAAAAAAAAGACAGGCCTCAGATTCTTTAGACGTGAGATCAGTCCCAGCATTCACCAGGTCATTCTCTTCCTATCATATAATAATAAAGATCTCATCCTCGGCCATATCGAGAAAAGAAAGAAGCGCAGCAGCCGCATCGCTCAGAAATTTTGATCATTCTCCTCTCTCGCGCCATACCCCGCGTAGCTTAGCGCCCCCGGAGCACCGGCGAAACGGTTTCCCCGCGGCGCCCTACAAATTCTGCGCAAACCTTGGGAACCGCTTTCCTTCTCTTCGTGCGGCGTAGATCAAAGATGAAGTTTCCCAAAACGTTATTTACGCGGCGAGTAGCAGTATCGCGTAAATGTCATTGATCTTCCAGAAGGAACATATTGCATAATCGATCGTATACACTTTGTGGAGGCGCAGCTTGCAGTGGCGCCTTCACTGGAAAAGGGTCGAACATACCTTGTTTTTTGTTTGAGTTGTTTTGTTTTCTGGTGATGAAAGAATGAAGGAATGCATGCATGCATGACGAAGACTTCCCGAGTGGGAGGTTGTCTCGTGTGCGGCCTCAAATGTTGAGACTGTGCCATATGCAGGCTGACGTGACTGAGACGTTGGAAAACCGACATGCTGAGTGTCTGTTGATTCGATGCGTTGAAGTCGTTGAGCGTGCCCAGGTGCGTTTCGTATCACGAGACGAGATGCGTATCCGGGTGTGCATTTGATTGATTCTTGTTCTCTGTTTTGGGCAGCGTTCTAGAAACGAGACTTCATATGTTGTCGACGTATTAGAAATCATCTCTACAAGTGTTCTCTTCACAGCATTGAAAAATTCCACCATTAAGCTCAATAAATCATGTGCGAACGACTTATGGCAAACTGTACTTTTCTGGAATTCAAATAAGGTTAAGATTTATGATTGTTTTTCTATGAAGATTTTACCAGAGCTATTGGCTATCATCATAATGTCTACGGTCCTCCAAAATGAATAATATTTTCCGTGTGCATACGAACTTTTTGTATTGTAGGCTTGATGGGTGAAGTATGAGCTCTGAGTAACATATACATATTTGCGAAAGGAATATAGACTGGTCATAATATTATAAAATTCTTATGGTTTTTCTATCAGGTTCACGCATGACATGTTGGAAAAAAAATCCAAGGCCCAACTTCGTTGGTCATGTCATTGCTAGATAATGTGACGAAGGCCAGTTAGGGTTACTGAATCTGATGAAAGCATTGATGTGCCTAGACACGTGGATGAATTTTATTCAAGTAGAATGAATAAGACCAAAATGTGCAAGATAACACCAAGTCGACCATCGAGACTACAGTGCACGAACAAGTACTACACAGAGTGCTCAGGATCATATCAGACCAGGAAAATACCAATCTCGAACAATGTTAGATTGAAGTCTAGCTTTTGACCAGTCTCAAACACCCAACCAAAACTATCAAGCATAATCAGACCAAAGCCTCATTCGTGACGCGCTCTGAATTCTATCAACCGATTCAGCCCAATTCCCCATCCATGAAAACCCTGGGCTTTTCCAAGTACCTCACGGTGACATGGTGGCTGGCCCCTTGCAGACGCATGTTTCATGAAAAAATTCCTTGGAGATGTGTACTACGGGGATTACCTCTTACTCATCTCCTCCCACCTTCTCCAGCTTGCCCATCTCCCGCTTCTCGCCCGACTCTCCAATGATCTTGACACGGTCAATGCGCGTCTTCTCGCCGTCGTTCTCTCCGTCCACGACGAATACTACTAACGAGTACACGTTCTGGAACTTGACAAAGCGGAGTTCTAGCTTAGCCGTCCCGGTGCTCTCGTCCCAATCCGAAGGCTTGAGCTCAAACTCTTGAGTCGGCGCGATATCTTCGGCCTCCTCAAATCCGAGATTGTGTTGTCGGTTGGTGTATAAGCGGATGGTCTTCGGTCGGACGGGAGCCTCGTCGTCGTCGTCGTCGTCGTCGGACTTGGGCGGCAAGGAAGTGATTTGTAAGGTGTGGATTTTCAGCGTGGATGTGAATGGGACATAGAGCATGAGCTGCTCGTCCACGTCGCTTTCCACCCAATCGGACTTGGTGTCTTTCCCTGTGCTTGCTCCCTTGCCCTTGTTCAGATTGCTCGGAGCACCCGTTTCAAACAGCGTCCTCACGCCGCCAAACTCGCTGTCCGAATTCAGCAGGTCCAGTCCGCGCACATCGACCTGATCCGTAACATCTGTGTATCCCCTGGGCAGGGCAGCACCCCGCCATCCCGCGCCCCCGGCAGAACTCCCACTTGCTTCCCCGAAGCCGCCCTCGCCGGATTCGACTTCGGCGGCTAGCTTCTTGATGTTTTCCGAGAGTTGCTGGGGGTTCTGGCCGGTGAACTTGGAGACCTGCTGGCCGTTCTTGAAGATTACGAAGAGGGGCGGACTGCGCGCAGGTGTCAGCAGGGGCCGGACCGCAAAGCTTGACGTCGGGTAAGCTCACTTTGTGGCGCCATAGCTCTGCGCAATCTGCGTCTGCTGCTCGGCGTTGACTTTTGCGAAGGTGACGGTGCCCGGGCGGGCGAGGGAACCGGCGAGCTGGTCGTAGACGGGGCCGATGGTCTTGCAGGCGGCGTTCCACTCGTTGTAGACTGGGCGGGCGGAAGTCAGTTGGTTGAGCAGTGCACCGGGGGTGGGCGTGCAAGGTAGCTTACAGTTAACCACAACCAGGCGTGACGACGCCAGCAGCGTGCTGAACTGCTGGGGCGAGGTTATCTGCGTAGAACCCGACATGGCGTACAGAGTGCTCGGTGAAGAGGAATGCGTG